>VDFB02373365.1:204792576-204879885 GCA_007258455.2 Sequoia sempervirens
TATCTGCAGCTAAGAATTTAATCATAACCAATTGGCTCAAATAAAACTTAAGAATATTTACAACTATCGGCTCCAATCATGAATAATATTCAATGCACACCCATAATGATCAGTCACAACTTAGCTCGGACTCAAATCAAGATGATCAAACACAAAAAAAATTGAGTAAAAACTCCTCGAATGTCCATGACACTTAACATCATTCGGGTCGGCCACAAAACATTGATGAACAAAATATATCCAACTGGATCTCCAAAATTGCATACAAATTGATATGAGGCACTGAGAATTTTAGACAAGACAAGAAATACTTTGATTATCCTCCCATAAGATCCACAACTCAAAATAACAACAGAAAATCTGCATGAGAGTCAAAGAACACAAAACTGTCAGGTGATATGTTCTTCCTAATTGTCCTCAATCTATCTGTCGGTAGGAGAAAGTGATGACGTGTGGATCCAATCATTGACTAGGGTTTCCATCAATGAAAAAACCAAACTATATTTGTAGTATCTCTTGCCAATATGATATTCAAGGTAAAAACTTGCAACAATAGAACTTAATAATGTGTTTACAAATATAAAATTATGTATCCAAGATTACCATTAAGAGATTATGTGATTAACAATTCCAAACATGAAAGAAAAATTAGTAATACCACAAATTTCCAAACACAAGTGACACAATATATACATGGAGAAACCCTTACGAGAAAAACTCCACACCCAAAGAGATCCAATGTTTGTATTAATATTAAAATGAGATGCAACAATACAATACTTATTTTTGTATTTCGACAGAACTTTGTCGCTCTGAAAACCTACAAACAAACTCTTACAAACCACCATCTCAAGGCTCCAATATATAGAAGTTTGTGTGAAAGAGTACCACAAATGGTATCCCAAAACAAGAAAAAATGCTTGAAAAAACCCACACCCCCTTAGTGGAAAACCCATAAACATAGTATACAATATTGAATAATAACATGGCCTTCACATGGGCACCTAACCCACAACCAATTAGAATTGGTCAATACCGAGTGCTCCATATCCCTCTGATGGCTCTAACAGATTCATGCAAGAGCATGCACCAACATTCAAACTTGGGTGACCAACCATGCAAGATCATACAAAACATGCAATAACATGCAAGGACATGCACACCAAAGTGGTCCCCACTCACAAAGTTGGATGCCCAAGAGGAATATCTTCTAGGATTCCCTATAGCCGTCACTATAGAGGGTCCACCTCTTTGAATGTAATTACAATTTTTCATAGGAAAATAAATAATAAATATTTTTTCCCTCATGTCCCCTAGAACACTTTACAAGGAATGTGGACACACATAAATCAACTTATGATAGCAATTATAATGTCACCTATCCTAGCATTCTCCCACTTGACATTATACATTGTAGTTACATACATGAGATACAAATAAAATATAATCAAGTACAATGATCAAGGCCCATGGCCTTCCTACACCAAGAGAACTTATCTATGGTCACTAGCTTCATGAGAGAATTTGTAACATTATCCAAAGTGTCAACTTTATCAAGACCTTACCATTCTTAACCATTTATTGAACAAAGTGATACTGAACATTAACATGGTTAGTAAGAGCATGATACATTAGATTTTTGGCTGAACATATGGCACTCTGACTGTCACATCCAATCCTCATTGTCCTACAATCAAAACCAATACCATACCAAGTCTTTGTAACCAAAAGACCTCCTTAGAGGCATGTGTAGCAGCCATATACTCTACTTTGGTTGTGGAAAATGCAACTATAGGCTACATCTTATTCATCTAACTCACTGCATCACCAAACAAAGTAAAAACATAGCCACTAGTAGACCTTCAACTATCCAAGCCATCTGCCCAATCTACATCAACTATTGTGATCCCAGAGTCTGACTTGTTCAGATTCAAGCTAGGCATTCCATCACTAGCCTCTATGAATGGTGATGCCTCTATAGTCCATAAATGCTTAAAGTTCCACCATGAAGGCACTGTGCACATCGTGCATGACCCTGGCTATAAACCGTTGGTGTCATGTGGGGGCTTCTCACTAGATCACTTTTGGCTTGTCTCAATTAGACCTCTTCCTCCTAGGAGAGATTTGTTATATAAAGCTTATGTTAAATATAAGATTGGGGGCTCAACATCAAAGGTTATCTATCCAATGTCTCCTTATGCTATTTCTATAAAATCCTCCATGATAGCGTAACAAAAAGATGCCTCTTCTACCCCACCCAAGGGAAAGGGGAAGCTTGCTCACACTCTAGAGCCTTCTTCTATGTCTATAGTTCCACCTAATTCTGCTTCTCATCTTATTGTAGCATCTTCAACTCCCACTCCTATGCCTTGTATGGGAAGTACGATGGTGCTCGCATGGAAAAAAATCAAGCATCAATTTTTTGAGCTTTCTATTATGCCCACAGTTCCATGACCTAGTGTCTATGGAAAAGGGAAGTCTTCCCATGGGCTTGTTCTAGCTTCTTAGCCTCTATGACCTCCTACTATTATTCCACCTATCCCTAGGGAAATAGATGAGAAGAGGCCCAACATTGAGTCACTTGTGCCTATTTCTCCTCTTGTGGTTGTTTTTTCTCTTGTGCTTCCTCCTCTTGCTTCTACCCAAGAGACCATTCTTCCACCGGAAATGATTGTGAAGGATATTCTTGCGGCTAAGAAATAGCCTCTTATATCTTCTCAAGTTGTTTCTTCTAGTTCTTGCAACTAACGTAACTGCCTTATGCATGAGCATAAGTGTAGGAAAAAGGATCTGGTTGTGGAGCATGCCGCCTTGTAGAAGATGGAGGGGGATCCAATGGTGTCTATCTCTATATCCTCTTATGCTATTTTTCTTTCTCTTGTTTTTTTGTCTTAGTTCACATCACCTTTTTCTTGCTTTCAACTCCTTTGGTGGGTCCTGATGATGCTCACCCCAAAAGGGTGTAAGTTTTCATCACTCCCTTCATGGAGCCACCTCTCTTGATATCCCTCCTAGATATCCCTCCTTTCTCATTGATATACTAAATACAACAGTCATGTTTGTTGCAGCTTTGTCTTCTTCCTCATGTGCCTCTACTTATTTCATGGGGATTCAACATCCTCCACTAAGGTATAAGCTAGAGGATGACCTCACTACAAGTGGGAGTTAGAAGAAGGGTTTACCTTTTTTTAAAGATGGTTTTGTCTTGGCCTACACCATCCTCATGACAAAGGTGGTCCCTTCTTCTCCGAAGCTAGTCACCACCCCTCTTCTTGAGGTTAGTAGTGGATTCCAGGTGCCTCATCCTTCTCCCACCCAATTGATACATGACACTCTAGTAAAGTGAATGTTCAATTCGGTGGATGACATCCTAGCTCTATAATTGATTTTTATGAAATTGATGACCTTTGCTTCACAACAACTCAGTGAAGAATACCTTGAGGGGCCTTCTTCTTTGGAACTTTTTATAGGTGAGTTAGAGGGTAATTTCCTCTCTATCCTACCCTTGTAGGCCCTTCTTCCCTCCCCTTATAATGATCTAGATTAGGAGTAGGATCACCTACTAGTTTATGAGGACTAGGGTGGTACCTCTTCTTTATTTGTAGATTAGACTTGTTTGTGTTTTCGTATTCCCCCATGCTTGTCTTTTTATGTTTGTGATCCTACCTAGAAGACCCTTGCTGCCCTTGTAGGTGCTTGGATACAAGCGTAAAAAGTTAGTTATACACTTCTATTTGTTTCATCATTCTTGTATATGTAAAATTACTTTTTGATATTGTGGATGATGCAAAGCATTGGGGGAATTTAGGCCTTCTTCCATGTTGACCCAATTTTTATTCACTTTGTCTTCATGTGCTCTTCTTTATTTTTTGATAACTTTGGGGATTGATGATTGTTCATACATATACCATATTATATCTATTTATTTGTATTTATGAACATATCTGACCCCAAGTTCTTAGATCCCCCTGTCTCTTGATTCCTTCATCTTTGTTTGTCTACTTCTTGATGTTATGATTCTTATGTGTTGTCTCTTGTGTGCATGCCAACATACCATGAATGCATCTTGTCATGTGTTGTGTGCTACAACATTTTTTCCTCTCCTTTCTCTCCTTGGGATGTCATGTGTTCTTCTACGTAGAATACACCATCCTAAGGGGAGGCTACCATGCTTTTGTAATTTTCAAAAAGGATTCCTCAGTGTAAAATTTCTTTAAAATGAATTCCTTGATGAAATAATCCATTATTAAAATCTCTCATTTTCCAAAATTTTGTATTCTCTCAAGACTCCTAGATGAAATTTTGTTTCGAAAAGGATCTCCTATGTAAAAGAGTCTAAAACTTTTCCTTTGAAAAAGGAGCACTTTTTCTAAAATGAAAGAGTTTGAAAACTTTCCTTTGAAAAAGGAGCATTATTTCCAATAGATTCCTTGAAGAAAGATATTTTAAAATGATTCCTTGATGACATAATAACTTGCAAAAAATGTAGTGCTTTTCAATTGGAGTGTTCCTTTGGTTGGTCCCCTTGGTGTCTTGAAGTGTTCCTTGCCAAAGGAACCCCCTTTGAAGGCTTTCTTCAAAAAATCTATATTTGTTATTTTGCAATGTGTTTGTTTTATCTAATATTTGATGTCGCATGTCTTGGTTTCAGACATCTTATATCTTGGCATCTAGCTTGGGGGTAGTCTAACTAGACCATTTTTTTTTGTGAATGTCTTGCAATGCAATTTGCAGCAACTATAGGGTGTTCCTTGCCAAAGGAACCCCCTTTGAAGGCTTTCTTCAAAAAATCTATATTTGTTATTTTGCAATGTGTTTGTTTTATCTAATATTTGATGTCACATGTCTTGGTTTCAGACATCTTATATCTTGGCATCTAGCTTGGGTATAGTCTAACTAGACCATTCTTTTTTGTCAATGTCTTGCAATGCAATTTGCAGCAACTATAGGCTTATATATCTGATTAGTGTGTGTCTTGTTTCTATCCGATCAAGTCATGTCTTATCATGCTAGCTTGTTTCTTCTTATGTCTTATGAATTTATTTCTTATAATTAGCTTTTTTTCCAAACATGCTTTTTTTTGCAACCTAACATGTTTATGGTGAGATCGTAGCTATATTTGCAAGATCGAAGACCTGTGTCATCTTCGCATCTTGGTAGAGCTCCCTCTTTCACGTCCAAGTACGCCAGATCAAATATCTTCTTCCTCAACAATATTGGTATATTCTCTTCAACCTCTTTCTACTTTAGCTCTCATACACACTAACACGTATGCTTACTAAAGTGGGGGGAAAATGTAATGGCATAAATTTGCACGTAGGAAAATTTCCCATTAATTTACCCTTACTTTAGATTTATGAGTCTGATGATGCAAAAACCTACCACCTTCATCTTGATCTTCCCACATGTCCCTGTCATTTTTTGTTGATGGAGGGATTTTTATCAAGGATGTGCATGCACTGCATGAACATCTACGCATCGCATTTCCATCTTGACAGATTCCTATGTCTAGAATTTGTAGAAACGTTATGCTTCTTGGTTGCCTATGGAGTTAATGTCTCCTACCGACTCTTGATCGATTAAAAAGGACTCTTTACCTCCATTTCTCCATTTAAAATTTATTCTATCCATCTCCCATGCTGGTTCTTTCACTCTCAAGCTAATTTTCTCATTCTCGCAACTCTTCTTGATCATTCTTGCTTCACTCTCACTCTATCTTGCTGCTACCATCTTTCTACTTGGTCTCTATAATGTCTTCTTGCTTCAACACCATCATCACTACAAATTTACAAAGCTCTACCTCCTTGGCATAGTGGTGTCATTCTCTTCCTTCCTCTATCAACCTTGAGTGCTTATAGCAATGAAGGTATCATTGTGTATTTTCATTTACTTGCATCTATCATCTTGTAGAGTAGCATTCAAGTTATCATTGCTCTTTTTGTGTCGTTTCTATTCTCTCCTTTACCATTTTTGTCCATATTGTTGCATATATGGTTGTCCATGGAGGTGGGAACACCAAAATGGGGGTCTAACTAAGGCAAACCTCAAAATAGAACCCAACATTTTTTTGTTTATGTGTGTGTAGGTACAGGTTCATCCACTTGGAGCTAGTTGGATAACTAGACCGTGAGTCAGTCATGATTATTTTCCCTTCCTTGTTAATTTATCATTAGAATAGCTTTATAGTATTCTTCTTATTGTACTACTTATTTTCTACATCATCCTATTAAATTGTTAAACTGTAAAACTCCAATATCCAAGTCATAAGTAAACCTTGCACATTTCTAACTGTCATCCAACCCTCTATTTGTACAATACACCAGTGCATCCCTGAGACTCTAACACAAAACGTTGAAGTTTGGTTCCCACGTTGTCATCCTCAGATAGAGAGCTATCAGATTTGTAGTCCAAGACCCTTGCAATCTACTCGTGTGGTTTCCAAAAAAACCTATCATTAGCATAAAGGAAATAGGGTCTTGTTTGCCCTTCCTTTTTAGCCTGCCTCTACTTTCTTTACCTATTGATCAATCTGAGGTAGTTTAGGGCAGTTCATTCCTTAAGGCTCTCTCATAACCTAGAGCCTTGGGGTGACAAATCCCCCTAGTCTACACTTGGTAAGGGGTTTTTTGTGGGAACTCTATTTAGAGTAGATGAATGCATTGTCTAGTATAATATTTCTTCTATTCCTATAGCAAAGAGATCTATAAACTCAACCATTTACCCTTAGAACTAGCATCAAAGAGAAATGTTGTGCCAAATTTTATTTGTCATGCTTTCTAGGTACCTAAGTGATCTCTTTCCTCAAATAAAAGTTTACTTCTGAATAAAAAATGTAAGGGCACCAAAGAATCAAACATATAGTTGAGAAAAGTCTATCAAACATGAAAAATAAAAAAACTTATTAAGGGGATGAATGAATTTAATTTTGAATTTGATTTATGTGGATGTGTATATATAAAATAGGATCCTATTAAGTTTTATTCTAGTTCTCATATATCTTCTAGGTTCTTATACTTGATTCATTTATATGTAATTGATCTTGTTAATTTTCTTTTTATTTATATATTTATACTAAGTATCTTTTATAAATAAAATGTAAAATGACATGTCAATTAAATTTAAATCCTTTAGTTGGTTTAAGGAGTTTAAGGCTCTTGTAAAAAATATTGTTAGGAAGATTAAGGTTTTGAAGACTAACAATGGTGGTTTCTTTTTCTACAAGTTGTAGATTATGTAATAATCATGATACTAAGAGATATAAGACAACTCTATATACCACTTAATAGAATGGAGTTGTAGAGAGAATGACCAAGAAATTGAAGGAGAGGGCTAAGAGTATTCTTAGTAGAGCTAGCTCGGAATAAAAGTTTTAGATAGAAGCATTTATGCTATAACTTGTTACCTAATTAACATGTCTCATACATAAATTCTCATTAACAATATTCCTATGGGGGTATGGATAATTAAAAAAATTATCATTATAAAATATAGATTTTTTGGGTTCAAGGCATATGAATCAGTGAATAGGGAGAAGTAGTTAAAGTTGGAGGATAAGGCAACAAAATGTATCTTCATTGGTTATGGTGTCAATGTGAAAGGGTACATATTTGGGACAATGTGTCCAATTTTTTTCTATTTAATAAATGTGTTATCTTCAAAAAGATAAGCCTTCTTCCATAGTGTTACAATAAGAATAGGATCTGTATAAATCTGTGGCTTAACTACCCCAAAGAATGAGAAGGTTACAACAAAAGGTAATGAAGAACCTAAAGAGATGGAGAACTTAGATAGTTCATATATATTCAAAGAGGAATTAGAAACTCCACCTCAAATCTTGAGGGGGGGCAATCAATAGAGACAACAAATAGATTGGTAGACTCCTATTGATTAGAGATGTAATTTTTATTTGATGATTAATATTGATGAGCCTAAAATTGTGAAGGAAGCGATGGATATGGGTAGTTCTAAGCCTTGGCAAGAAGCTTTGGATGAGGAGATGGTTGCATTGAAAAATAATGACATATAAGACTTGGTACCATTGCCAAAAAAATCCTAGGTTGAGGGGACAAGATTTGGCAAGATTTTTCCCTAGTTTCTAAGTTGGCATCTATTAGGTTATGCCATATGAAGTAGAAACTTTAAATTTATAGATAAACCATGTGCATATAAAGGCAATATTATTACATTGTAACTTAGAGGAAGAGATCTACATGTATCAAATCAAGCACTATGTAGAGAAAGATAAAGAAACATCAGTTTGTAGAGTAAAATAATATTTTTATAGTCTCAGTTAGTCTCTTAGGATGTGATTTCAAAAATGAGATTCATTTATGTTGAGTTTGATAGTTCTATGATCCAAATCATATCATTGTGTTTATTATATAATGGGTGGTGATCAATTCCTTGTTTTCACATTATAAATAGATGAGATTTTTTGTAATAGGAAGGATGTGATTTATGATTTATATCCTAATATTTTAGTACATTTTGACATGAATTCAAAGTCGCATCCATCAATTATATATTGGGTATAAATATTAGAATATATATATATATAGATAGATATATAATATTTGGTTGGGTCATAGTAAGTATATGAACTCTATGTTAGAGATATTCAACATTCTAGTTTGTAGAATATTTAGTCTTCTTATTTGGTGGGGAATATGTTATTAGGAGAGTGGTGTCTATCTAAACCCGTTGAGGATGACATAGTTAAATATCCTTATTCTAGTTCTATTAGGATTTTGATGTCTGTTAATATTCTATATAAGACCAAAAATTTCCCAAGCAATAGAAGTCCCTAGTCAATTCATGCCTAATCTTGGATATGAGATCATTAGGATGCAATTAAATGGGCTTTTAAATAGTGTGAGGTACTTAAGAATAATATATTTTTTATCATGGTTATTTTACAAGGGACTAACAATCAATATATATTCATTGATTTAGATTAGGCAGGAGATATATTAACACATATTATTGGATATTTTCTCAATTTATTTGGAGGTGTTATTAGTTGGATGAGTAAGTATTAGGATGTTATTTTTTTTAACTATAGAGGTTGAATATATGATACCTACTCATAACTATAAGGAGGCATTATGGATTAAGATGTTATGTTAACATGTGTGGCTAAGTTAGAGAGTTATAAAATGTTCAATAACTAATGTGACCTTTCATATGAGGATGAAGCACATAGATGTCCAATATCATATTTTATGACATGGTAGAGGATGGGAGGGTGATGCTAAAGAAATTTGACACTTTGTAGAATGTCGTAGATGAATTGTTGAATCCAACCAACAGATAGAACTTCAATTGGTGCAATGAATTTATGGGCCTCTCATCCCTTAATATATAGTTTATATTGTTGGTATTCTCTTTTCTCTTATAATGTGTTTTAAAAGTGGGAGAATGTTAGAAAATTTGTCTCAACCTTTTATCCTAATGTCAAGAATAAAAAATATAATTTTTTAGAGCTTTACATATTGATTTTGGCTCTAAAAAATGTCAAAATGGATCTCAACTAGAAAAAAGTAGTTACAATGGCATGGTTCTCTTCAAGATCTTTATATTTTTTTAAATGGTCTCAATCAAATCCTTGAATCAAATTTTTTTTCTTTCAAAATTTGAGCCACCCACATTGAAAATGTAAGCATTTGAGGCATTAGTCTTGTAAGAGGAGGTTACGTTTTTGGACCAAATTATGACACACACTTATATATGTCACAAGGAATATTTGAATGGGGATAATGGAGCCAAAATGGAACACCCAAGTTGGTGGGTAGATTATAAAAATCTTATGATAGTTGTAAGGAATATGCTAGTTTTAGCTTGAGGATGTTGCACATGCAGTTCTCGTTGCACCAAAAGATTGACTTGTTAATGCTTGATACAACCAATAGAGTTAATGAATCCATGGGAGGCGGTTAAGCCATGTCACGAACCCAAGTGGTGCATTGCACAACACGAGGAGACCAAGGGAACACACCTTGTAACAATCCCCCCAATGCAAGCAAGGGGTTTGAACCCATGACCCAAGCTCTGATACCAATTGTTGCATAGATGGTTGTCATTGCATCAAAATATTGACCTATTAATGTCTGATACAACCACCAGAGTTAATGAATCCAAAAGAAGTGGTTAAGCCATGTCATTAACCCAATCGCTACATTGCATAGCACAAGGAGACCAAGGGCACACACCTTGCAATAGAGGAATTGTCTTGCGATTTGGGGGTCACATGTTGGGTGGTTTTAGCTCATGATTTCCTAAATTATATTTGAGGAATTATTGTATTTTGTCTTGTATTTATTGGGTGCTTGAGATGGGCGTTTAAGAATGAGTTATATGTGTACCGTTATGTTACCAAAATTTCTCTAGATCTCTTCTTGGTCATATGTACTCTTGTAAAGGCTTCTACTTTACAAGTGTATTATAACCATTTAATTATCGAATAATACATTATGTTGTTTTGGAGTGTGGTTTTTTTTCTAAAATGGTATTTTCCACATAAATAATTGTGTTATGGTACATTTCATATTTGTTTTCTTGTAATTGTGGGATCAATTTTAATTTTTGTGCATACCTCCTCTCATAGATTAGTGTATGAAGTGTATTTTCCACCTTTTCCTTCTTTGAAGGATATTATTTAAAATATTGAGAAGCACTTACCATGATTTTAGGTGTGAAAGTAGAGCTTATATATGAAAACTTTGTTAAATGTTATGTTTTTGGAGATTTTTTTTTAGAAGTGTCATTACAAAAGAATGTAATACTAATTGTTGAAAATGATTTCCTCAAATGTTGATAATTTTTCAGAATAATGTAATACTAATTGTTGAAAATGATCTCCTCAAATGTTGATAATTTTTTAGAATAGATGAATATTTTGGAGGCATTGTTCAATCAATGTGTTATTTATTTACTAAAGCCACTATACATGATGTCTAAAAAAAATTTGAAATATTCTTTAAAATCTAACAAATCTAGTGAAAAATATAACAATAAAATAATAATAAAAGAATTAGCAATCAATTTGTATTGCATGATCTTTATGTAACATTTTTTTAAAAAATAAAAAATATGTAAGTAAAACTTAATTTTTTTGAAACATAGTTTTGTTATGAATAATAATTTTTATATTTTTTTTATTCCATTTTCATTTTTATTTGTATTTAATATCTTTAAAATTAATTAATTAAATAAATGTAAACAAAAATTATATTCAATTATTTATATAACTAGGTTGAGAGGATTGTGCATGAGGAATATGGTGTGAATCCAAACCTTTGCAAGCTTGAGTCGTTGAAGGTTAATATCCTCTTTCTGAGGAATTTTCTTATCTCAATGATGATAATACCCCCATGTTTGAGCTATTGGATATGGCACGGTCAAGTTCCACGTGCACCTTTAAACTTGCTAAATGGTTGTTGTAGGAATTCAACAAGGTCAACATTAAGATTAGGGGTTTGAAGGAGAACATGTCGAACCAACCGTCTTCTTCGAACCTTCTTATTGAGGGGTTGGTAGATGAATGCTCTTTTTCTGATTTTAAAGCCTAGTGTGAGAGCCGCCTTAGTGAAATGGAGATAAGGATTAAGGAAACGAATGAGGATATCAAGAAATTACTGCACATTAGTCATAGCTTGATCAAAAATAGTGTGGAGTCCCTCAAGATTCTATTTGGTAAGATTAGTCAGCTTAGGGAGGATCAATTGTACTTTGTGGACATGATTGAGAAGGACCAAACCTCCAAGGGTAAGGGGAAGAAGACCACTAAGGAAGAGGCCAAAGGCCCGAGCACTAGAACAAGGGGGAACCTTAGGAAAATGTTCAAAGAAGAAAATATAGAATTAATGGACATGGTTAACCTACGCTACAACCAGGAGGTCGAGGTGGCCAACACCTTGAAAAATATGAAATAGTTTATGTGTTTGTGTTATTTTTTTTGTTTCTGCTTCTCCATTGTTGGGTCGTTGTTTTTTGGCTGTTGGTTTACGTTTGGCTGCTGCTTATGCTTTATTGTGTTTATCTCTTATTGCAACATTTAAAAAAAAAAAGATGTAAAGGGTTTTGGGTCCCTTCAAAACATGTTTTTCCAATATAATCAAAACTAAACTAGATAAATGTTTTGACTCATATAGCTTATCAAAATTTAAGTAGGATGAAAAGTTCATATTTTCTATAAGATTTTTCTAGAAATATAAGAAATTTCAAAAAAAATTTTTTTGAATTTTTTTTTTTTTTCAAACTTTTGTCGACTTTATTTTCCTATTTCTCTCTCTCTATATATATATATATAATTTTAAAAACTACAAACCACTTTTATATATATATATATATATATATATAAACTACAAACCACTAACTTGCAACAAATGTATGCAAGAGAGTATTAAACAAAAATTCATAACTGACACATTTGAAAATATAGGTAGAATAATTAAGTTATATTTGGGAGATATAGGGATTTCAACATGTTGAATTAATAAATTAATAATCATGTGTGATTGGTTGTATTTAATTTTTTTTAAGTTTTTTATTTTTTGGGTTCGTAGGCATTTTTTTATGAATTAGAGAGGCTACAAATATGGGACTATGGGTGAAGCTTGCGAACACATTGGATTAGCGAAGGTACTAAGCGTATGAACAAATTGGATCAATGAAGGCATAGTGTTGCAATCACAATAGCCCAATGGAGACTTGAACCCTATTGGACACAACAACAATGCCAACACTTAACCATCATACTATGCGATGAACCCAATTTTTTTAAATTTATTATAAATATGTTGAATATTTAATTTTTTTTGTGTTATCCAATTTAAATGTTTTTTTTAGTTGTAGTATTCTAAAAAAAATTGAAGTTTGCATAATATTTTTTTTATTTATCTATGAATTTTATATAATATGACAATAGAATTTTTTTATGTATGAAGATTAAAAATCAATATATAGATAATTGATCTATTAAATCTTCAATTTTTTTAAAATTATATTCATGCAATTATATATCACTGTTGTAGAGAAAAAGAACTTCAATAAAATTATATAATAAAAGAAATGTAATAAATTCCAAACAATAATAGAATGAACAAGAAAAAAAGACAATATATAGTAATTTTATCTAGGAAAATCTTGTTGAATAAAAATCTCAACACAGTAAAAAATTCACAATTACAAAAACTTAACCCTCTCTAATAGAATAATATATCTTTTTCACTTCACACGGATATAAATAAACACATCAAAATCAATTTTGCATCTTCCATGAAATCATACAAAAGATAACATGAATGCTTTAAAACATGGATGAAATTGATCCCATCTAGACTATGAACCAAAAAAATAAACACTTGATTGACAATTATACTTCACTAATATTTTTTTTATCAATCATGAAAAAAATGAATCTCTGAAAAAACACACTATGGTTCATTGTTGTCCAACAATCAGTTGTCAACTTTGTCCTACCAATGAGTGCTTCAAAACAATCTGAGATGCTTAACCATTCCTAATCTATTGTCAAAAGTCTTTTGTTTAGAACCCTATAAATAAGAACACTATCACCAAGCCTATGTCAAATAATAAAAAAACAAAACTTCATGTCAAGCTTTTTATTAATAAATAATATAATGTTTCTTATCTCATATCAAAATTTCCTCATCTTCTTGATGATAGATCATTGAATGTGATCTGAAACGTCGAACAAAAAACTTACACAATTTAAACCAAAAACTTAGACAACATTACTAAGTAAACTAACATTACTATATATATAATAATAGAATACATGTTTACCTGGTATACAAAGATCTTGTCTAATTTTGTTTTCCTGGTTACTTCAGGATAAGTTTGTGTCAGGGTTTCTCTCATACAGAAAAGGTACAAGTCATCCATGGTTAGCAAATAAATAGCATATGAAAATAGTTGAAGAAGAATGCAGTAAAATAATGGAATACAGTCAGCCAAAGGATTAAAGATATGTATATAGTCCAAATTTGGTAGCGTTCCCCTCAATACCATGATGTGAATTATTGTATTGTAGGTGCAGCTATCATCAGCATGTGGAGTATGTGAAATGGTGCAGGGATATGAATAAGGTGTGCAAATGGCACAGAATTCCATTGTATGACAGGGCTAATAGCACTAGTTATATTATGAATCCCAAAGCGCATAATTCAAATCTTTAGTGTTTTGTCATATGTGCCAATTTTATAAGAGATAAAAGATACAAAAGCAATGAATATATGTGCCAATTTTATAAAAGATAAAAGATACAAGTGCATGAATATGGAGGGATATGTTGACAGAGTGAATTTAATAATGTTCATGAAACAATAATTTTGTTAGAATTGAGTGCATAGAGATCATATACATATAGAGTTTAATTAAATAACTGAAATATAAAGAAAATATCTGGTATAATTGAATAGGATAGTAATATTGTATTGAAATTGTAGAAATATATTATAATATTGTATTTATTTTTTTGAAAGAGCGACCTTTTTTAATCATGTTCAATACAATATTCAATGGATGAAATCATTTATCTTGTTTAAGCTTATATTAAAATTAATTTATCAAGATATCTATCACTTCTTATACATATGGGATAATAACAATTAAATAAAGGGGTGACTTACAAAATATTTCTTCAGGTTTTCATTAATAATATTTAGGGGCGGTGGGCCTAGTTCGATTGGCGAAAGCATCCTGTTGAGGCAAGAGGTCACGAGGTCTAGTCTCCCTGCCGTCCTTGTGGTACTGAAGGGCGTGTCATGGTAGCGTCACCAATCACATGAAAAAAAATCACTAGACACACTGCAGTTTATAGGGGGGCGAATACCCGATCAATTCTACAATCTATATATATATATATATATAAAATACCAAAGTAAATAGTTAGGATGAAGGGTCCCAATAATACCATTTGTGCAAGAAATTAGATAGATATGTGCAATTGTATTGGAGTGTGCATCTTTCCAATGATTGAAAGATCAATATAATATTGTGTGCAAAGATTTGTAGAAATGAAAACTAGAATCATATATAGATTTCTACTTTTTATTGAATATTGGAATTATGGAAGGTGTAAATTTAGTGTGTGCATAGAGGTTGATAGCATTCTAGGGGCATGTAATGTTTAGAAAAAATATGTGCATAGAGTTTGGTATCATTTTGAGGGTATTTTATGTGGCATGTAATAATCCATGTTTAGCAAATGTATGTGCATTGATATTGCTTGTGTGTGAAGAAAAGTGTCTCAGAGATAATTATAGATGAGTTGTCATTGTAATAATATGAAGCATTTGTGCCTATAGAAGCATGCCTCCTATGCATATTGAGGATATACATAGTTGAGAGAGAGTTGGGTCCATACAAGTTTAAGCCACCAAAGAGAAGGGAAGGAGTGAGTTTTAGTTGCACTCTTGGTCATTGGAGAGGGTGGCCATGTGCATGTAATCTATTATTTGTGGTGTTAATGGAAGATTCAATATTTTATCAATCACATGTTTGAGTTCAAATGTTGTTTTTTATTAAGGTAAATTGAGTTCAAGCATCGTTGAGTTCTTAGATGTGCACATTTATTGTTAATATATGGGTTTGCATAATATATTTCTATAATAGGAATTAAGTATGAGGTTAAACTCTTATTGACTGCTTATATTTGTAATGTATATATTTTTTATTAAAAGATAAATAGTTTTAATGGTCTTCCTAAATCTATTTGTGCATATATTACTAATCTATAGGTTTGCATAATGTATTTCCATAGTAAAAATTGAAAATTAGATTTTCAAATCCAAACACATAGTTGAGAAGTTAGTACTTGTAACTCTAATGTTTGGCTAGGAAGTTGCAATTTATAACTGAAAACAAAAAACTAGTCAATGAAATACCCTCTTTCTTCCTATATTCCTAATATTCTTAATGGGTATAGCAAAATATTAAAATTAAATGTCAATTGTATCCTCATGATTTTAAGAGATCATGTTGATAATAATTAAAGAGAGAAACATATGTGTTTTTCTTCCTTTTATCACCTAAACTTTTTTTTTATGAAATTGTGTATACTTGATATTGCTTCTAAAGAAGACATATTTAGAAAGTATGATGAATATCTTAAAAAATTATTTTGAAATATTTTATTTTTTATTTTTATGAATAGTAATAATTTTAAAAGCATATCAATTATTTAAAATTCTTATGCTTTATATTTCAATATATATAATTTTAAAAAATTATTAAATAATATATAATAATATTAAAATATATAATAAATAAATATTATGGACAATAATTATCTTTATACAATATGCATTTAAAAATACTAATTATAGAATAATATTTGTAAATACTATAACTATCACAAGAATATATAATCTCTTAATAAAAAGTTTAATTTTTTTATTAAAAAAAACTTTTATGTTACTAAAAAATTCACTCACTTAAAACCAATTAATATACGGCATTCCTATTTTACATATAACTGACACAAGAATATATAATATCTTAATAAAAGTCTAATTTTTTAATTAAAAAATAATATTATGTTAATACAAAATTCATTCACTTAAAACCAATTAATATATCAACGATCATCCATGCACAACTTTTTCTCCCAAATTAAAGCAAAATGAACATATGAATTCATTCAACATATATTAAAAAAAATCTCATCTAATGAATTTGATTGAATGGGTTGTTTAGGTTTTTAGTTTTTCTAAGAAGTGGACTTGGATGGCTTTGTTTACAATACCAATCTCAATCTTTCCTTCTAACTAAAGTGTGTGGGGGAAGCATTTTATAATGCTTACAACTCTGTATAACAAAAGATATCCTTTTCATTAGGAAGAAATGTCTAAAGCCATAGGATTCGATTTTCTAGATAATGACATAGATTTTGTAGATGAAGACATAGATGGTCAAGTTCATTTGACCTTTTGGGGCTTTGAGTATTACTTTAATATTTATTAAACCTAGTTTAAATAAAGTTGAAGGATAAATAGTATTATATAGTATAGTACTAGCTTGTCAGGTGGACAAAATTCACCATCTATCTAGAAATGTTCTCAATTAGTTGTAACAACTTTTACCCACCAATATAAAAGACATTGAGGTGACATGCATTTGGAATCAATTTAAGTGATAAAATAGGAAACGAGATTATTAAAAAAATCATCATACTAAAAAGTTATATATGTGAGGATACGAATATGCAACATATAGATATTAAAGTTAATAAGTATTTTATTTAATGATATTGTCTAAGGAATTTTTTATTAGGTTGGTTTTAAATGATTAAATATTAATTTTTTTAGTCTATGTTACTTCATAATGAAGAAGGAAGTATGTGAGTGTTCATCCTCTTTTTGATCTTACATCTATTCTTATTCTTGGGCTAATATTTGACTCTTCCATTGACATATTGCCTCTTACATCTTCAGTCTTACCACCGCCTTCCCATAATCTTCTTAACTACCAAATGCCTGCAATTGTCGTTTTATCTTTTTGTCACTTCCATCAACTCTTTCTTCACCTATACCTACTTTTTTCATAGCTCAAACTTCTAATCATGGACCCAACTTAAGCATCATTTTAGCTCTTTGAGGGCTTTTTCCGAACCATCAATTAACTCACAAATTGATTCAGCAATATGGGTGGCTCTACTAGATGTAAAAATATTTATTTTATCTCAATGAAATTGTTGATGTTATATCAAACTAAAAAAACCTATTATTTTATCCATTTCTTTATATAAGGTATCCCATCCAAGAAAACTTTTATAAGTGGCCTAAAAACCATTCAGAGATCAAAGGCTACTTTTGGAATCCATTAGGGGTTTAGGTTAAGGTTATGTCTCTTGTTTTGTTATTTTCCTTAACCATGTCTAGGTCATTTGTAATGGTCCAGACTTTTTCCCAAAAATATTGACAAATAAAACTAGATGAAGATATTTTTTGCATTACAAATGTGACATCAACATGCCACATTACACACCTACATGTATAAGATATTTTGACATCACATAATGACACACAAGGAAACCAATCACCAATGCACTAAGCATGGTGAAACAAGTGTCAAGCTTACAAAAATATGATTCAAAATCACTATGACAAGATCAAAGCACAAGTCATAGAAGAAATGTCAAGCTTCCAAGCAATTTTACAACTTTTGCTAAAATTTAGAATTATCATGTAAACTTTGTAGCATAAATGTGAAACTTTAGAGTTCTCTTGTAGTTTTATGGTTCTCATAAATTGCAATCCTACCTTTGATCCCTACAATTTTGCAACTTTATGATCATGAACTTTTGGAACACACATGCAACTTTGTAAACTACAAATTGAAAGTGGAGTTCTAAATCTTACAAAATTAACATTGTGGAAATTAAAATGTCACGAGTAACTTTGCTAAATTTAAAAATATAAGTGGAGTTTTGAATCTCACAAACTTAACATTGTGAAACTTTGAAGCTCATGTGAAACTTTATAAAGTACAAATTACAAGTGGAGTTCCAAATCCAATGAATTAACACTATGAAAATTCATAACTTGCATGCCACATTGAAAATTTTAAGTGATGTACCGAATTCATACAAACTTAACATTGCCAAAATTTGGAGCTCATGTTAAACTTTACAAATTACAAATTACAAGAAAAATTATAAATTATACAAACTTAATACTATAAAACTTCAAAGCTCTCATGTAACTTTGTTTACTATAATTGTAAGAAGATTTTTGAACTTCAACAATATTTCTTGTAAGACTTTGGGGTTCTAATATAGCTTTATGTAACTACAAAATGTATTTATAGAATAACAGACAAAAGAGCATATCTTTATCAGTTTATGTGTTGTATTTAAATGAATTCAGCTGAGCACTTGAACACATGTAGGCTCTTCATTGGATAAATTAGAAAACCCCAAGGAATCCAAAAATATATAAAACTAATGTTAAAACTTCCACACCTACACATACTTAAGGAATAACATAGCATGCAAGGGAAACAACTACTCATAAAAGTAATTTTTCAACCTTCAATTAAAAAATACATTTATAATTAAGTAAATAAATCACAAATAAGCTTGTTACATGTTTATTTCCACAAGACATATAAATCATGCTCTCCATTCATGTTTTATCACATAGCTACACATGAGAAAAATGATAAAAATGGCATACATGTTCAACACCCATGTGAATATGGACCAAAACTAAAGATAGTGATATTGACTCTTATGTGGGAAAATTACATTCTGAACTCAATAATAATTATAAATAAGGAATCCAATGCTCCAAATTATATATTTTTATCAAATTGCATAAACAAGAAATGCTAAAATATTAAAGGATAAAACCCGTTTTACACACTCTTGAGCTTCTACAAAGGATCTCTAGGTCTTAAATGGTGGTTCAATGTCATTCAAACATGTTGAACCCTCAGGACCACCCATTTAAACTAGGAGGAAACCAACTAGTTAGTCCAATAATACTAATACAAAATAAGGTGGTTGAACACAAACATACTAACCACATCTCATACATAATTTTTTCCAAACAATCATACTTGAGGAATTCATAATCACTAGTTAATTCATAGACATTCTAAAATGAAGAAAAAGTGAAACCCTAGGTTTGACCCTAGGGTTTAGACACTTTTTCAAATGGTGTTTCATTAGATATTTGAGGTAGCGAGGCTTTGAGGAATTTAGATAAGGTTTAGACTGACTTACAACCTGAAAGGTGAGTCAACTTGACCTTGACCAAAGTTTAAATAGATTTGGGATTGAAATGTAATTATATAAATAAGCCTAGTGATGCAAATGACTATTCTAATACAAAATAGCAGATTTGAGATATCACAGAGAAATTCAAACTTTAGAAATAGACTAAGCAAGACACTGTGCACTTGTGGTTCAAATTTGAGCCTAATTTATTGGGATGTTGGTGTTGGGGGTTCCAATGTCCTTGTAGGTATTTTTTAGATCTATTTTCGCAATCCTCAGGAGCTAGATCAAAGCTTCCAATTTTTGCCTACAAATTTGTCAGATCACTATCGAATAATTCTGTAACTAATTTTATGTGAGTTTTCAAGATGTAGCATTTGATTGCAACTATGAATAATTGATCTTCAAAATTCCTCCAATCCTCTTCAAACCTGAAACCTACACATTCAAAGAGAGAGGAAGGGTTGTGCTATTTAGAGGCTTGTCTTAGTCAAACCTCGTGTTAGTGTTTACAATTCTACAATGGCAATGTCAATTATAATAAACCTATCCTTTTGAGGTATAGGGATAAATGATAAAAAGGAATGATTTCAAATCAACAATGGACTACAACTCACCACCCTCCAATGGATTCCTTAAAGGACTGAAGTCATACAAGATCTCCTCAAGGCTTGATTTTCTTGAAGACATACAAGGGTTAGATCTCACAAACAATATGATAACATAAACATGAAAAAACTCACATAAACTTTAACATGGTGCTTGGATCTTGAATTTTTGCAATAAATCCTCTAATGGTTGCTCTTGACTTGCTTGATAATGCTTTTAATAATAATTTGTTCTCTTGATTCTCAATACTTTTACTTAGTTTTCAAATAATGTAATAACTAGGTATTTATAGGTATTTAGTTTGATTTCCCAAAAATTAAATATTGATGGCTGAATATGGACATTTGAAATTCAAATAATTAAATTTTGCCTTTGACATATTCAAATTTGGAGCCAAAATAGGGGGACATAGGCGCCTTGGGCGCCACTATCCCAACCATATTTTATAAAATACACAATGTCAAGAGCACAATATTAAATGAAACACCACCTCTAACCTATGTAAATTTAGGGCTAGATTAAGAGAACAAGGGCACCAAGGGTGCCCTTGTCCAAACCCACATTTTCAAGATTTGAAAATCCAGTGGGAAAATATTGAATGAATGCTTAGATTTTTTGCTTGTAATTTTTTAGTAATTGTTGAAATGAGCCACATAATGCATAATTTAGGGAACTAGATGTTCAATTTGGTCCATGCACTTAGGTGGGAGCAAAACATAGTGTGAAATTGTCATGGGTGAGAATTTATGATATTTTTTATTATAGGAAAAGCATGTTTTGAAGGGACCCCAAAACCCTATAGAAAAATAAATTGTTGCCTTTAAAGATAATCAAAACATTACAAGAAGCCAACCATAAGAAAAAAACCAGCAAAAAACCAAAAAAAATGCAGGATAGAACCAATAGGAAACTACAACATTTTTAGAATATTAGCCACTTCAAGATCACGAGCAATGATCTTCTCATGCATTTCCATCACCTTGGTAACCTCATTAACATGAACCCCCAAGTTCTTTTTAGTCTTGTTATGAGTACAAGTGCAGGGGACATTATCATTCTCCCCCTTATTGTCTTTGGGGAGATCAACCAAACCAACAGCTTCTTTCAACACATTAGAAGAGTCACCTTTCCACTATCTAGCCTTTTTATTCACAAATTGAAAGCCCTCAGCATTATTGTGGATGAAAGAACTATTAACTTTTACCATAGTTTTAAGATTTTCTTAGGTTTTGGACATTTTATCTTCCAAGAATGAGACTCTATACTTGAAATCCTTCATTTTCAACATCTCATCAATAATCATCTTCAAGATATCAAACAGTTGATTAACTTGAATGGGAATAGAAGACTCATGAGAATTAGTATTAATCTCAACATTGTTAATCAAGGACCGAACCTTAACATTGGTAAGGTTCAGCTCACTAAACAACCATTTAAAGATCCTAAATAAAATGATTGGTCCATCCTTTTCCATGCCCAACACATTAGCTATCTCTTCACGATTGCAATTAAAATATCCCACTCATCAACCAAATTATCCTCAGAAGCATCCTGGGTCTCCTACATATCCTATATAACCTCTTTACCTTTGTTGAGAGCATATTCACCATTGGGGACCTTGATTTTTCTCTTAGGATTCTCCACCTCATCAGGCACAAATTGACCATCAAAATTTCCCAAGTCCTTTTCCACCTCAAAACCTTTATCAGCAGACAACTGATGCTCACCATTTAGACTCCCATCTAGGTCATCACTAGCATTATCCACTTGAGACCATTTTTTATTTCCAACAAACTACTCCTTAACCTTAGCCTTCTTTGGACTATTCCCACAATGCAAACACTTCTTCCTTTTCTGCTCTGAAATAGGGGAATCAACCTCATCACAAGCTTCATCTTCCACAACCGGTGACAACTTCTTCTTATTAGAAGAATGGCCTTCACCCTTAGCCACAAAATTATTTTTCCTCTCAAGACCAAGGGTTGAGAATTGTCCCTTATTCACCTTCTAAACCTTAGAAAAAATAGCAGGGATCTCATCCTCCTCACTACCAATATGGTACCCTTCAAATCATGTGTGCTATTGAATTTTTCCCACCTTTTTTTTAGATTTGAATCAAAGTCTTCAGGGGGTTCCTAGAGAACCTCTAGAGAGTCATCTGATCCTTCAAAATCCCCTTTAGTTTCCTTAGACTCAGAACCCGTGTCATAACCTGACTTCACATGTTTCAGACAACTTTTAGCAATTTTCTTAGGATCATCTAGAATAGAAAAAGACTTAGCATAATCCATTATCAAAAATATTAAACCCTCATGCAGTATAGGATTCTTAGGGTTCCTCTTAAAATCTTTGATCCCATTTTCTAAAGAAACCAACAAATAATATGAAAAAGACACCCTCTTTTTATTCCTAAAATGGTTCAATAACACAAAATGATAACCATAGAGAATAAAAAATCTATCGTCAAGGGTTGTGTACCTCATTATCTCCACAACTAGGTCAACCTAGATGGGTTTGATGGAATTTTGATCAAATCCACCACATTTAATATTTTGCAACTAGTCCCTTTCCTTCCTCTTGAAGAAAGTCACCATGGAAATATTAGACTCCTTCCTATCCCTATACACCTTTCTACAATCAATTTCCAAGCTTGTAATGCTACCAATTATCTCCTTAGTGATGTTAAATTCCAAACCAAACACCCTTAGCACCCTATTCTTCCAGCCATTGATAAATTCCCAAGACACAATAGGATCAAAGTCATGAATCTTTTCAATGAAAGGGGTAATACCACCCTCCTCCAAAGACCCCAATCTTCTTATTTCTCCTAGTACCATCATAGTAAATAGGCTCAATTATGTTCCTTTCACCACCCATTTTGAATACAGACCAAAGCCATATCAATTGCAAGAGAAAAATGCAAATAAGGAAAAGCCTCAAGAGGAAAAGAGCTCTCCAAACACCTAGAATCCATGTGGAACAAGTATTGAAAAGACTGAAGACCATCATTATCTTTAAATGCAACACTTTTTGAGTAGCTTCAAAATCATTACTTAGATTCTAACTCCCCTCGAAATAATTACAATGTGACGTGATATTGAACATAAGATTTAGTATGTGACATAAAATAATCATTAAAGAAACCCCCTCCCTATATAATCTGCATTTCATAATTAATAATAGTTTGAATATCAATGGGAAGGGGATCTAATTGATCTCACACTCTAGGCTCAAGAACCGCAATGTTAGAAAAATTATCCACTAACCCATTAACCTCACAATAAATATGAGAGATAAAACATTGCTCAAAGGTATTCAAGATAACAATAGAAGCAACAATGATAGACTCAATAGACCAACAAGGAGGAGAAATATTCTTAAGGAAATTGATGATATTTAATGAATCACCTTCAAGCCAAACCTTCGTAAATATTTTAGACTGAGCAAGTTTTAGACCATGATAGGCTGCCTTTAGATGTCAATATTTGAAAAGCAAAGGAAGTACACATGAGAGTTTCACCAACACAATCAACACATACTCATGGGATATCAATGTCACACAAGAAAAAATCCACATATGATATTGGAAATAACACACCAATCAAGCACATATAAGGGATAACACATAAATACATAGAAAAAACTCAAATACACACAAAAATGCATAGAATAGAATCAAGGTCTAAACATGGAAAACATAATCCTAAATGCATTGGTAGCCCTAGAAAGAGTTTTTGACAACTCTGATAAGTGTAATATGAAGTAGAATTCTACACATGAACAAGACTTAGAGGAAATCGATTTGGGGACTAAAATGCACCCAAGAAGGTATATATTGGTAAGAAGCTCAACCCCAAAATTAGAACAATGATGATTTCTCTACTTAGGAAATACAAGAATTTGTTTGCATGGTCATATGATGACCTAAAGGCTTATAAGGAGGAACTGTTCCAAATTGAGGTCCCTTTGAAGCTAGGTGCAAAACCTTTTAGGCAAAAACAAATGCCAATAAATCCTACTTTTGCACACAAAATGCAGCAAGAGCTCATGAAGCTTAGAGATGATGAAATCATAAAGCCTATTAGACATTCCACTTGGGTATCAAACTTGGTACTAGTGAGGAAAAGGAATGGAGATATTAGAAAGTGTGTTGATTTTAGAAATTTTAATATAGCTTCATTAAAAGATAACTACCCATTTCCTAACATGGAGGCAATGTTGTATAAGGTTACTAGTTGTGAGCTCTTGTCCATGATGGATGGGTTTGTTGGCTATAATCAGGTAAAGGTAAAAGAAGTAGAACAGTATAAAATTTCTTTCACTACACCATGGGGTACATATATCTATGTCAGAATGCCTTTTGGCCTAACTAATGTTGGAGCTACATTCCAAAGAGCTATGGATGTTGATTTTTCAAATTTTATAGATATTTTTATGGCTATATATCAAGATGACCTCATAGCATATTACAAGAAAGAGGAGGAGCATTGTATGCACCTGGAAAATATATTCATAAGAGCTTTGGAATATGGTATTTCATTGAACCCTAAGAAATTTATATTTGGGGTTACAAAAGGAAAGTTGTTGGGGCATATTGTCTCAAAATAAGGAATCAAAATTGATCTAGAAGGGTTGCAGCAGTTGATAGGATCCCAATGCTTAAGAAAGTGAAAGAGATTCAGTCATTATTTGGCCAAATTAATTTTGTCAAAAGGTTTGCTACAAATTTTGTTGAGATTGCAAAATCCATCTCTAATATTTTGAGAAAGAAAGAAACAGTTGCATGGGGAAATGAGCCTATTAAGGCATTTAATGACATCAAGAAAGCTATCCAAGAAGCACTGGTGCTCAAGTCACCTGATTTTGTAAACCTTTTCAATTATTTTTTTTTGCATGATTTCACACAATTGTTGTTGTCCTTTTACAAAAAAATGGTGAGGGTTATGAACAACCCATTGCTTTCTTTAGAAAATCACTACAAGAAGCAGAATTGAAGTATGACATCATGGAAAATCAAACCTATGCTTTCGTAAAGGCTATCAAGAATTTTAGGCCCTATTTGGTAGGATAAAAAATAGTGGCTTATGTACCTAATGTTGCAGTCAAAGACATATTCACTTAGTAAGAATTCGCAGGAAGGAGGGTAGATGGATCAATAAAATCCAAGAGTTTAATATTGATATTCAGATCACTACACTTGTTAGAGGGCAGGGTTTAGCTAAGTTGATGGATGATTCAAATTTGAAATTCAATCAGATAAGTCAAACAGATGGAAGTATTCATGAAAAGGAGTGTATTGTTCATGAATGCATGTGGTACAAATATATTTTACATTATTTAAGAAACATGTCTTACCCTAATCATATGACTAATAACCAGAAAAGTACCTTGAAGTTACAAGCAATCAAATATGTTATGATTGAGGGTTGATTGTATTGGAGAGATAGGGCTGGTGTAATGTTGAGGTGTGTTGATGAGAAACAGGTAGAGAAAATCCTCAAAGAAGTGCCTAGAGGAGTTTGTGGATGTCATTACACAGCCAAGACAACTACTCACAAGATCTTGATGTCTGGATATTAGTGGCTTTCTCTCTTTTCTAACACACATAGAATGCTGAAGAAATGTGATGCTTTCCAAATATTTTCTGATAAGTAAAAAAAAATTGGTGCTTTTCCTCTTAGAACGTAGAATATTGAGGCTCCTTTTTAGCAATGGGGCATAGATTTTATTGGTGAGTTCAATGAGAAATCTAGTGGTGGTCATAGTTGGATACTTGTTGCCACAGATTACTTGACCAAGTGGGTGGAGGAAATTCCTACAAGAAAAGCAACTAGTAAAGTTTTCATCAATTTTATTATGAATAACATTTTGATCAAGTTTTGTACTCTTGCAAAGTTGATCATGGACAATGCTATGTGTTTCAAATCTGAAGAATTTACTGATTTTTGCAATAGCTATGGAATTTCCATGCCATATTCTTCCCCTTATCATACATAAGGAAATGGAAAAGCTAAGTCCAGCAAATAAAAGTCTCATGAAGATTATGAAAAGAGTCATGGAAAAAAAAGGCATGGGATTCAAAATTAAAATTAGCGTTATGGGTTGATAGAACTACCATAAAGAATGCCACAAAGAAGTCTCCTTATGAACTTATATATGGATTGGATGCAAGAATACCAATGAAAAATTTGTTTCCAGTGTATAATTTCATTTAGGTAATATGGAGATGATATTGATGATAGCATGACTACCAGGATTAATCAATTGACAGAATTGGATGAATCAAGAAGAGCAACACAGAGCACTGTCAACTTGAAGAAGCAGTTGCGGGTCAATTATCTCTTTAACAAGAAAGCAATAGATATAATTTTTTTTGCAGGAGACCTTGTTTTAATGTGGAATGCAAGAATCCAAGAAAAAGGCAAACATGGCAAGTTTAAGGCCCTTTAGATTGGCCCTTATTTATTTGTGACAATCATGGTGAGAATTCATATTGTTTATAGAATGTGAATGGTGAAATGTTGGAATTTCCAATGCATAGACAATTCCTCAAACCCTACTTTTCATAAGTAGGATATATCCATGCACATTATATTAAAGTTTTTCCTATTTTGATGTCGTTGTTTTTTTGGGTTTTTGGTGATCTTCTCTCCCATAAATGTCTGAATTCTCACTTTGTTCCTCTTGAACAGATGTCGCCAACTAGAGCCACTAGTGGAGCTTGCAAATTCGAAGGCTATTTTTGAATTGATAAGGTTCTTGAGGTTTTGAAATTCCTCAATTGTATCCATTTAGGTTCTGAAACTATGAGGTAGGGCTTCCTAAAACCCTCATATATAAAACCCTAGTATCTTTTGCCTCATCACTTTCTGTTCTATTCACCCGTTGACCTGTTATTCCCAATTCCTGATTGGTTAGTTATGACTTATGTCATGTGTGGTTGTGTTTCCACTAAGCCCTTTCCCTAGTTAGACTGGTCATCACCCCGCCTAAAAAATTTAAATATGTCCTATATCCAAGGGTCCAAAAAATAATGTTGCCCAAATCTTAAATTACCTAGGCACGACCCCTTTTTAATTCATAATGTTAGGCACATGATTTATATTGGCTTTAAGTCATACAAGTGATGGTCCCTTTGATCTAATGGAAGACATGAAGGAATTTTGATTTAATCTCAACTATTCCTCACTAGCCTGCACCATTAAAATATTCAATTAAAAAGTTGTGCGAGCCAACAGGCATGTGCCACATGTCTCGTCTCTTTGGTGGGCCTCGAGGGTGTTTGAGGCAACAATAATGGTGGGCCCAAGATCTAAGGGTTGTGATTGATCCCAGTAATTGCATCCTGACAATTCCCTGCTAGCTCGTAGGGGACCCATTGGTAGATTTAGATTTTGTACGAGGGAGCGGGCAAGTAACATGTGTCATGGTGGGGCCCGATACTTAGGTTATTGGATGTGTTTCAATGGCTCAAATGAAGGAAGGAATGATGTATAAAGGCAATGCGATAGCCGTTGATCATGATTCTCATGTGATCAACGACTGCATTTTAAAGTTCCATTGAGGATTAGATCTCGATCATTCATGCTTAATCTGATGACCAAAATTCAAACTGCAATGGATAACTCCTTTTAATGGGTAAACTCATACAATAATGGTGTATCTACAATTTCAGCTACCAAATTGACTACAAATGGCTCCAGATCAAATTTTTTTTACTTCTCCCAAGCCATATTGACTACCGGACGGAGCCATTACTCCTAGATGTGTTGTAGAGGTCAAATTATTTTTTTGAGATATGTTTATCCAAGTTTTTGTTGTAGAATTTATGGGAACTCCATACTTGCATTCATAAACTCATCATTTTGGAGTGTGCTCAAGGTTTCAAATCCTTAATGGTTGGTTGTTACTCATTTTGGTGGCAATTTAGATGTTTGAAATGTAATCAAAGTTCATATTTTTGAAACCCTAGCTAGGTTAGGGTTAGGGATTTTGAATTTGAGTTATGCCTGCACTATAAAGGCAAATTTTGTTCTTTTTGTTTAGGTTCCATTCTCTCCAAACTTTGTACGTCTTTTTCCTTAGCCTGTATAGTGTTTTTCTTTCTACACTTAGAAAAGGAATGTTGTAATGTCTACTTTGTAATAGCAATAGATTATCTAAATTCCCATTGCATTGTGCTTAATGGTATATATAAATTTTGTCATTCTCTCCACTATTGTACTCATTTCCTTTAAATCAATATAATCAAGAATTGTTCTTTGGTTCTCATATCACGTTTGTTGATCATGAATGTGTGAGTTGTTAGTTTCTATTCAAGGACTAGAGTAATTTCTTTCAACTCATATATTGAGGTGGTGATGATGCAATAAGTATTTCTAATTAGTTTGATAGTATTGATCTTTTGTTGGTTTCTTGTTGCAAGGCAGTAAATTTATCAGAATCCAAGGGTTGGTCTATTGTAGGAGTTTTTACTTCATTTCTAGACTCTATGTGGATAAGGTACTATCAATCTAAGCCCTAAATCCTAAGTCTGAGGTGGATCCAATTTCAAAATTAAAACCTTTTACTTTCATGTTTATTTCCATACTACCAAAAATCATTGGGAGTATAGAAGGTTGCATAGATGGTTTAGCCCATCAAAGGCCTTCTACCATTGTAGTATGATGATTTTTTATCAAAGGAATTATTTGCATAGAGGTGTTGTATGTAAATAATGTTATAGGGAAACCCACCTTGGTTCTATAGAGCCTAAAGTGCAAAGGAGAATTTTCCAATCTATCTCTTGTTCATTGGCCACTGGCCTCAGGTCTCTAAGTATAGGAAGTAGCTAATCTTTAGGAGAACCTAGACAATCAGTTGGAAACACCAACACCTACAAATGAGATTCTCTTTCTCTAAAAAATTGTACAATGGAAACTCCCATATTCATCTTTAGGAAAACATGCCCACTATATTTTTTTTACCAGCAATACCATGCTACCTTTCAAGCCAAACTTTTAGAAAATCCTTTTCTAAATGATAAATTTGCCACCTTCCATCAACATTTCTCAATTTTCATCCTTTTCCCCATTTTCTTTCTTCGTCGTGTTTTCATACCAATTTGTGCAACTCAACATTTGAGAATCCATAGGATTGACAATTGTTGCAACCAATTAGATTTTGATTCCTGTTGGATAACACATTAACAATCACATAATGATAAAATATGAAATTTTATCTTTATTCAAACTATTTGCAACATACATGAAGGTACAAAGATTTCTAATTTTTAAAACAATCTTATTCCTGCAACAACTTTCTACAAAGCATTTCACAAACTTCACACATTTTGAAATATCATCTACAAGCATACAAAACTCTGATCATAACTCTTCACACTAGCAAAATCTCCTACAACACACACTAAATTTATTGAAATTCATCTTTTAGACAACAAAATGCATTTTCCCCCTTTCCATACAATGTTTTTTCATATATTCTTCATTTTTTTCTTTCTCAAAATCTTTCTTGGCAACCTGCGTGTGGATTTTTCCACTTTGTTTCTAAATAAACTTTCATTCTACTTTCTTCTGATTGGACATGGTATTTTTTTCTCCTAGAAAGATCCTTTAATTCACATTCAAATTTTTCTTTCTCGCTTCTCAATCCACTCTCCCCAGTCCCTCAATGCTTGCCTTTCCCTTTTCTCAACAAGAAATTTTCAAAATTCAAGATATGGAGTTACACATTACAATAAATTCCCACTCACGTGCTTGGGCTACAGATTTTTTCTCCTCCAATTTGGTGAGGAAATTTTTAATTTTTGAGCCACTACACACTTGAAAACTAAGCTTTGGTACCACATATCCAATAGGTATAAGAATTTGATTTTAAATATGTTGGAAATGTGTGAAAAGTGTTTTGAAATCATGCCTGAAAGATCAAAAATCGAACACACAACCAAAAATGAGAAATTAAAGATAAACATTTTTTTAGTGTGCAGGGTTGCGCATGCACCTGGATGCTCCTGCATCAAACAACCTAGGTAAGAGAAATATTCCTTGAGTGGGAAATCATGAACATTTGAAGACTTTTTGTTTGTTCTTCATCCATCTTTCTTCCTTGTCAACCTATTTCTTCTTCACTCTGCTCTGAAATTTACTATCTCTTCCTTCCTTCATCTTTCCTCTCTTTCTCCCTTTCATGAAATTTCTTGGACTATACCATAATTCATCCCCCCTCTATCTTATCATCTTCATCATCTATATGTGAATTTCTTCTAACAAATTCATGAAGATCAATAAATTCCATCTACTCATCTTCCTCACCTGTTACTCCATATTTTCTTCCTGTATGTGAACAAAAATCATGATCTCTCTATATTTTAGCCTTTAACCTATTATTTTTGCACCTAACCATCTCTTAGTTTTTAATTTATTTCACCTTCTCATCAAAACATAAATCAAGTTTATCAACATCAATACATTTTGAAGAATCATCAATTATATTTGTTTTCTCCTCTTTCTCTACTAGTGCAACATCCCTTTTTGTATTCTCATATCCATTTTTATGAACCATGTCATTTTCATGTGAATCAACTTCATCTTTATCATCAAATAATTCTAAAAGTTTAAACTTTACCTCAATGTCTATTGCAACTTTTGTTTCACCAATTTTATGTGGCTTCTTTAAACTTTTCCATAGTAATCTAACTTTGTGGATTCTTTCCCAATTTTAGTTTGATACTTTATGTACTTTTACCTCTTGCAACTTACCACCTTTATTATCTCAATGTTTTTATTTCTCAAAGGAAATTTCACCAAATTTCCACATGTTTGATAAAGTTCTTTTATGAATTAAACCATCAGGCCATCTATATCATCATCATATTTATCACATATGATGAATGTTATGAACTCACTTACCCATTTAAGAGATGCATTTTTAACACCATCACTATCTTATCTGATTATTTGAAACGCTTAATAATAAATATCAAATTCAATATGGTGATGACAACAAGTTTCAAAGACTTTATTTGGATTTAAAATTTCAAGGATTATTTTCCCAATATTAATGAAGATTTACATTATACAATGTATCATACATCTCATGTTGCATTATCTCTAACCATTGTTTTAGATATTTTTTATATTCATGAAGCTCGATCATATGTTTGAGAAAAATTCTAGTATTTAATTAAGGAAAAGCATGTGAGTGTCAGAAATTTAAGATCAAATTCCTAACACCATCTTCATTCTTGTCAAATTAAGGAGCCCCACACATCAATTCCAAAACTTGTCTCATTTATAGATATTGTCTTTGTACTTTATAGATATTGTCTTTGTACTTAAGAGAATTTTATTTGAAAGTTAGGAAATTTGGCACTTTCTAGATATTTCTAAACTTACAATAGAAGTCAACATCACTCTCCTTGAAATGCTTTTATCAACATAGTGAGATTTTTTTCAATGGAACTTAAACCTTTTGCCACAATATGAACATATTTTTGTGGGTGTATTTTTCTATTTTGTATAAAATCTACACCTAACTATTATAATTTCAAGGTATGGAGTAAATGAATGGCTCAAGTGTGAATGTGAATAGATAAATGACAAATAAATGTTAAATGTATGGAGATAAATATAACTAAGAACAGACTAGATGTAGATAGATATTAGACCACAAGACAAAACTAACACAAAAGTGCACTACTTGCTGATATGGTATTGCATTAAAGACATTCTATCAAAATAGATACAAAACTAAATAAAAATAACATAGGTATGCAAATTTCACCATTACAATTAAAAACTAGATATTCAATACCTAAATAATACATTTATAAATTCCAAGGCCTTTATTAAATATTGAAGTTATTAGAACTACAAACTAAATATACTCACATGACTTTGTTGAATTTCATTGTCTAAACTCATATAAAAATATAAATTTTCTGTCAAATTTAATATTTTTTAACCTATATTATTTTTTAATATACTAATCATAAGACTAATATTAGCTCATTTCGAACAATCACACTAGAAACCATCTATGGAGGACCTAGAGCCACAACTAAGAAATCTATTTATTTAGAAACCACCTCTACACTAGAAACCAAGAGGCACCAAGAGAACTACCTCTACACTATGAAAGACCAAGATGCACAACTTAGAATTCCATGTTAGATTTCTCTTTGGAACTTGAACATGCATCTCAACAAAGAGAACTCAATGATTTTAATCAAATAAGCTTAACACATAGACTTTAACCTATATTCTTCTCTCATCGAGAACTTGATGCTTTAAATCAATTAAGCTTAACCCATAGACTTTAACCTATATTCTTCTCTCATCTACCATTCTACCATACTTTTATAATCATGTTTATAACTCATAAATATGCAAAAAGCAAAATTGAAAAAAAATTATATATATAGAATAAAATAAAACTGATGTATACACTCACCGAATACAATATTTAAAATATCTTCATCTGAGGAAGATAGAACTCTCGTGGACTTTCTCTTCTACTGATAGAACTCTTTTAGACTTTCTCCTTGAATCAGTGGACTGCAAACATACTCTTATAGCTATATATATCTGTATTTTTTATTATTCAATATAAAAAGATATCTTCATCTTTTGGAGTTTTCCATCTTTTAAAGAGAGAAAGTGTAAAGTTATCAATTAAAAAACTGTAGATTTGGACTTCAACGGCTTCCCTGAGACATCAGTCTCTATCCTTGTATATAGAAGAGTGTGGGGAAGAATATTGAAATCCTTACCAACAAAACAGATCATTTTCATTAGGAGATTTGGGTCTTTCAAAATCCATTGGATTCGATCTTCTACAGTGACTAGATTGTGTAGATAATGACATAGATTGTCTAATTCATTTGAGTTTGGTTTCTGATAAAACTGCAATACTAACTTGGCAAAAGTACAAACTTCAGTGTCTTTCAATTTTCATGAACTATTTGAAGTAGTTATAACAACCTTACCAACCAAGGGAAAAGAGCTGTGAGCTGACACGCGTCACCTTTTTTCAATCAAATCAAGCAATTTAGTAATGAATTAACACACTAGTTTGCCACATATAAGACTGTTGTTCCAAGGTATAATAGATCAGCAAGAATATAAAAAATCACATCTTTTAGTTATTCCCAATATTGTATTTTAGATGTGAAGGAAACGATTGAGACACACATATGACATGTGACTTCTTTCTTCTCCATTTTCATTTGATTTGACAATTATTATAAGATAACAAGATTTATATATGCAAATAGTTAGTGACAAGATTTGGGTTGTTCATTTAATGTGTTACATCAACATCTTTATCTTTCTCAAAGACTTCGTTTATAAGCAACAAAGCAATCTGTCTCTACATTCTTGTTAGAAAGGATCTAGAGATATTTTTTTGGGTATAGTGAGCATCAAGACTTGTAAGTTTAACAAAGTCTCTTTCCTATTGTATGGTGAAGAATGAGAAGTGTTGAACAAGGCTCTTAATACAATCAATCTTAATACAATCAACCTTCCCATCAAAGAATATGTATACTTTTGGAACATGAAAATATTAATAAATTAATGTGTGAGAAATCATGAATTTTGAGAGTGTTCATTTAGGTAAATAGATTTTAACACGTTTTTAAAATTCAGTTACAACAAAATGTCAACAAAAGAATAGTTGATCAATCGCAAAACAATAATCTGTCTATTTAGTTTGTTAATTATTATGAATTTGGTTTATAATTTTTATTGTAACTTATCTAAATATTTCAATATGTTATAATAAGTTGGGTTTAAGAATGTTCTAGTGTATTAGCATATTGATACTATAGTTGTTGATGTTAAGATATTTATGATGTGTTTTAAGATGTCTTTTTTGATGAGTATGTTTTGGGGATTCTCATTTCTTTATATTTTTTAGGTATTATGGTAGTTGTTTCTTGTAATAAAATTGATTATGGGGAACAAGAGTTAGTAATTAACTTATTTAATATTGTTCTTGTAAACCCATTTTTGACATCCTAAAGAAAAGGTTATGCTTCACTATCACCCCTAGAGATATTCCGAAGGAATATCTCTCAATGGAAATTGAGAATATTATCAAGTTCCAATTGAATGAGACCATAAATAAGGTAAAGAAATATTTTTTTTTACATCTTAGGAATGTTAGATCATCAAAATTTAATGTCTACAAAAATGAGTGGGATGCTATGAATAAACATAATAAGAACTAAAATTATCTTATTACTAAAGAAGATAAAGGAAGTGTCATGAACAACATTATAGATTGTGATGCTTTTTTAGAGCATTAGTGGAAGTTTGATCTAGGAGCATCTAGGGTTGAGTAATCTTGCATACCCAAAAAGTCTTTTAATATTTTTTAATTTAGTGTTTCTTTGTTGTTTTTGTTGTTTTTGTTGTTTTTGTTGTAAGTCTATTTTCTAGTTGCAATTCTTTGAATATGCATACAAAGCAACCAAGTGTCATATTTAGGGCTTGAAAAGGAATTCTTTTTATTAATTTTTGCACATATTTTAGGTCTTATCCATTTACCAATTATTGCTTTTCAAGCCCTTGATTTGTTATCTCCATGTTCTTCTTACTCTTTCTTCCAAATGTGAAATCCTCTTCTTACCCACATTGATCAAAATATTAAATGTGTCATTTTCTCTCTCATATGTGTCTAATCTTTCTCTTTATCTTCTCAAATTTTTCAGTATATGTAATATTTGGTTGAAGAGCCAACCCAAGATGTAAATGAATTAATGAAAGAAAATCTAGAAATCAAAAATGATATAAAATAAACTTTATTATATTCAATGAGAATGCAAAGCATACGATAAAAAAATAAGATGTGATGGTGTAAAATTTCTTGCTTATATAGGATTGTTTAATATTAGTTATCCTATGGCATGAGATAACTAATATTAAAAAATCTAGCACACAAGAAGAAAATGACAAAGGATAAGAAGAACTAATGAAAACTAAGGCTTCTATAAATATTTCTAAGAATTAAGTAAACTTAACATTGAACTTGTGTGAAAAGGACCTAACTAGGAACAAGTTATATAATATGTCTTTGTTCACACTACAAAGGGGGAAACCAGTTAGGTAAATCCCCTATACACACCAACACCACCCTTAAATGCAACGTAGGGAGAAGTAGGAAAATACATGAATGCAGAGATGGGTCTCCCTTATTAGGATTGATGAGCTACCCATGTGCAAATGTAATCTCTCACAAACAGAGAAAATGAGAAAACCTAGCAAGGAGAAACTCTTCCCCAAAAGAGAGAAAAAATATCTCTAGAAGATAAGAAGGAAAACATCGCATGTGAGGAAAAATCCCCCCATAAGAGAGAATGAGAGAGAAGGATAGGTGACCCCCCTGAATATACAATATTTTGCATTAATGGTGGACAATTGGCATAGAAATCTAAAGATGGTTCAAAATCGCCAAACAACATTCCTCCCCTTAGGAAGAAATAAAACTAATGATTCATGCAGGATATCTTCCCATTCTTCTAAGGAATATGAGGGAAGAACGATATAAGTCTCTAGAATTTGCTAAAATGTCACAATGTTAGGAATCCCAATCTTAACTGAAGAAGCTGACAATGTAGAACAATGTGAAAAATGATGTAGAGCATGAACCAAAGATATGACGAGTCCTCCAAATATTGTTCCAAGATGCCAAACTATGATAAACACTGATATAAAGAATCAAGTGCCACTATAAAAGATGTCAACATAAATAGTGACTAAGTTAAAACTATCAACTCATGATATTTATAAAATGTGTCATTATAGAAGCATAAGGTTGTGGTATTTAGAAACAATAGGATCTAAATGCACCCTTAAGAATCTAAATAATGTGATGCAACTCCTTATGATATATGTCATCAAATAGGAGATAAATATCCTTAATACTATCATCAACATCTTATAAATGGGATTCAACAAAAAAAATAATGTATGTCATATAAGAAACATCCTAATGACCAATACGAGATATGGGATCCCATGATGTAGTGTGTACACATGTCTAAGCATGAACATTTGTAGAATCCCCAAGTGTTGAAAGTGAAGAGTCCTCAACCTTTGATGTTGACTTCAAGCTATAGGAGGAGAAGCCTTTATAGGAGTTATAGAAGTTGAAGAATCAATTGTTGTCTCTAGATGAGGAGAAAATTTGATATACTCTCAATGTAATTAGATTTCCACAATCCATATGAATTTACATCTAAATGCTTCTAGATTTGATTGTGTGGAGTCTTTTTTCATCAATGTTTCGGATCACACTCAGTGAACCATCGTCAGGAATCCAAAAGCATTTAGATGTAAATTGATATACTTTGTCAATAATTTAGAACTTCTAAGGTATATTCATCATATGGAATATTATCACAACCATTTAGGGGAACTAAACAATGAAAGGTAGGATCATTTGGGAATGGAGGATCAATTGGATATCCATACATCTCCCAAATTTTAATCCAAGTAGAAAGAGAGGTGTCAAAATCTAAGAGGATAATCATTGTGTTGGTGTCTACACAAAGATGCATTGTTCCAACAATATGACAAGTCTCAAGATACCACTCTTTATTCTTCCAAACATTTGATGGTTGAGAAAACACTTTATAGAAGAAGGGCAAGAGGTTAAGCCATTTAAAATACTTCATTATACCATATTTCCTAGCCTTATTGTTCCCTTTTTTTAATTGAGTAATTGAAGGATGATCTAATATGCCCATGATAGTCTCCTCAAAATAGACTACTCTAGCAAAATAAATACAAAACTATAGAAACCCCCCCTCCCCAAAATCATTCAATCATAGAACCCCCACAAGCAAATATCGTTTGACACTTTAGACTTAGTGTGGTTACAATTTCCACTTGCAAGAAAAATCTAAGTGCTCTTTGATCTTGAAATGCATTAAAAATCCTTAAAAATTAGCTTAGTCTACAAGTATAATTTGGCACAATACCAAGAGAAATAAATAGCACCACTTCTTAGTACAAGAAAAATCATGCACTTCAAAAAAAATACCTTGATCTGAGATCATATGTGAAAGTTATGAGCTTTTGAATTGTTGAACATGGGTTGTCATTGATGTCAAAGATGTGTCATTGATGAAGAAGAATGTTTCCAAAGGTTGTTAAGAATGAAAAATATTGTAGTACTTGAATTATCATTATATTCTCTTGGGATTATCAAGTTGTGTTGCAAAAATATATGTTATATCTCTAGTAACATGTTGTGTATCAAAAGGTGTTAATCATGAAGAAGTTGTCTCATCAATCATATCACTAAATCAAGTTTTATTGAGATGTGACTGTCTTTTTGTGAGTTGGTGTACACTATATGTTTGTTATACCATCTAGAGTACATTTATTTACTATGACTGTGGTGGTTCAAAAGTCTGCACAAGGATATTTTTTGGAAAAAGATATTTCTCTGGAAATATAAATGTGGTCAGCATTTCTTTCATAAATGCATTTTTCTATGCGGTTTCGAAGGAGAGTATGAGCCTATACTAGTTCTATCATATTCTTGAGTTTCCAAATGATATGTCTGTTGAACACTCGGAATACTGAGAGGGGGGTGAATCAGTATCCATAAAACCATTCATATAAAATCCATTTAACCATTATCATAATTCTAACTGAATTAGCAATAGAGAACATAGAAACATATCAATGCAACCATGCACATGAACACCAAGATTTTTACATGGAAAACCCAAGAAGAGAAAAAACCCGATGAGGGTTAACTCACAATATATTATAGGGCTCACTGCTAGGACTCACTGTCAATATCATAATATTTTAGTCCATGGAATTGAAAAATGTGTGGCCCTTCAACACAAATTTGAAGACTTAATTTTAATCTCATCCCAATTGATGGAGTAAATGATAAAGGAAATATTTTTATAAAACCTACAAAGTAAATTTTGTAAATTTATTTTAGTCCTTTCCCACATCATTCTATCAATATAAAACCTACATCCATTCTCTTTTCTTCTCCAAATTACATAGATCCCATCATTTAAACCCTTGATTACATCACCATTCTCTTTCATAATACATAGTTAACATGATGAACATAGCCTCACCCATTATAGAGTTTCTCGAGTTACATTTACACATGATGAAATAGAAAATAATAACTATCATGGGAATATACATTTATGATTTTATTAATGAAAATATGTATAAAGGAATCTTGAATTCTAATTATTACCTTAATATTTTCATGGAAGAATATATATATAATAGTTGTACTCATCCAAAATCTTATCCTACAATTGGTGTAGCTCTATAATTCTATAATGGTATGTATATTGAGACTTTAGGTAGTATATTCATATCTCTTGAGATAGGACCTAGGGATACTAAGATTCTTACATATGTGATTCTTGTATCTAATTAATTGTATTCTCCTAAAAAGACCATGGACCAATGAGTTTAAAGCCATACCTTTTATTTTGTATCAATTTGTAAAATATTTAGCACTATTCTAAATTATTGTTTAAATTTCCATACAAAATGTGAATTTTACAATGGAATGTTTAATTAGGAAACCAATAATTTTGTTGAACACCAAGAATACTGAGAGGGGGGGTGAATTAGTATTCTCTTAAACCATTCAAACATTAAACATCCAATCACTAATGCATATTCAATTGTAGTAAGGAAAGAAAGCATGAAACATTCACAATATCACATAACACATGAACACTAAGATTTTTATGTGGAAACCCCAAAATGGGAAAAACCACGGTGAAGGTTAGCTCACAATATATTATAATCGGTTATAGTATATTATAGAAATGCTCACTATAGGTGGACTCACTATCCATGGAGAAAAAGATAGAATAAAGAAGGTGGATCCTAGCCTATTTTGAACTATTACAATGGCATCTTATGTATGCATGAAATATAGTTCCATTGAAGCACAATAACTTTATCTGATTCCGATTCGACACACTACCTCACTCTTCATTCACACAACTATAATCTTAACATTCACAACTTAACTTCTCACTACTCTAATAAAATTTGCATTACACAAAATACATGGCACATTCATTACTTCATCTATTTCAAGACACCAAAAACAATCTAGCATATATGTCCACATCTAGTAGAACATCAATTAGGTCGACCTAATTAGATGTAACACCCAAAATATAACTTGTCAACTCTAAAACTTATCATACATAACACACACCACAATTAAAATCTCAAAACATCTTAAGATAGGATGGTATGGACCTATAATAGATCCCTCATAAGATAAAAATACTTATTCATCCTTCACACAACATCAAACGTGTTAGGTTGGATCCAAATAATACCTAAAAAAAAACCTTCATCTATGTATCCACATCTTGATATGTGGACCCAAAAACTTGATAACATCTAGAATTCAAGCTCAACTAACATCTGGAAGCTTAACTTCAACATCATAAAGACAAAAACTCATTCAAGGAAAAGTGTGGAATCTCCCTCATAAACACACTGTACAAAAAATTATTATAATATGCCAAGAAAACTCTATTACTCATATCTCTCAACCTATTTGACCAATCAAGATGAAATCTTGGATTTAGATGCATATGAAATCCACTAAATTAATGTTGGAATCACAAAGTGATATATCCATTTGTAGAGTGGTTTGGACCCAGAACTGATGCACTATAACACTAAAATGGCAGATTTGACACTTAGTCAAATTTCTATGCAACTAAACTTTTCAAACCAACTCAACTTGCACAAATGTCTTCCTTAACATCTCTAAACCTATCAATATTAATCAAAGTGATCCACAAAAATGTTGACATCAATGAAAACATTGTATCTATGTCATTATGAGCCATCCATTCTCATGTTTCCAAAACAACATCATCAATGACAGTCTCCTCAAACTTTCAACAATCTCCCCCTTTGTCATTGATGGAAGCATACCAAGAAAAATCTCCAAACATACTCTCCAATACTCTCCCCCTTGCACCATTCTTGGCCCTCGCAAGTAACTTATTTTTCATTTCAAATTCTAACAAAAAATGTTCTCCTTCATCTGGAGTAGCAGGCAATAGATTCATCTTCTTTTCCTTATCAGAACTGAGAAGAGCTCTAGAAACAATTGTAAGTTTGGGATTAACTAGATCCCTTACCACTCAAAACTATAAAATAATATGTTCTTTTTGCACCTGCAGCTAAAAGAACTTCTTGTGAATATCCTCTATGGCATTCCTTGTCACACAAGTGAGGTCAATTTTTGGATCATATGCATTGGCAGCTACATTGATTTGAGACTCAATAGAGTTCATTTCCTTTCTTATGCTTTGTGTGGCTTCAATCCACTTCAAGCCATACTATAATGGTGCCTTAGTCGCATCTACACATGCTTATGCATCCTTCAAAAATTCTAAAAATTTCTTATGTGCAATAGCACATTTCTTTGTGATCTCCAGCATCCTTTTGTCACTTATCCTCTTCTCGACCTCTTTCTCTACCTCTATCTTTGGTCTGGATGCATACGTTTTGAAGGAATCAATCAATAATTTGAGATTATCCATATCAGAGAGAGATGTGTCTGTGTTTGATTCAGGTATGATCTCATACAATTCCTTAATTTCCCCATCCATTAACTCTATGTTCTTTTGATGTGAATCAATTCTCTTTCCTCGCAGATGCATGGAACATATCTCCTAGTTGAAGCTTGTGGATAGGAGAAATATTGTTCAAGTTGACATTTCCTTGATTCATTATCAGTTGCAATAGTTGTGAAGACACAACTGGTCAAAAACTAGGTTGTACACTCAATAGATTTCCCAAAGAATCTACAGAGGAGTTACAAAATTCACCAGAAGTCTTTGTAACTTTTGTACCCTTTCCATTATCATTTGTAGTACCGGATTTGACTGATTTGTTCTTCTCTACATCTCTAGATGCATCCATGTTTTTTTCTTCTTCTTCATGCTCCTCTTCTTTTTCCTCATCAACTTGATCTTCTTCATGCTCTGTATCATTAGTTTCATCATCAACCTTGTTAGTGTTCTCTTCCTCTACAATATTTTTTGTGTTTTCGAAGGAATAAATTCAACATTTTTTATTGAAGGAGAAGTTGTGACATTTTCCTTTACAATTTCTTCTCTGATCGTTAACTCTTCTTCATTCTCTTTTACCATATCCTCCACTTCCAGAGGAGTGTTATCCTATGTAGCTTCATCATTAGTATCCTACTCGTGTTGAGCATCATTTTCCTGCACTTCTTCCACTTTTGGTTCTGGAGAAATGGTATCATCATTTATCTCTTCTTCAACTACTGGAATCAATCCTAGCTTTTGCACAATCTCCTTAGCTTTATCATTTCTCTCTTTCTAGATCCTTTCAAGGTCATCTTTGTCCTTTCCCATGAGGGTAGTCACCCTTTGTTTAGTCTTCAACTCCTTGCTAAACACAGTAGCCAATGTGTCTCTGTCATTTTCTAAAAGTGGAGCACTAACTCTTTCCAAGGCTTTATCTTTATCATTTCATTCTCTTTTATTGCCTCGTCTCCTTTCTAGCAAAAAGGTCCATAACTCATCAGGAATATCCTTCTTGATATTTTGCATATCAACTTAAAGAAAAACAATGTACTTGATTATGGCTTCCATGATGGTAGCCTTGTCTACGTCATCTGTATCCTTTTATAATGATGTGGTCTCCACGAACAATTCATTTTTCACAATGTTAAACAGTGCCTCGAGTTTCATTAGGGAGTGAGGCCTTACGGGTTCATATTGCTTCTTTTCCTTGTTTTTCTTCTCTGGAGTCTTCTTTTCTTTTGTAGTATTTTTCTTCTTTGGTGAATAATTCTTGGCTTCATTCTTCTCCCTTATATGAATTTTAAATGCCTCTTTCTCTTTTTTAATTTCCTCTTTGCTCTTAGTATCTATTATGTAAACCCTTCTCCTTTTGGTGCTAGCTTCACCTTGTGAAGCATCACTCCTACGGACCAGTGGGGGAAAATCTTCTTCCAACACTTCTTCATCAGCAACATTTATGCCAATATCCTTCTCTTTTGGTTGGGGAAGTAGGTGGTGTAGCAGTGGTGGTTCTCTTCTTGTTGGATAATATTGTTTCAAATCATTGGCAAGAAAAGAGCCAAAGATAGAAGGAGGGAGGATCTCTTAAAGGACGAGTTACTCCAAGTTGAAACTGAATTACAGGTAAACCCCGCAGATGATGTGCTAACAAATAGGCTAATCCTAGCCAAAAGCAACCTAAGGAAATTACAAGCCACCAAGATCCAGGGCTTAAGGGTCAGAGCCAAAATGAATTGGTTGGAGAATGGTGACAAGGGGTCTAAATTTTTGTTTAGATGCATCAAGGAGAAGCATGCAAGGGAGCAAATAGATTAGATATGGGTTGATGGTACCACCCTATGAAGCAAGAAGAAATAAGAGGGAAATTATTTCAGTTCTACAAGAACCTCTTTACCTCTGAGGATGGCAATGAGGCTAGTTCCAAAACCAAGGATCCCATAAAGAATCAATGAGGACATGGAAATTGAACTTGGTAAGGAGATTACCAGGGATGAAGTTAAGAAATCCATTCTATCTCTCAAAGATGATAAATCTCTAGGTGTAAACGGCCTCCCAATAGAATTTTACAAGACATTTTTGGAATGGATATGTGATGACCTGCACTTAGTGTACAAGGAAGCCATTGATAGAGGTACCCTATGCAGAAGTATTAATAAGGGGATCATTAAGTTGATCCCAAAGGAGGGTGATAGGTCCTTATTCAAAAACTAGAGACCTGTCACTCTCCTTGATGTTTCCTATAAGATCTTGGCTAAATTTTCAGCTAAAATATTGGTTGGTATTCTTCCCTCCATTATAAATTCTACCCAAACTAGCTTTATTAAGGGAAGATATATATTAGAGAACCTTATCACCAACTAGGAAGCTATGGTTTGGGAAAAATAGACAAATCAAGATGCTACAATGCTTCTTGACTTTGAAAAGGCATATGATAGAATTGAATGGGATTTTGTCTTGATAGTATTGGATTTCCCAATTCCTTTTGTCACATGGTTAAATCCCTCTTCCAAGATGTTGCAGCTCAGGTAGAGGTAAATGGAATTCTCACTGAAGAGATCTCCCTTGAGATTTCAATAAGACAAGGGTGCTCCCTTGTCCCTACACTTTTTTTTATTGCTTCATATGCACTACATTATGTTCTAAGGGATAATTCCTCTGTCCCAAGAGTAAGGGGCATCATTTTTCCAAATAATAATGAACTTCTCAACCTATAGTTTGTTGATAACACTTCAATCCTTTTGATACTAGAGGAAGAAAAAAATTCAAATCTTATGAGAAAGCTAGATATCTTTTTTCTGGCTTCTAGGCCAAAAATTTCCCCTACTAAATCTTGCCTACTGGGGTGGAAAAAAGTCCCACCAGATTGTTTGAATAGATATGGTCTACAATGGGGGGGGGGGGGGCTTAGAAGCTGGTGAGTTATTTAGGAATTCCCTTTGTTGTGGATCCTAATCTAAAATAAATGTGGCTCTAGATAAGGGATACGATCGAAGGGAAAATTGCAAAATGGTCCTTTCCTTGGTTGGAAGGCTTCAGCTATGTCAAAAAATACTCTCTCATAGAATTTTCTTTTCCTTTTTTTGGTTCTTTAACTCTTATCAGGTCAATGCTATCCAAAAAATGATAAGGGATTTTTTGTGGTCGAATGGTAAAGGGAAGAGAAAGAGGCACTCAGTGAATGGGATTGGTGCATTGTTGCAAATTCAAAAGGTGGCCTAGGGTTAAAATATCTGAGGTTACAAGGAATTTCCCTGGCATCTAAATGGGTGATTGAGGCCCTAGAAGGGGGAGAACCATGGAAGGTGCTAATCTATAAAAATATCCTTGATGTTGTTCCCAAACAAGCAAAAGCATGGAAACTTCTGCCCTTCAATGATATCCTTAGTAGCAAATGGACTATGTCACCTATAGGTTATAATGTCTTCATCAGGACCATTTGAAAGGATTGGTAAATAGTGAAGAAGAACTTAGCAAACTATCACTTCACCAAAAGTGATAACTAGATCATCTTGGCCAATAGATCAATATGGTGGAATTTAAAACATAAAGACAAGCCACTTGCCTCAATCCAAGGTTGCTCAACAAAGAGTTGGGCTCACAAAGGAATTAAATGTTTTAATGAAATTCTAAATAATGGTAAGCTAAAATATTGGAATGATCTAAGCACAAAGTTCAATATACCACAAAGTAATTGGAGGACATATATTGTCCTAAGGGAAGCTTGCAGTTAGTTCCAATTTCCAGTGAAAATCAAAATTGATAATTCTCAATTTAAGGAGGTTCAATGGAAAAATGGGAATAATTTAATGAAGACAAAGGAAAAATAAATTAATTCCATGCTAACAGAACAAATAGATATAACTGAACTTGTGAATAAAATCTAGGAAATGAACCTAAACAAGAATCAGTGGCTAAAAGTCTTTCAAAAAAATTGGTGTAAGGAACTTGAGGCTAAGAAAGCCAATTTTAGATGGCTTTTAATTTTGCAGAAACTTTCTTTTAAAAGAAAGCATGATGACTTTGATGTTTGCAACTTATGAAGAACACCTAAAACAATTAAGCACATCTTTTTTTATTGTATTTTTGCTAAGGAAATCTAGAACATGTTTTATAACAAACAAAATATATGGGGGAAAAATGGTGAACTAATGCTTGATAAGATATTATTTAATCATAATGTTATGATGGAAAAAGATTATGCGTTATTTTTCCATTGTCTCTCCACTAACATCTTGTGGGCCATATGGAAGCCACAAAATGAAGACAAGTTTCAGGGGAGGAGGAGGTTGCTTACTAAGCCTTGTAAGAGACTCATTCTTTACAATGTTTCCATACAAGTATATATCAGAGTGGAGCTTTCAAAAGAGAAGTTTTTGAGGTACCTAGAGAATAGAGAAATAAATATTGGCATCCTTGAGGCCAGGTATGAACACGCTTGGAAAGAGGGGCACCCTAGGGTTGATGTATTCCTAAGAGCTTTGCAAGCATTCCAGAAGGATCTCATGGAGGGGCCAAGTAACAAATATGGAAAGACACAAAACAAAGGAAATATGGTACTATTGATGGTTCAGATGAGCACAACAACAATTAAATAGAATATCACTATTTTTCTCTCTTGAAAGAGAAAGAATAACACATGGATATCTTAACTCCCAAGGTCTTTGTAATCGGTTCTCGACTATGTTGATTTCACTCAGTGGTTGATGTGAACTATAATGTTCAAGGGGTTTGCTGGTGTTGAGCTTCTAGATTTTTCTAGAATCAAACATAAATTCAAACCTACTTTAACTAGGGTTTTTAAAGAAATAGAAAAAGATAGATCAAAGCTTTGGAACCAAAGAGAATGATAATCCATCCAACTTAACTAGACTTGTTATCTTTCAAGGAATTGCTAACTAAAACTGGAAGACAAAATCAACTTATGATTAACACACAACTTTATTCATTCACATTGCTAACTTCAATAATAGATTGTAACTTACTATTTAAACAAAACATAAAATAAGATTTTATTCCTTAAAAGCTTCTCAAATCAAATGATTAACTGAATATGAATACCATTCAGGAACACAACATGAAGTAGGTTTAAATCTAGTTGCTTCTATTATTAGTGAAACAGATAAGCAACATCTACAACTCTGGCACAATCACTAGTGTACAGAAAATCTATGTCTTTAGATTGTTTCCATCTATGCTAAGAGAACCAGAAGGATACATTACTGCCTTTTGTCAAATCTAACTCCTACTCTATTGCTACTCTTAAGTTTCTCTTACTTTTTAGAAAATTACTATTGTTTTCTAAAAAAAATCTCTCTATATCTTCTAAAAAAAAACTCTCCTTTACAAAGAGGGAAAAATGCCATATATACAGAACATGCCAAAAAGAAATTCGGCCCCTAATTTTAGGGTTTACAAAAATATCAGCCTCCAAAAAGGTTGTCTCTCAGATCTTTTGAATCAAGTTACTCCTGCATTAAATGTGTATCCCTGTTGTCCATGTCGGTGATGGATCGCCCTCAGGAGAAGCCTTCAGATCTCTTACAACCACAGCATTAACTTCTAGCCACCGTGTCCACCCTTGAACTTCCATCAGAGCCACTTTGAATACCCTGGAGTATAGCCATTAATATGGATCTACCTTTTCCAGTAGACCTCACAGCTGTCCCTAAGACTGACGGCCTCTTCTTCCTTTCGGCCTTCTTCCTGCTCTAGACCTTTCTACAAGTTGACCTCTTCTGGAAGCAGCATCAGATTTTCCCGTTGGATCTCCACACCAGTGTTCACCGAGCCACTCCATCGCTTTTGATCTCAGAGTAATTCTACACCGGTCGCACACATTTTGTTGATCTTCCTCACAGAGGTAGTCAATTAGTCCAACTATCCATGGTTCGCCCTTAATTCTTTGATTGGTTGAACACATGCCACATAAGATTCCCGGGTGGTCAAAATTTGTTCACACTGAATTGCATGTCAATGAGACACTAATCGTGTCTCCCCGATACGATCATACCTCCTAGTAGCTATCGGTAAGACTTCATAGCAAGCGACCAAAGTCATATTGATATCCACAGTGGTCGCCAAGACAATCACTATCGGCAAGACATCATAGCAAGTCCCCAAAGGTTATACCATTGTGGAGCTCCATTGGCACATCATCTGCATTCGGCAAGACAACCTTCAATCAGCAGGAGGTCATAGCGGGTGCTAAGAGTCATACCGATATCTTTTCCATTGGCAGGCTCATCGCTATCGGCAAGACTTTATTCCCTTGGCATGACATCACATCGAGCACCTCTTCCTTTGGTGAAACACCATCAGGTCGGCCAGACATCACGGTGGGTTCCATTAGTCACACCGAAGGTTTTAAAACCATTGGCGAGACCATCACTTGTCAGCAGGCTATCATGTCAAGCTCCTCCATTCTCCCCAAGCTCATTCTATATTGGCAAGACCCTATCGGGTCGGCAAGAGATTACATCGAAGCCACCTTGTTTCAGTGAAAGCTCATTTCATTTCGGGGAGACTTTTCTTGGTCTATGAGACCTTTCGCCGAGCTCAAAACTTTCACCAAGACCCTTCATCGGTCGGCAGGACTTCTCTCTGAGGTCTTCATCTTTCAACGAGACTCCGCCTAGTTGGCAAGACTTTACCCCTTTGGCCAGACATCATTCCAAACTTAAATCTTTCAGCGAGACATCACTCGGTCGCCGGGACTTCATGCCAAACTCAAACCACTACGCCAACGCCGCTTCACCTCAGCGAGAGTCCACCCTGTCGGTGAGACTTTATCCCGACGTTACCCCCCGTCACCGGGACATTGCTGTGTCAGTAGGAAATTTCATCAAAGCCACCTCGCTTCAGGGAGAGCTCATTTCACTTCGAGGAGACTTTGCTTGGTCAGTGAAAACTCATGTCGAAAGTAAACCATTCTCCCCGAGCTCGAACTTTTCAATGGGAGCTCCTTTAGTCGGTAAGATGTTACGCCGAACCATGAACCTTCGGCGAGACCCTTCCCCTTCAACCAAACTTTATGCCGACGTTATCTCTCTTAGCGAGATCTTTCCGATGGCATCCCTTTTCGCTGAGACATTCACAGATCTGTGAGACCTTATGCCAAGTGGAGAGACATATGAAACCTCACCGTGACTGAGATGTCATGGCGACTAGTGGATCCCAAATGAATAACAGACTGCCAGTCAGCAAGACATCTGGAAGGTCTTGCCAACTCTTAGAGGAATTTTATGCCAAACTGGATTGGGGAATTCTTTCCAACTGACCTCCTTGAGAGATATCTTTAGATGAGTGATTCAATCCTGCAAAACAAAGGCCTCCATTAGTTCTCAAAAGCATATAAAATATATCATTTTTGATCATTTCACTCAATTTTCAACAAAAAGGAACCCAACTTAAACTGAGGCAGAACCAGATTCAGCAGAACAAAAAAAAACTCAGGAGGAAAACAAAAGAACTCCCAAGACCAAACCAAACAACCAAAGGCAAAGAAAAAAAAAGCAAAAACAAAGAAGGGGACCCATTTTGTTCCAGAATAAAATGGGATGGTTATGCAAGGCATAACAAATGGTGACTCAGTTGGGAAAATGGTTTAACCATTTTCAAGAAACTGAAGGATTCAGCTACCCAGAACTCTTGGTTTATGAACATCACAACTCCAGTTGGGTCAGTTTTAACAACCAAGGTTGAGCTAGAATCTCAAATGTAAATCAACAATGGCCACCCCTGAATCTATGTGTGTGCTTGATGGTGCATCATCCTTTTATAAAGGTCTCCTCATCTTTTGAACAATAATATGAAAGATTTGAATTACATGAGTTGATTCCATTTATTTTTTGTGCAATGGTATCATGGGCATTGCTCCGCTGCCAGTCAGGCATTCATAGCCCCGACGAAGATACCTCTAGTTTTCTCACAGCATTTCTCTACTGCTAGTCAAGCATCCATAGCCCTGGTAGAGATACTGGAATCACCCATTCATATTGAGTCCTCCTTTCTTTTAGATTTAATTCTTTTTCTCTTTTTTTTTTTTTTGGAATTTCAGATATTTCATTCAATTTTTCTCAATGTGTCAGATGTCATATATCTGTTCTGGGTTGAAAACTACCATGGACCTCATAACAGCACTTGGGAGATCGTATTTTTCACTCAAATATTACAACACTATCATCCTAGGACAAATATACCATTACAAAAGGAGATTATCTTGATGATTTGTGATAGATTTAGAGGTAGTTAATGAAGAGTGTTTACTTTGCACCTTGTTTTCAAGACTTTCCATGACTCCTATTTGACAGTGAGCATAAAGCAAAGAATTTAGGACAAAATTATCCACTCAGAACCTGAAAGTGTCTAAACCATTTCTCTCCTAATAACCAAGGTATACTTCAGATAACAACCCACCATTTCAAGATGGAAAGAACAGAAAAACCCCAAAGAACAAACATGATAGAAACCAAACAGTAAAGGAAATGAAAGGATAGAAAGAAAGGACAAACAAACAAAAAACAAAACTATTTACAAATAGAAAAAATAAACAGACTATTCACAAACAGAACAAAAAATTATTTACATAAATTATTTACAAGCAGAAACGTAGGAGCTATTTACATAAATGCACTCCTCAACAAAATACCAAACTTCATGGCCCAAAATAGTGTTTAAGAAACTGTCCATTGACAGGCAATGGAACAGGTTCTCCTGTTAGACTACTCAGCTAGAAAGCATTTTCTCCTAGGATCTCAGTGATTTGATAGGGACCTAACCAGAGCTTATCAAATTTTTGGTGACTGCCCTTCTTTTCACTAGCTTTATCCCATAGCAGCAAAAGGTCAGATATTCTAAAAGCCTTGATTTTGGCTCTTTTGTCAAACCAACCTTTGACAACAGCCTGGTGTCTAAAGAATTGTTGCAAGGTGGCATCTCTCTATTCTTCTAATTTCAACAAAGCAGCTAATCTTACCTCTATCCTATCATCACTAGAGTAAAATTTCTACATGAACTCAAAGATAGGTATTTGCAAATGAATGGGGAACATAGGCTCTTGCCCATACACTAGTTTAAATGGTGAAGTCTTTAAAGTAGCCTTGATCCTAGTTCTATCTACCCACAATGCGAATCTTAGTTGGGTATGTTAGTCCCTAGGATTGTTTTCTAACAATTTTTTAATCACCCCTAAGAGATTCTTATTGGTTGATTTTGCAACTCCATTTCCTTGTGGGTAATAGTTTGAAGAATATTTTAAGACAATTTTTTTATCATAAGCCCATGAAATGAACTCAGCATAAGAAAAGGAAGAGCCATTGTCACATACCAATGCGAAGGGTACTCCAAACCTAGTTGTGATGCATTCGGTGAGGAACTTGATTACTACCTTTGTCCTGTTGTTCTTGCAGGGTATAGCCTATGTCCATCTTGTGTAGTAATCAGTGGCAATCAAAATAAATTTGTGTCCTACAAAATAATTTGGGTTAATTACCCCAATAAAGTCCAGTTCCCATTGGGCAAATGGTCTTACCTCGTAAACAGGATGCAAAGGCATGGTTGGGTGGCATTCTTTTGATGCAGAAATATGACATATGTGACATGTTCTCACATGTTGATGGACATCTTTGAACACACATGGCCAGTAATAACCAAATCTAAGGATCTGATGTGCTAACAAATTTGCAGACCCATCACCTGTGCCATGTTTCCCATGAAATTTAGTAATTACATGCTTAGCCTCTTGCTGATCAAGGCATCATAGGTACACCCCCTCGAAATTCTTCCAATACAACAATCCTCCTTTGAGCATATAATGAGACCTCTTCATTCTCAGCGCTCTCCTCTTAGTCGTATTCATTCCCTCTAGGCACCAATTATTAAGCATGAAATAGATGATATCAACATACCAAGGGTCGTTGGAAAAGGACTGAGTTGTGTATTGCTGGAAAATAACATTTCCACCAGCATTCACCATGGATTTAGATAGGCCTATACCTTTGAAAAGTTTCATGGGGAAAATCTCCATATCAAACTCTTGCAAAATGGCCATCCATTTCCCTCTTCATTCTCCCAACTCGCTCTGCATAAGTAGTGACTTCACAGCAACATCAGGAACTACAACAATAATTTGACTTTGGAGGATGTAATATCTAAACTTCTTGACAGCCCTGACCAATGCAAAAGCTTGTTTTTCAAGAGGCGGGTATTTGATTTCAGCATTCTTGAATGGAGAGCTCATGAAGGCAATTGGCCTCTCCTCTCCCTCTTGTCTTCGTTGAGTTGGATAGTTGCACACGAGTGTTCAGAGGAAAAAGAATAGAGATAGAATGTCTTTAAGTAGTTAGGGCTGGTGAGAACTGGTGCTTCCAAAATGGATTGCTTGACCTGTGAAAATGCAGCCTTTGCCTCATTACTCCACTCTATTTTGGCATCTTTCTTCATCATTTTATTCAGTGGTTTAACGATTTATGCAAAGCCTGTGATAAACTTTCTCATGAAGTTGATCTTTCCAAAGAAAGATCTCATCTCCTTGCTTCCTGGCCTGGTTATCTTTAGAATGGACTCAACTCAGTCTGGATCGATCGATATTCCTCTTTCAGAGATTATGTGTCCCAGAAGTTTCCCTTAAGAAACACCAAACACACTTTTTAGGATTCAAGGAGACATCGTATTGGATACATCTTTCAAGAACTCTAGTTAAGTCTACAGTGTGGTTCAGTCTATCTTTAGAGAACATTGTTAGGTCATCCATGTAGACGATGATGCATTTTCCAATTAGATCTTTGAATGCTATGTCCATGGCACACTGAAAGGTTGCCCCAACATTTATCAAACCAAACGACATCCTTTTGTAAGCAAATATTCCCCACTTAGTAGTGAAGGTTGTCTTCATTATGTCTTCACAGTTAACCATCACCTAATTGTATCTAGAATAACCATCCAGGAATGATATCATCTGAGACCCATTGACAGTCTGCAAGACTTTGTCCAGTGAAGGGAGTGGGTAGTTATCTTTTTCTGAAGTTTTGTTCAAATTCCTGAAATCCACACATAGCCTGATCTCTCCATTTTTCTTATGGACTGGAACTAGGTTGGCCACCCACGTTGAGTGTCGTACAGGGAATATTATTCTTGCAGAAAGCAATTTATGAACTTCTTTAAAGATCAGTGGTTCAATGAGGGTGTTAACAGGATGTTGTTTCTGCCAAAATGGCTTAGCTTCGAGCTTCAGAGGAATGGTATGAGTCATTACAGAAGCATTAATTTTTTTAAAATCCTCATACCCCCAGGCTATTGCAGCAATGTCCTTCTTCAATGCCCGCAGTATATCTTTTTTGATTGCTTCAGGGCAAGCTTTTCCTATGTAAACATTTCTTTTCGGGCAAGAATCAGCTAGGTTAACAATTTGATATTCACCTTCTTTATCTTTAGCTGATATCTTTTCTCGAGCCCTTGGGTTCGAATCAAAAATTATTTCTAAGGCCACCATTCCCTTGGGAATGCTATTACATTTTAAATTGAGGACCCCCTCTATGTCACAATCTTCAGGGTTCCAATCTCCTTGATCCCTATTGGACTCATCAATGATCTGCCCTTCAAAAACATCTGAACTTGCTAGAAAAGCAAGGATATGTCGATCATCATCAAAGACTTGAAAGTTCCTGACATTATCAGGAACAGCTGGGGTGGATATCAATTCTATTGAGAATCTTTTAAGCTTGGAGCCTTGCATGGGTTCCAAGCTACTCGCAGTAACAGCTAATGAATCAGCTATCTGATTCTCTTCTCTAGGGATTAAGCTAATCCCAAAAGCATCAAAGTCTTCAATCAGGTTCCATACCCGATTTCTATAGGCTACTAGCCTTCTATTGTGACATGTGTATTGGTTGCACACTTGCTTGATAACTACTTTTGAATCCCCTTTAACCATTAAGGTAGTGAATTTCTTCTTATGTATGAACATCAACCCCCGAGCTAGAGCTTCATATTTTGCTACGTTGTTAGTGCATCCAAACTGCAACCTGTAAGAAGCAAAGAAATTTTTCCCTTTTGGGCTGGTTAATTCAATCCCAACACCACAGCCTGTTTTGGATTTGGATCCATCAAACGTGAGGGTCCACAGTTGATCATGAGTTGGGGTTGATCCTTTTGAGGTTATTATGGGCGTTTGGATAGGATGAGCCATAGGTGGGGGCAGTTGATCCTTTGCATCTTATATTGGTAAGAGGTGTTCAATAGGTTCCCCAGGTGTACTTTCCAATTCCAGTACAGACATATCATATAATTTGTGGCTATCCTTCTGACAGTCACTTACATCTTTGATTAATCCCTTGGGTTTTGGTATACTTGTGAGTGCAGAGGTATCAAGCAAACCTTGGGGTTGTTCCTCATAAATATGTTGGTTTGGAAATGTGACTGGGGTAAGTTCAACTTGAGAAGGCACTTCCTTCGAAGGTATCTTATCCCTAATTAACATTGTTTCTTCTTTGGCTTCAAATGAGAAGTGATCTGCAACGGTCTCAAGGTGACTTATGCTAGTTTCCTCAACATGGGAAACATGATTTAAAATGTTGGTGCAGGGTTGGCAGGTCAATTCAGGATGATTTTGGTAATGCACCCTACACCAATTAGGGAGTAAAAGACTTTGCAAGTCGATATCTTCCCCTAAGACCAGTTGATCCTATTGCAACTTCCTGATCAATGCCTGTTGATTTTCTTTAATCATGGGGTCAGGGAAATTTTGTGTTGAAAAATCCTTGGTATCAAGAACCGAAAAGGTCAAAATTTCTTCTCTTTTATAAACCCCTATCTCGGTCTCAAAATAAGCTACCTCGTTAGGACAATCGTATTCAGTGATGATATGCTTGAGGCGAGGTTCACTTTCAATCTTGATCTACGTAGGCACTCCCCTCCATGGTAGCCACATATGTGAAAAGTCAAGGGAGAGATATCCCCCTATACTTTTCATCAGATCTCTGCTCAACAGCATACCATAAGTCTCGAGAATGTCTGCTACTTGAACATCTATGTTGGTTAAAATCCTAGGGTCAGACCCTACTTGCATGTGTATATTTCTCAATTCTCCAACTACATTAACCTCTGTTTTATCAAGCTGGATGACCTTCTTATTTGTTTGGATAGGGTTCAATCCCAATTTCTTACATACAGACAATGGCATAACATTGCCAGAAGCCCCTGAATCTAGTAGGAAATTATTTAGATTCTTCCCACTGATTCTTAAACTCAAAAGAAATGGTGGGGTATTGTTGATGGTGTTTTCTGCACAGCAACAACTCAGACAGAATGCAATATTCTACCTCTCTTGAAAGGTTATTTTCAACAATAAATCACTGAAAATCACCCCAAGGTCTCTCGGGTGTCAGGTCATGACAATGCATAAACAACTCAGATAATATGTGAAAATGCTGGTAATCACAAAGGGACCTTACTACAAGCAAACTGTATCTTTCAATTTATCAGATTTTGCAATATGATGATCTCAAATCCTAAATCTAACCAGATAATAAAGAAATAGAAAAAGATAGGGTGCAAGAATATGATGAAATCTAAACTATTCCTAGAATGAGTAATGCAAATGACAGATATATGGAATGGACCAATCTCAAATAACCAATTCTTGCTTAACCCACAATGCAATCTTACAAGAATGGTGCAATCTTCTAAGGTATACAGATTTTCAAATCAGACATTCATCCACAATCGAACTTAAGCACATGTAAATATATGGTCCAGGTTGACTTCACCAGCCTACTACAATCTGATAGTTACTGGGAGTATAGAACAGAGATTGCTACAAACATTCCAAATATGAAATCATAAACACCATTCACCAAACTACAACTAATTTAATTCTGAACACTAGACCCTAAATCTTTAAGCAATCTGAAAGATATAACAACAAGAACCACGCAAGATGAAATAACACAAGAGATTGCACCAGGAAAACCACAATGTCTTCAGTTGTATTAAATCACCAAGATGCTACAACAATTCCACTGTTCTGTTTACAATACTTGCTTCAAGAAATTAACAAAATGCTCTAGCTCTTACTTGTCTCTATTATCTCTCCTCTATACTTTCTAATATCTAATGTCTTACAATGAGGCAAAAATTCCTTTATATCAAACTCCCAAGACATGTCGGCCCAACCAAACATTTACAAAATAAGAATAATCACCAAAACAAGTTAGCCCAGGAAACCAAAATAAGGCACACATTAAATGACATCCACCATCAAGGTCAGCCTTGACACAATCCCCAATGTAGTCCGGTCCAATACATGCCCTATGATAATAGGGAAGCACAAATCTCAAAATGGCATTAAATACCACCTCCCTTATCTTTGCTCTGGGCCAACGATCCTTGAACCCTTAAAAATATTCCATCCAATTCGGTGATAGGTGGCAAAGGAAATATCTTAAGCCGACATTCTATGGAGCCAATCTCCTCATTTGACTGTTTAACAGTCTTATCCTAGTCATCCTTGTTGGCTTGATACTTATCCATTACTACCAAGTAGGTGGCCGCATCATCTAGCTGGTGGCCAGTTATAACACTCTCAAAATCTGGGGCATAAACTTCATGCCACCATTCCCTGAGTTGCTCCAGACTTAGGTATTTGGGAGCAATCTTTCTCCTACCAGTCATAACTTCACAGAATGCAATACAGCCCTCATACACCCCAGCAAGATCACCATCTATTTGCTTCTTTCGCTTCTGGATCTTTTTCATGGCCTTACGCCGAATCTGCAGAGCCTCAAACCATTCCCAGGGTTCATTTAATCTGGAGGAAGGAAGGATTCCATCCGTAGCCAATTGATTCTTACCATGTCCCATGATGACTTTGGATTTCAGTAATAGAAGGTCAATGTCCTCCTTGTCCTAAGACAGCACTTGCTCAATAATTCCTTGGCTTGGACTGCATCTTTCCCAATTGACAGGATATCCTTGATTGCACTATCTCCCTTCATTTGCACATCCTTCAACCAATCTATTGCAGTTTGAGCCGAAGTCTTCATCTTTTCAATCTTGGAGATAGTTTCCTTGGGCAGAAAGCCAAGAGTGGCAGAACAAGATGGGTGGAGACATTGCAAGGGTTTCATTACCTCTTCCAAGCATTTCCTAAGTCTTTCATTTTCTTTCCTTAGCTCATGCTTGGTCTGGGTCTCCTTCCTCAATCTGCCAATGATCACAGCACTGGACCCTTCATATTCCTCTATATCCTGCTCCATGGATGTCGGTCCAAGGTTGATAGTCTGCACATTGTAATCTGCACCAGTGACATCTTCTCTTGTCTTGTCCGTGGCAGGGGTGGCAATGTGGATAACTCGGTTATTCGCTTCATCTCTCTCCATCTTTGAAACTAGCTTAGCTGCCTTCTTTTTCTTTCCTTTGCCAATTTTCGACAGCATTTCATCCCAATCAAAGGGAGTGTCTTTGACAACTACCTGTTTCTTTCTTGCAATCTCTTTTTCAAGCCAGTCCGGGGCTGCAGGTTCTACCTGGATTTCTTCTGTTCTTTCTTCTTCTTGTTGTTCTGTTGTTTTCCCTTCTTCCTTTTCAGTTGTTTTATCTTACTCCTTTTCAGGGAGCTACTCACCTTGATCACCTTCTTCAAGATCCACCTCTTGCACCAGTGATGGGGTTCTAACAAGGATGCCCTCCTCCTGCTCAGGCAATCCGCTTCCTCTGCCATTTTTCGGAGAGTCCTCATACATCATTAGAGGAGAAGGATGCTTTTCTACCTCTTCAGCCTCAAGCCCAACTGCCTCACCAAAGAGTGTCCCTTATTTGAATGGCTCCGCCTCTCCGCTAGTTTCATGCTCCTCAGGAATTTCTTGCTCAGGTACGCTTCGTGGAGGGGAAGTAGCCTTAGATGGCTCCACAGCTGGTATCTTTGAGGAAGGGTCCATCTTTTGCAAAACCTCCCTGGGAGAAGGAGTCTTGGATCTCCTCATATAGACTTTGGTCCTTTCCCCTGAACTCTCTACATCAACAATAGGGGGCTCATCCCTTGGTGCTTCCTGAACCTTCTTCTTTGAGACCCTGGTTGTTCTGGTTTTCTTTGGCGGTGGGGGAGCACTTTTTTCTTCTGCTTTTTCCAACTCTTCCTCATCAGAGGATCTGCCTATCTTCAAAGCCCGACTTCTCTTCTTTCCCTTGGGCTTTCTCTTGGGTTCCGGCTCACTTTCTTTAGGGCCTCTGATTTTTATCTTGAAAGGAGAGCTCTTTTTGGTTTTCCCTTTGCGGTCATCATCCTTGGATTCTTCTGAAGTAGACATTGGCTTGAGGTTTCCCATTAGATTGAAGGTACAGGTGACCTTCTCGCTCTCAAGCTCCCAAACCTTGTGCTTCAACCAAGAAGAGGTAAATTTCATAACGGGGGCCATTAGGTCCTCCAACTATGTGACCTCATCCTCATTCCAGTTGATTTCCCCGATTAACCTATCCTTCACATCCTCATATGCATGGTCTTGTACCAGGTTTCCATCATCCTGTAGTTGGTCCGGGATCAACTTGACATTGTACTGTCTAATTACATCCACAGGGAGCCTAAAATACATCTTCTTTCTGGCTTCAAGATCATCTTTGATGTTGGCCCAATAGTCTTCTAGGTCATCTTTATGCCGGTACTCCTTGTTAGCCTTCTTCTGTGCTTCTCCTGTGATATCAAAGTTCATTCTTTTGGAGTGGAAGGAGAAACCATATGCTGCCAATTCATCACCTGCGGTGTGTGCTGATTGAATGGAAGGGCACACTTCTGCTACACCAATTCCAAGAGGGAAATCCCCACCAAAGCCTATCTTATGCTTTTCCTTCTTTACAATGGCATCAAACTCACAAATCTGTTTGACAATTTCCAATAGCACAATGTGATCTGTGGGGTATCTAGGTAACCTGTATGGAGCGACCGGGCATCCATCAATCCTAATGTAGGTGAAGGTGGGAAATTGAATAAACCAGGCCCCATAATTCTTTATCAACCCCTTGGCTCCATCTGACAGTCTTACATGCTCGGCATTCTGGAGCATCCTTGTGATATGCATTGTGAATGCATCATTAGCCCTCCTGTAGTCTTTGTGTCCTAGGTGCAACTCCGGGTATACTTCATAAACTATGTCCTGTCTGAATGTCCCTTGTGGATTTAAACCCCTGTATGGGTAGAATCTGGCAAGCACATACATGACATAGGAGGACATGGTGAACTTCTTAGTCTCTAGGACGTTCCTCAGCTACTTATCAATTTCAGAACTAATGAGCCCTGCCCAATGATAGTTAGTTCCCTGTTCAATTTTGGTGATCACATGGACCATCCAACTCTCTAGTACTCCAGCAGTCTTCAAACCTCCCACCCTGCTCAAAAATGTTATGGCATCATAGATATCTGATCTGAATTTGATCCTATGCAACTGCTTGGGTAGTTTAGAGTGATGCGATTTTGGCTTCTCCAACCAAGCATTAATCATTTGTTGAGCTTTGATGGGCTCATTCTCGTAATATGTTCTAGCCAAGTCCATGTTTAAAGCACACACTGAAGGCAGATCAGGTATGTCAAAGGCTTGAGCAATGGAGACAGGACTAAAATTGGCCAAGACTCTTCCCTCAGTACCGATAACCCTTTGTGTATCAAAATCATACTGCCGGGAACATTCTAAAATCAACTCATAACATTGGATTGCAGGAGGAAACCCTGCCACATGCACCAGTCCAGACTTCATCATGACATTCCTTAGGACTGACAGATTCTTCTCAGCTGTCCTCTGCTTGAACTCCTCGTACCTCCAGGCCCCCACATTGGTGTCTAACACTTCTGACCATACGGAAGATATCTTACTTTCTGGCAACTGACTCTTAGTATCTAACCTTAATCTTTCTGCCTCTGAGATAGATGACCCCTCCGTGTCACCCTTGGACTTTCTTGCTGCAGCCTTGCTTGATTCGCCCTACATTCACAAAGGACATCATTAGTACTCAATTATCATGCATACTCCAATCCAAAGGCTAGCCTAAAATCATATGAAGCGATTAAAATCCACCACAAACTGCCAATCTTTGAAGGTCTGGAAAAAAAAAAGTAGTCCGGGAAAACCATGCAAACCGGGAAAATCCCGTCAGGGCAGAATTTCAGAGAAATCCGACCTAGACGGATTCTCGCTGCCAAAGCATCATCAATCACATAAATCGTTAGTTCAGCCAGAAGATCATCAGATTATCTTATAATTTGTTCATTAGCAATAAGAAATAAGCAATTAGCATTCACTCCATTAATCCTATCTTTGGAAAATCAAAAAGGATAAAGCCAGACAGGAAAACCGGAAAAGTCTGGATGGGATGGATTTTCGCGGATAGTTCGAAATGTTTCGGTAATTACTCCACCCCACGGAATTAGCCTAAACTGGGAAAATCCGTGTGTGCAGAAATTCCGCGAACACCATGGAACTCGATGATTGGCCACGCGCGAACCATTAATCAAACAATCATGCAATCTTTTCTACTTGGATTCTAATGGTCCCAAAATCAACGCTACTCAACAAGACTCATAATGCAAAGGATTTCAAATTCCCAAAGCTCTCAAATAACGAGTCCTTATGCCAAAACAACGATGCCCTAATTTCGATAGCCAAACCCACGCCATTAAAACCAGGATAAGCTTAAGATTTCAAAGAAAATTATCATTTAGGCGATCAATCAATATGCACGAGGATTTCCCAAGGTGTGAGCAGGTTGGGCCGAATCATAAATCATGAAATTGCAATAACCCTATTCAGCCTTGGCATGGAAAATTCGGATGAATGAACCAAAACCCTAATCATCCCAGAATACGGTGAATCGGCACACTTAGGGGCTAGTCCTATTCAGACAGGGCTACGAAAACGCATCTGACTCTCAATTGATAAACAAAATGCGTGCAGAGAGGATAATGAAAACTGGTGAAGGGCTAAGTCAAACCCAAGCTCTATAAATACAAAATCATAATCAAGCAAAGGCCGACCTGAAATGATCATTATTCAGGACAGAAACACTCAATCATTACGCAAGCAAATGAAAAGGCCAATGATAACCTACCATGGATCAATCCAGTCGAAACTCGAGGTTGAAGAAGCAACCATGAAGCAAACACGTCCTAGCAATGGAAACCTTAATCAGCACCAAACAATCCATGCGCAAGCAACTCAGAATCAATGCTCAAAGCTCAAATGGAGAAAGCACTTCAGATGCCAAGGCAGCAAACAAGTGAATGATGGAGTTAAAATGATGCTCAAAAGGTTTTAAATCAACTATAGGTCAAAAGATTAGAAGAAAATTTTGTAAATGCATGGAATTTTTTCTTGCTAAAGGGGGGTCATGTTCTTATGATGATGAGAGCATAGGCGACGTTGAGGTGCCCTTGAGGTACAAACATCTATGGAAACAATGGGTACCCAAGGAACTTCCTCCAATAAACACTAATTTTTGTGTCAACAAGAGGATATATCGCATGGCACCATTGTCATAACTTCCATACCAAGGTTAGCACGATTAATGATATCGTCCCAAGTGTTAATTACACGACCTTGACTGTCAACAACAGATTGGTTGAAATTGAATCCATTTAAGTTGAAAGCCATAGTGCTGATGCCCAAAGCAGTAAACCAGATACCTACTACTGGCCAAGCAGCTAAAAAGAAATGTAGAGAACGGGAGTTGTTGAAACTAGCATATTGGAAGATCAATCGGCCGAAATAACCATGAGCAGCTACAATATTGTAGGTTTCTTCTTCCTGACCAAATTTGTAACCTGCATTAGCAGACTCATTTTCGGTAGTTTCTCTAATCAAACTCGAAGTTACCAAGGAACCATGCATAGCACTAAATAGAGAGCCGCCGAATACGCCAGCTACACCTAGCATGTGAAATGGATGCATAAGAATATTGTGCTCAGCCTGGAATACGATCATGAAATTGAAAGTACCAGAGATTCCTAGAGGCATACCATCAGAGAAGCTTCCTTGACCAATAGGGTAAATCAAGAAAACAGCAGTAGCTGCTGCTACTGGAGCTGAATGACCAATGAATATATATTCTTGTTTCTTTTTAGGTTCCTCTATAGATAATATCTATTTTATTCACTCAAGAATCTATGCCCCTCCGGTTTTCCTATGCATAATTGCATAGCACCAGATAAGAATGAATCTCTAATGAATTACAATGAAACATTGCTTTAATTTCTATTAATTGATTAAAATAAAAAAACACCAATGGGGCGTGGCCAAGCGGTAAGGCAGCAGGTTTTGGTCCTATTATTGCGAAGGTTCGAATCCTTCCGTCCCAGGTGGAACAGTATTATTTCAAAAAATCAGAAAAAAAATAAGAAGAAAAAAATTCTTTTTGATTTCTCATCCTTTCGTAGACTATACTTATAGAACGGAAATATGATTTCAATAAGATCTAAATAGAGAAAGGGATATTTTTGTGGTGTAGGATGGGAATACATATAAGAACTTGATTAATAATCATATATCCATCGATATACATCTATCTCTCCGAGAGATGTTCCCATGGACGTTCAGGATTCTGGGTCGATGGATTACCGATGTCTGGTCCCCGGAGCAGGCAAGACTTGAACCCAATGTGTCATCGGATAGTACGATCTATAAGGAATAGTTCGTGCATGGGCTCATTGCCTACCATCCAACACGTGGCCAACCATCCAACACTGATTGTTCAACAAGTGTTAACAACCATGTGTTGGATGGGGGGCCCCCTTGGTGGGCAAGGAACCCAATCTCTAGGGGAGAGTGAAACAAGAGATAAAAATCCATTGAATCACGAACTGTTGGTGACTAGGTACAGTTTAGCTTTGCTTCTAGAAAGAAATAGTTAGAGTTATTCCACAGTCAGTACACAGATTTCGCGAAAATGCAGAAACTGGGAATATAACGAAGTTCGGGATTTTAGCACAGTCCGGGAAAATCCGCCAGAACCAGAAAATCCCAGAGTCAGGCAGAAACCCAAATTCGGAGAATTCAACGATAATCAGACAAAGAACTAGGGCCCAGGAAAATCCGCCGGAGCTGGAAAATCCCGGATTCAAGTGAAAACCTGGATTTTGCCTAAAACTCAGTTTTAGCCAATTCAAGCCTCAAGACAAGATCAAAGCCAATAAGACCAACATGTCAAGACCTTCAAAAGACAAATCCAATAAAACCAAAGGCCAAAAGACATGAAAAGAGGGTCCCTACCCCAAGTGGGGCGTGTGTGCAAAAACTGCACAACAAATGGCGACTCCGCTGGGGAAATGCTCCTGAGCATTTCGATGACAAACTGGAATCAAGAACCCAGAACCTATGGTTTTAGCCCAGATACCCAACCACCACCTCCATGTTAACACAAAGAAGCCCCTAGTCATTCAAAGTTTCCTATACCAAGGTCAAAGTGTGTGCACATGCATTCATTATCCTCCCCTAGTTACAACAAAGACCAAACTTGGTATGAACAGGCTATGTAAAGATTCATACTCTAACAGTAACCTGAATAGAGCCTCGCTGCCAGTCAGGCGTTCATAGCCCCGACGAGGTTATCGCTGTGATCCTCCTGAACATAGCTCTACTGCCAGCCAGGCGTCCATAGCCCCGGTAGAGATATTCAAATCCCCCTGATAAGTTGAATTCAAACCTTTTGATTTTCAATATTTTCTCTTCTTTTTTTTTTATATTTCTTTTCTTAGCACTCATTTCATTCAACCTGTGAACAGTGAAGTCCACACTTAGGGATGAGAACCATAGTGGCACTAGAGTAGAAAATGATTTTTCACCTATTCAGACCTTACAAGGACCTTCTGTAACTTCAGGTATTAATAATTAAAAGTATGAGACCCTCATATATTTCATTCAAACTGACTAGAAAACCTTTTGCTTCAACATAAGAATAAGTGATAGTGGGTGGAGAGTTCGTACCATGGTATCCTGGAAGGATGATTAGAGTTTGTAAGGGAAATACTCAGAACATCAGACCTACTTAGTCATCATTGCCATACAGATGCACCCAAAGATCCCCAAAAGAGAAGGAACCGAGAGCAAGAGCAACGCAAACTAAGACAAACAAACCAAAGCAAAACAAGCAAAGCAACCTAAACTAACTATATACAAAGTAGAGAGCTGAAAATAGCTCAGGACTGGAAATAATGCTTCAAATACTGCCCATTGACAGGCAGTGGAATATCTTCTCCCGTGAGAGTCTTCGAACGGAAGGAATTATCTCCAAGTATTTCAGCAATCTGATATGGACCAAGCCAGAGTTTATCAAATTTTCCATCCCCTTTTCGATCATGAGGTTTATCCCAGTATAAGACCAGGTCAGAAATCCTGAAGGCCTTAATCTTAGCCCTCTTGTCAAACCACCTCTTAACTACCCCTTGATGTTTGGCGAAATTCTCAAGGGCATTGTCTCGTTTCTCCTCAAGGTGCAACAGTTCTGTCAACCTAGCCTCCCTTCTGTCCCCTTCATCATAAAACTTATTTATAAACTGTAAAGTTGGGATTTTGAGTTGAATAGGGAATACTGGCTCCAGACCATACACTAAGTGATAAGGAGATGTTCCAATGGATGACTTAAGTCTTGTACGATCTACCCAAAGGGAAAACCGAAGCTGGGTGTGCCAGTCTTTTGGGTTCCTTTCTAACAGCTTATGGATGACAGTCAATAGATTCTTATTAGAAGATTCTGCTAAGCCATTACCCTAGGGATAATAATTAGACACAAACTTCACAATAATACCATGATCAAAGGCCCAATTTGAAAATTTTAAAGATGCAAAAGCAGGACCGTTATCATAGACAACAGCAATAGGACATCCAAATCGATTAAGAATAGCAGATTCTAAGAAATCAATCACTACCTTAGATGTACATTGTCTACAAGAAAAATCCTCAGTCCATCTTGTGAAATAATCAGTAATAGTGAGAATGTACCTGTGTCCTATAGAAGATGGTGGGTTGATGGGACCTATGAAGTCCATTCCCCACTGAGCAAAAGGCCTTACCTCAGTGACTGGTTAGAGTGGAAGCGCTGCATACCTTTCCCTTGTCGCAGCGGTCTGGCACGTGTGACAGGTTCGTACATGATGGTGAACATCTTTGAACAGTGTAGGCCAGTAATACCCTGCCCTCAAGATCTAGTTTGCTGTAGCAATTACAGAGCCATGACCAGTACCATATTTCTCATGAAATTCATTCATCACTCTTTCAGCTTCATGTTTACCAAGACACCTCAAATAAATGCCTTCATGATTTTTCTTGTACAGAACAGCTCCCTTCAACATGAAACTGTCGCTCTTCAATCATAGGGCTCTCCTCTGAACAACATTAAGATGACCTGGAGATCATTGGTTCAGCAAATAATAAACTATGTCATCATACCAGCCATCCAGGGAAACCTCTTCAATGTTATAATTCTGGACAGTCAGCTCAGGACCTATTTCTGCCATAGTTTGAGTGAGTCCCTGTCCCCTTACCAACCTCATGGGCTGGATCTCAATGTCATACTCTTGTAGCATTGTCACCCATTTAGCTCTACGCTCACCTAATTCATTTTGCATCAGAAGTAACTTGACTGCAGAGTCCGGGACAATTGCATACACCTTATTCCTGAGGATATAATGCCTAAATTTCTTAACTGCTCTAACCAGAGCATATGCCTACTTCTCCACACTTGGGTATCTCAATTCAGCATCCTTTAATGGGGCACTCATAAAAGCAATGGGATGCTCATTTCCCTCATCAGACTTTTGAGTTAGCATTCCTGCGCATGAATGGTCTGAAGCAAATGAATAGATGTGAAAAGGCCTGCTGTAGTTAGGACTTACCAATACTGGAGCATCAGCAATGGCTCTTTTGATTTCTGCAAATGCCTCATTTGCTTCTGTAGTCCATTCGACCTTGGCATCCTGCTTCAACATTGCATTCAGTGACTTGACAATTTCAACAAATCCAGTAATGAATTTTCTAACGAAGTTGATCTTGCCAAAGAAAGATTTCATCTCCTTTTTGCTAGCAGGGGGCTGAATCTTCAATATAGCCTCCACTCTTTCTGGATCGATAGCAATTCCCTTTTCTGATATCGCGTCCTAGAAACTTTCCCTCTGTTACTCCAAAAATACACTTTTTAGGATTCAAAGATATGTCAAATTCCCTACACCTTTGAAACACTTTGTACAGATCTGAGATGTGATCCCCTCTATTTTTTGAAAACATAGTTAGATTGTCCATATAAATAATGATGCACTTGCATATGATATATTTAAAAGAAATATCCATGGCCCTTTGAAACGTGGCCCCTGCATTAATGAGTCTGAATGGCATTCTCCTGTAGGCAAAGGTACCCCATTTAGTTGTGAAGGCAGTCTTGTGTCTGTCCTCATACTGGACCATCACTTGATTGTACCCTAAATAACCATCCAGAAAGGACATCATCTAGGATCCATTAACCACTTGAAGCACTTCATCCAGTGACGGAACTGGGTAGTTATCTTTTTCTGAAGATATGTTCAAATTCCTGAAATCAACACAGAGTCTGATTTCTCCATTCTTTTTCCTCACTGGAACTAGGTTGGCCACCCATGTTGAATGCCTGACAGGAAATATGATTCTGGCGGATAGTAACTTTTGGACTTCCTTTTGTATGACTGGTTCCAATAATGCATTAATTGGTCTCTGCCTTTGCCTAAAGGGTTTGGCATCTGGCTTCAAAGGGATAGTATGAGTTATGATTGAGGTATCATAAGTTTTCAAGTCCTCATAACTCTAGGCTACTATATCGGGAAAGCTACGCAATGTTGCAATTATTCCATGTCTTTCCTCTGGAGTGCATACTTTGCCAATAAAAATGTTCTTGGCGTTATCTTCAGTTCCCATATTATAAGTATCACACTGTCCACTGATAGACTCCTTCTTTGATTCTTCTTCCTGATCCTTGATTTTATCCATATCAAAAATTCTCTCCAACTGTACCATTCCCCTTGGAATAGTATTTGATTTTAAGTTCATAACTCCTTCTAAATCCAGTTCTGCTTCCTAAAGCTCTGTCTCATCAATGATTTGAGAAGCAAAAACGTATGTATTTGTGATAAAATCCAGAATATGTTTGTCATCTTCGAACACCTGAAAGTTAGTAATATTGTCTGGAACCGATGGCACAGGAGTCAATTCTACAGTGAATTTCTCCAAACCTGACAAAGATAAAGGCTGCAGAGTGCTTGCTGCCTAAGCCAGAGAATCAGCTGTTTGATTCTTCCGCTGTGGTATTAGTTGAATGTTGAAGGCATCAAATCCCTCAATGAGGTCCCATACTCTATGCCTATAATTAGTCATTCTTCTATCGTGGCAAGAATATTGTTTCCTTACTTGCTTAACTACTAACTCAGAATCACCAAAGACTTGCAGAATCTTGACCTTTTTCTTAAGTGCCATAAGAAGTTCATGAATTAACGCTTCATACTCTGCTACATTATTTGTACAATGAAATTGAAGTCTATGGGCTACAAAGAAATTCTTACCCTTTGGACTGATCAATTCAAATCCTACCCCAGCTCCATGTTTGGATTTGGATCCATCAAACCTGAGAGTCCAGCATTCAGCAATGGTGGTCTTCTTCATCACATCCTTTGGCTTAATATTGCTGGATAGTTTTTTGGATGGCACAGACTCCTTTCCTTGATATTCTTCCTGAGGGTTCTGCTCATCTGTTTTAACTGCCGAGGTTGGATTTATACATTTCTGTACTTGTTCTACTATTGTTTGGCACAAACAACACTCCAACTCTGAGTGGGAAGCATTATGAACTCTACACCAATTAGGTAAGAGTAATTCTTCAAAGCTTGTCCTTCTACCAAGATGCATTTGATTGTCAACACATTGCTTGATGAATTCCTGAAAACTGTCTAATAGACTGATCTGATTATCTTCGGTTTCTTCTTCTTCCTCCACTATATTTTTCAAAACAGTAACAGGGCTGGATCTTGTCTCAGCATCAATGGGCATCGTGTGCAGCATCAATATCTCCTTTGAGTCTGACTCCTCATACTGTGTTGACAACACATAATTTCCCATGCCAATTTCAGATATCAGAACCTCTGTTGAAGTCTTTTGGTATTCTGTGATCATGTATTTCATTCTTGGCTCTCTCTCAATCCTTATTTGATTGGGCACCCCTTTCTAGGGAACCCACATGTGAGAGTGATCAGTAGACACATATCCATTCAAATCCTTAGTGAAATCTCTTCCTAGAATCAAACCATACGCATCAGGGATATCAGCTACCTGAATATTGATAACCTGTTGAATTCTTGGATCTGAAGCTACCTGCATGTGAATCATATTTAACTCTCCCACCACATTTACTTCAGTTCTATCCAACTGATTCACCTTCTTCTGAGAGTCAGCAGGTGTAATTCCTAGAGCTCTACAAACTCCAAATGGCATCACATTGGTGGAAACACCAAAATCTAATAAACAATTATGCAGATTCTTACCGAATATATGCACCGAAATCAGAAATGGTGGCATTTCTGTCTTCCCTTGAAACAAATTAGGTTGAGTATCCACTTGAGCCACTTGAGTCTTATCCTTTTCTTTTCCTTTATCTCCAGGGGGCAAGTTAGTCCAATTTTGTGTCCTTTCAGGCTGGAAAGTAGAAGTCCTACTAACATCCTCATAAGATTTATCCAATGACGCCGGATGTGCATCATAAGTACCTAAAACTGCCTTCCTAATGGGAGGGAACCTTAATAACTCAAATGCTGAAAGATTTACCTTTAGTTTCTTGAATTCCTCAACAACATACGAAGCCATCTGCTCTTCATTCATATCAGTGGAAGCTGGTTCCTCCGCCTTGTCCTTGCTTGCTTGAACAGTTCTTTCCTTCTGTGGGTCAGTTTGAACTTGTCTTTCCTTCGAAAGATATTGTCTAGAAACATGTGGATAAGAAGGATTATTGCTAGCATTAGGATCTGGGGGAGTACTGAAGTTGTTAGGAGGAATAGAAGTGGTGAAAGGTCCCTCAGCCTGTGGGCGCCTATGAGGCATATCTCTCAGACCTTGCCTCTGGAACATCTGTACTTCTTCAACGTAAGCCTCCTCCTGATCTAGGGGGCCATTATCATCCATTGTTTCTTCATTGAATAGCTAAGCAACTTCATCCCCATTACAAATTTGATATGTTTTCCCTTCCTGAGAATCAGATTCCTCCTCTGGTACATTCTCCTTGTTGGGAAAGGAGCGTGATTTAAAACCAGCACAGGAGAATCATAAGGACTGGAGGGAACAATCTCCTGCCCATTTGCATTATTCTCTACCTCATATTGGAAAATAGAGGCAGCAGTTTGGAACTCTAGACATTCTAACTCTGAATGTTGACTAGTCTTATGGAACCTACACCATCTGGACAGGGCAGCCTCAGCCAAATATACACCACTAGGAGGCTTGTCTTGACTGACTGGCTGATTTGTAGATTGGTTGACAGGTTGATCCAAAGGAGTAGGGACTCCTCCATTGTTAGGTCTTGTATTCCACGTTCTACCCTGCCCCTGTGATTGCCTCTTATCAAATCCTGATCCACTACTTTGGCCTCTATCAAAATTTTGTCTCATTTCATTATTGTAGCCTCTGTCATTGTTGTAACCCCTATCTTGATTATATCCCCTGTCATTATGGAATCCTCTCTCATTACACTATCCTCTGTCAAAAAATTTCCCTTGTGGAAACTCTCTATTCTGATTAGATTGCATACTCTTCTGGGCAGCTTGCAATTGGCTGTTTTGATTCCTCAAGTAGGTCACCTCTAGGTTCAACTTCTTTATCTGCTCAGCCATTTCATCAATCATTTCTTTATTCAGATCCACATAAGGGGGCCGGCTTGGGTTACTCTGAGGAGAGACAGGCATTGTAGCCAATCCCATAGACTGATGTAATACCTCTGAATTTTGCAGATAAGCAGGGAAACTATTTGGTTGTGACTGATACATAGGCTGATTAACCTGTTGTTGGGGAAAATTCATGATAGAATAAACCTAACTTATGGGGAGACCAGGATGTGGCACCAAAGGTAATTGAGGTACTGGATTCATGATTGGAGTATGATTAGTGAGTGCCTGATTTACTGCTTGGACCTGACTGGGATGTGCAACTGGTCCTAAAGAAAGCAACGGCCAAGTTATGTGTTGCCTCAGATCTGTGCTAAGCTTAACAGCTTCTGTGTAGGCATCAGTTAGGTTAGCTGGAGGGTTAGGTCTCCACTTCAGAAAGGTGGTTGTGAGGCTATCTAATACTTCATAATAGACTCCCAAGGTTGTATTGTCATCCAAAACATAAGGATCTTGTAGTCTGGTGTATGCACGGTGAAACCTATTATTGAAACTCGATATTGGTTCATTGACCTCTCTCTTGACTCTAGTGAATTGCAGATATAGTTCATTAGCACTGATGGGTATTCTAAACTTCTGTAAAAAGGAAATTTCAAGATCACTCCAATTAAGAAATGAGCCAGATTGGAAGTGATTGTACCATTAAAAAGCCTCTTCTCCTAGTGAATAAGGGAACAACCTATAGGCAACATCCTCATGAACAATCCATCTATCTTTGAGACAAGTTTGAAAGATCCTTATATGCTCTTCTGCAGTCTTGTTTGGGTCATTGACATGGAACTTTGAACAGAAATTCTCAGGGTTTTTGGGCATAACATTGTAAGCGTTGAAAGACAAAGGGGATGGATTATTAGCTAGGAAAGCCATTGGCAAAAGCGGGGGTGACGGTTGTGGTTGGTTAACGATAGGCTGAGGTTGTTGAATGGGAACTGTTTCAGGGATGGGTATGGCCTCAACCTCTGGATGTGAAGATATAGATGATACTGGTGAAGGGATGGGTGATGATGATTCTCCCCTTTCTCGGGTCCTCCTTGACCTAGTGGGGAACTGTAATTCCTATAAATCTTCCTCTCCTGTGGTAGATCTGGTATTTCTCTTATATCTCTCTGGAGAGATGGAATTCAAGAAATGATCTAGTGTGCTCATTCAGGCCCTCCTTCTAGCGCCAATCTGTTGATGGTGTTTTCTGCACAGCAACAACTCAGACAGAATGCAATATTCTACCTCTCTTGAAAGGTTATTTTCAACAATAAATCACTGAAAATCACCCCAAGGTCTCTTGGGTGTCAGGTCATGAAAATGAATAAACAACTCAGATAATATGTGAAAATGCTGGTAATCACAAAGGGACCTTACTACAAGCAAACTGTATCTTTCAATTTATCAGATTTTGCAATATGATGATCTCAAATCCTAAATCTAACCAGATAATAAAGAAATAGCAAAAGATAGGGTGCAAGAATATGATGAAATCTAAACTATTCCTAGAATGAGTAATGCAAATGACAGATATCTAGAATGGACCAATCTCAAATAACCAATTCTTGTTTAACCCACAATGCAATCTTACAAGAACGGTGCAATCTTCTAAGGTATACAGATTTTCAAATCATAGACATTCATCCACAATCGAACTTAAGCACATGTAAATATATGGTCCAGGTTGACTTCACCAGCCTACTACAATCCAATAGTTACTGGGAGTATAGACCAGATATTGCTACAAACATTCCAAATATGAAATCATAAACACCATTCACCAAACTACAACTAATTTAATTCTGAACACTAGACCCTAAATCTTTAAGCAATCTGAAAGATAGAACAACAAGAACCACGCAAGATGAAATAACACAAGAGATTGCACCAGGAAAACCACAATGTCTTCAGTTGTATTAAATCACCAAGATGATGCAACAATTCCACTGTTCTATTTACAATACTTGCTTCAAGAAATTAACAAAATGCTCTAGCTCTTACTTGTCTCTATTATCTCTCCTCTATACTTTCTAATATCTAATGTCTTACAATGAGGCAAAAATTCTTTTATATCAAACTCCCAAGATATATCGGCCCAGCCAAACATTTACAAAATAAGAATAATCGCCAAAATAAGTCAACCCACGAAACCAAAATAAGGCACACATTAAATGCCATCCACCATCAAGGTCAGTATCCACACAATCCCCAATGTAGTCCGGTCCAATACATGCCCTATGATAATAGGGAAGCAAAAATATCAAAATGGCATTAAATACCACCTCCCTTATCTTTGCTCTGGGCCAACGATCCTTGAACCCTTAAAAATATTCCATCCAATTCGGTGACAAGTGGCAAAGGCAATATCTTAAGCCGACATTCTATGGAGCCAATCTCCTCATTTGACTGTTTAACAGTCTTATCCCAGTCATCCTTGTTGGCTTGATAGTTATCCATTACTACCAAGTAGGTGGCCGCATCATCTAGCTGGTGGCCAATTATAACACTCTCAAAATCTGGGGCATAAACTTCATGCCACCATTCCCTGAGTTGCTCCAGACTTAGGTATTTGGGAGCAATCTTTCTCCTACCAGTCATAACTTCAAAGAATGCAATACAGCCCTCATACACCCCAGCAAGATCACCATCTATTTCCTTCTTTCACTTCTGGATATTTTTCATGGCCTTATGCCGAATCTGCAGAGCCTCAAACCATTCCCAGGGTTCATTTAATCTGGAGGAAGGAAGAATTCCATCCATAGCCAATTGATTCTTACCATGTCCCATGATGACTTTGAATTTCAGTAATAGAAGTCAATGTCCTCCTTGTCCTGAGACAGCACATGCTCCAATAATTCCTTGGCTTGGACTGCATCTTTCCCAATTGGCAGGATATCCTTGATTGCACTATCTCCCTTCATTTGCACATTCTTCAACCAATCTATTGTAGTTTGAGCTGAAGTCTTCATCTTTCCAATCTCAGAGATAGTTTCTTTGGGCAGAAAGCCAGGAGTGGCAGAAGAAGATGGGTGGAGAGATTGCAAGGGTTTCATTACCTCCTCCAAGCATTTCCTAAGAATTTCATTTTCTTTCCTCAGCTCATGCTTGGTCTGGGTCTCCTTCCTTAATCTGCCGATGATCACAGCACTGGACCCTTCATATTCCTCTATATCCTACTCCATGGATTCCGGTCCAAGGTTGATAGTCTGCACATTGTAATCTGCACCAGTGACATCTTCTCTTGTCTTGTCCGTGGCAGGGGTGGCAATGTGGATAACTGAGTTATTCGCTTCATCTCTCTCCATCTTTGAAACTAGCTTAGCTGCCTTCTTTTTCTTTCCTTTGCCAATTTTTGACAGCATTTCATCCCAATCCAAGGGAGTGTCTTCGACAACTACCTGTTTCTTCCTTGAAATCTCTTTTTCAAGCCAGTCCAGGGCTGCAAGTTCTACCCGGATTTCCTCTGTTCTTGCTTCTTCATGTTGTTCTGTTGTTTTCCCTTCTTCCTTTTCAGTTGTTTTATCTTGCTCCTTTTCAGGGAGCTGCTCACCTTGATAACCTTCTTCAAGCTCCACCTCTTGCACTGGTGATGGGGTTCTAACAGGGATGCCCTCCTCCTGCTCAGGCAATCTGCTTCCTTTGCCATTTTCTGGAGAGTCCTCATACATCACTAGAGGAGAAGGATGCTTTTCTACCTCTTCGGCCTCAAGCCCAACTACCTCACCAAAGAGTGTCCCTTGTTTGAATGGCTCCGCCTCTCCGCTAGTTTCATGCTCCTCGGGAATTTCCTGCTCAGGTACGCTTGGTGGAGGGGAAGCAGCCTTAGATGGCTCCACAGCTGGTATCTTTGAGGAAGGGTCCATCTTTTGCAAAACCTCCCTGGAAGAAGGAGTCATGGATCTCCTCATATAGACTTTGTTCCTTTCCCCTGAACTCTCTACATCAACAATAGGGGCTCATCGCTTGGTGCATCCTGAACCTTCTTCTTTGAGACCCTGGTTGTTCTGGTTTTCTTTGGCGGTGGGGGAGCACTTTTTTTCTTCTGCTTTTTCCAACTCTTCTTCATCAGAGGATCTGCCTATCTTCAAAGCCCAACTCCTCTTCTTTCCCTTGGGATTTCTCTTGGGTTCTGGCTCACTTTCTTTAGGGCCTTTAATTTTTATCTTGAAAGGAGAGCTCTTTTTGGTTTTCCCTTTGGGGTCATCATCCCCGGATTCTTCTGAAGTAGACATTGGGTTGAGGTTTCCCATTAGATTGAAGGTACAAGTGACCTTCTCGCTCTCAAGCTCCCAAACCTTGTGCTTCAACCAAGAAGAGGTAAATTTCATAACGGGGGCCATTAGGTCCTCCAACTTTGTGACCTCATCCTCATTCCAGTTGATTTCCCTGATTGACCTATCCTTCACAGCCTCATATGCATGGTCTTGTACCAGGTTTCCATCATCCTGCAGTTGGTCCAGGATCAACTTGACATTGTACTGTCTGATTACATCCACAGGGAGCCTAGAATACCTCTTCTTTTTGGCTTCAAGATCATCCTTGATGTTGGCCCAATAGTCTTCTAGGTCATCTTTATGTCGGTACTCCTTGGTAGCCTTCTTCTGTGCTTCTCCTGTGATATCAAAGTTCATTCTTTTGGAGTGGAAGGAGAAACCATATGCTGCCAATTCATCACCTACGTTGTGTGCTGACTGAATGGAAGGGCACACTTCTGCTACACCAATTCCAAGAGGGAAATCCCCACCAAAGCCTGTCTTATGCTTTTCCTTCTTTACAATGGCATCAAACTCACAAATCTGTCTGACAATTTCCAATAGCACAATGTGATTTGTGGGGTATCTAGGTAACCTGTATGGAGCGACCGGGCATCCATCAATCCTAATGTAGGTGAAGGTGGGAAATTGAATAAACCAGGCCCCATAATTCTTTATCAAACCCTTGGCTCCATCTGACAGTCTTACATGCTCGGCATTCTGGAGCATCCTTGTGATATGCATTGTGAATGCATCATTAGCCCTCCTGTAGTCTTTGTGTCCTAGGTGCAACTTTGGGTATACTTCATAAACTATGTCCTGTTCGAATGTCCCTTGTGGATTTAAACCCCTGTATGGGTAGAATCTGGCAAACACATACATGACATAGGAGGACATGGTGAACTTCTTAGTCTCTAGGACGTTCCTCAGCTGCTTATCAATTTCAGAACTAATGAGCCCTGCCCAATGATAGTTCCCTGTTCAATTTTGGTGATCACATGGACCATCCAACTCTCTAGTACTCCAGTAGTCTTCAAACCTGCCACCCTGCTCAAAAATGTTATGGCATCATAGATATATGATTTGAATTTGATCCTATGCAACTGCTTGGGCAGTTTAGAGTGATGCGATTTTGGCTTCTCCAACCAAGCATTAATCATTTGTTGAGCTTTGATGGGCTCATTCTCGTAATATAATCTGGCCAAGTCCATGTTTAAAGCACACACTGAAGGCAGATCAGGTATGTCAAAGGCTTGAGCAATGGAGACAGGACTGAAATTGGCCAAGACTCTTCCCTCAGTACTGACAACCCTCTGTGTATCAAAATCATACTGCCGGGAACATTCTAAAATCAACTCATAACATTGGATTGCAGGAGGAAACCCTACCACATGCACCAGTCCGGACTTCATCATGACATTCCTTAGGACTGACAGATTCTTCTCAGCTGTCCTCTGCTTGAACTCCTCGTACCTCCAGGCCCCCACATTAGTGTCTGACACTTCTGACCATATAGAAGATATCTTATTTTCTGGCAACTGACTCTTAGTATCTAACCTTAATCTTTCTGCCTTTGAGATAGATGACCCTTCCGTGTCACTCTTGGACTTTCCTACTGCAGCCTTTCTTGATTCGCCCTACATTCACAAAGGACATCATTAGTACTCAATTATCATGCATACTCCAATCCAAAGGCTAGCCTAAAATCATATGAAGCGATTAAAATCCACCACAAACTGCCAATCTTTGAAGGTCCGGAAAAAAAAAAGCAGTCCGGGAAAACCATGCAAACCGGGAAAATCCCGTCGGGGCAGAATTTCAGAGAAATCCGACCCAGACGGATTCTCACTGCCAAAGCATCATCAGTCACATAAATCGTTAGTTCAGCCAGAAGATCATAAGATTATCTTATAATTTGTTCATTAGCAATAAGAAATAAGCAATTAGCATTCACTCCATTAATCCTATCTTCAGAAAATCAAAAAGGATAAAGCCAGACAGGAAAACCAGAAAAGTCCGGATGGGACGAATTTTCGCGGACAGTTCGAAATTTTTCGGTAATTACTCCACCCCACGGAATTAGCCTAAACCGGGAAAATCCGTGTGCACAGAAATTCCGCGAACACCATGGGAACCCGACGATTGGCCACGCACGTACCATTAATCAAACAATCATGCAATCTTTTCTACTTGGATTCTAATGGTCCCAAAATCAACGCTACTCAACAAAACTCAGAATGCACAGGATTTCAAATTCCCAAAGCTCTCAAATAACGAGTCCTTATGCCAAAACAACGATGCCCTAATTTCGATAGCCAAACCCACGCCATTAAAACCAGGATAAGCTTAAGATTTCAAAGAAAATTATCATTTGGGCGATCAATCAATATGCACGAGGATTTCCCAAGGTGTGAGCAGGTTGGGCTGAATCATAAATCATGAAATCGCAATAACCCTATTCAGCCTTGGCATGGAAAATTCGGACGAATGAACCAAAACCCTAATCATCCCAGAATACGGCGAATCGGCACACTTAGGGGCTAGTCCTATTCAGACAGAGCTACGAAAATGCATCTGACTCTCAATTGATAAACAAAATGCGCACAGAGAGGATGATGAAAATTGGTGAAGGGCTAAGTCAAACCCAAGCTCTATAAATACAAAATCATAATCAAGCAAAGGCCGACCCAAAATGATCATTATTTAGGACAGAAACACTCAATCATCATGCAAGCAAATGAAAAGGCCAATGATAACCTACCATGGATCAATCCAGTCAAAACTCGAGGTCGAAGAAGCAACCATGAAGCAAACACGTCCTAGCAATGGAAACCTTAATCAGCACCAAACAATCCACGCGCAAGCAACTCAGAATCAATGCTCAAAGCTCGAATGGAGAAAGCACTTCAAATGCCAAGGCAGCAAACAAGTGAATGATGGAGTTAAAATGATGCTCAAAAGGTTTTAAATCAACCCATTTATGCCACTGAGCAAAGGTACCTTGGTCATTAATGAGCGACAAGACGCGTCTGACAAATCTGGAAACCCGAGATCAAGACAGAATTTCATAAAATCCCAAGATACGCGGAAATCCGGATGAACACAGATTTCGCGGAAATGCAGAAATCGGGAATATAACGAAGTTCAGGATTTTAGCACAGTCCAGGAAAATCCGCCAGAACTGGAAAATCCCGGAGTCAGGCAGAAACCCAAATTCGGAGAATTCAACAATAGTCAGACAATGAACCAGGGCCCGAGAAAATCCGTCGGAGCTGGAAAATCCCAGATTCAGGTGAAAACCCAGATTTTGTCTAAAACTCAGTTTTAGCCAATTCAAGCCTCAAGACAAGATCAAAGCCAATAAGACCAACATGTCAAGACCTTCAAAAGACAAATCCAATAAAACCAAAGGCCAAAAGACATGAAAAGAGGGTCCCTACCCCAAGTGGGGCGTGTGTGCAAAAACTGCACAACAGGTACCTACCTTACTTCTATACAAAGCTGCATTCATATCTACAGCAGGTGCCACCTTGCTTTTTCCTTTCGATTTATCAGCTTGCTCCAAAGCTTTCAACACTATCTCTCATTGAGCAGGGCACCACTTTAGGATGTCAAAATATGATAAAGAGGTTTTTTGTCTTTGCATCTCAGCAACAATATCAAATTTCGTGTTATAACTTGCATTACTTTTGACAACCCCAAGTGAATTACCTTTGTTATGGAAGTTAGGTGGGCCTTTTGGTGGAGGAGGGTTGTTATTAGCACTTTGATTCGGAGGCACCATGTGATTAGGCGATGCTGAGGTAGTGAACAGGCCCTTATTTTGATTTCTTAGGAAGTGTCATCCCTTTGTCTAAAAGGCTTGGGCATCATATGCATCTTCCTCTGGTTCATTCTCACTTTCAATTGGGAATGAAGGTTCTTCCTCAAAGAGGTCATAAATCATTTATGTATCTATTGAGCCACCTTCTTTGTTTGAATTCCCTTTGAAAGTTTGGGCATCTGCCTGTGCTATCTTGACAACTTTTTCCATTTCAGGGCAGTTTACCTCAGAATGGGTTGTAGTATCATGCAGCCTACACTAGTTAGTCATAAAATCAAGGTTAGCTACATTTGCAGTATGTGACCTTTCCTCATTAGCTTGATAATTGTGAGGAACTCCACCATTATTTGGCCCTGTATTCCATTGTCAGTTATTGTTTGGCCTTTGGTTATATCCTCTATTTTGATTTTGATAGCCCTGGTTAGGGGAATTTTGGCCTTGATAACCCCTTTGGTTGTGATTGTAGTTGTTCTAATAATTACCCTAGTTGTTACTGCTCTGATTAGGATAATTACCTTGGTTTTGAGAGAGGTTCAATCTAAGCTGAGCCATGTCATTTGTGACTTGATACAGCATTTTCTTTAAAGTCTCTACCTCGTTTGTGAGTTGAATTGTCTTTTCACTTTCGACACTCTTAGCAACCGGTGGTTGATCACCATGATTTGGTGTTCTAGTTTGATTATGATGACTATGCGAACTATGATGAGCCTATGATTGTTGAAAGAAGTTAGGAGCTCCATTGGCAAAGAATGGAATAGGAGATTGAGTTTGCAACTCGGACATAGGTCCATAATAGGAAGGAGACATTCCTGGGACAGTATTGAATAAAGGGGTTAGGCTAGACATCTAATACCCCATTGAAGGAAAACCTCCTCCCAAACTTCCTTGTTGAGAACTAATTTTTTGTTGCAGCTTAATGGCTAGATGATAGACTTTAGACAGGGAATCAATATCTTCCAGTTGGTAAGTCCTTTGCAGGAACAAGCCAATCAATGGGTCTATAACTCTAAAGTAAGCTTGGATGGCACTATTCTCAGCAACTAGATAGGGGTCTTGCAGTCTCCTATACATTCATTGAAACCTGGTATTAAACAAGGGAAAAGGCTCACTTGGCTCCTTCCTAATGGTAGCAAATTGTTGGAACAAAATGGCTAGATCCACGTAGATTTTGAACTAATTGATGAAAGCATTCTCCAGATCTATCCAACTCATAATAGAGCGTTGAGGAATATTTAGGTACCAGTTGTATGCCATATCCCCTAAGGAATAAGGGAACAACCTACATACTACATCATGGTGAGCTATATGAGCTCTGGTACAAGCGTCCTTAAAAACTTGAATGTGCTCTTCAGCACTCCTTGATTCGCCATGAATGTACTTGGGACATAATTTCTCGGGATTCCTAGGCATATCATGAAAGCCTCCAGGAATAGTCCCCAATGGAGAGGGATTATTCTGAAAAAATGCCATTGGTAGCGGTGGTGGTGGTTGAGCCAACTGTGATGGCAATTGAGATGATTTTGGTGGTGATTTGATAGGTATCCACTGGGGTATTGGTGAAAATCCTGGTGGAGTAAGCGGGGCTAACAAGGGTGGTATGATGGTTGCCCCAGTCTTGTAACTCTTGTGTCTTGTTGGGGTCTTGATTTCTATCAAAGGTGGTGGATTTTTAGCTAATCGAAGAACTCTTTGGCACCTTTCCGATGAGAAAAATCCAATATTATCTAGTTTGCTCCTCTAGGCCCTCCTTCTAGTGCCAGTTCTCTATTGATGGTTTAGATGAGCATAGCAACAGTTAAATAGAATATCACTATTCTACTCTCCTGAAAGAGAAAGAATAACGCATGGATATCTGAACTCCCAAGGTCTTTGTAATTAGTTCTCAACTATGTTGATTTCACTCAGTGGTTGATGTGAACTATAATGTTCAAGGGATCTGTTGGTGTTGAGCTTCTAGATTGTTCTAGAATCAAACATAAATTCAAACCTACTTTAACTGGGGTTTTTAAAGAAACAGAAAAAGATAGATCAAAGCTTTGGAACCAAAGAGAATGATAATGCATCCAACTTAACCAGACTTGTTGTCTTTCAAGGAATTGCTAACTAAAACTGGAGGACAAAATCAACTTGTGATTAACACACAGCTTCATTCATTCATAGTGCTAATTAGCTTCAACAATAGATTGTAACTTACTATTTAAACAAAACATAAAATAAGATTTTATTCCTTAAAAGCTTCTCAAATCGAATGATTAACTGAATATTAATACCATTCAAGAACACAACATGAAGTAGGTTTAAATCTAGTTGCTTCTATTGTTAGTGAAATAGATAAGCAACATCTACAACTCTGGCACAATCACCAGTGTACAAAAAATCTATGTCTTCAGATTATTTCCATCTATTCTAAGAGAACCAGAAGGATACATTACTGCCTTCAGTCGAATCTAACTCCTACTCTATTGCTACTCTTAAGTTTCTCTTCTTAGAAAATTACAACTGTTTTCTAAAAAAAAATATCTCTATATCTTCTAAAAAAAATCTCTCCTTTACAAAGAGACCAAAATGCCATATATACAGAACGTGCCAAAAAGAAAGTCGGCCCCTACTTTTAGGGTTTACAAAAATATTAGCCTCCAGAAAGGTCGGCCCTCAGATCTTTTGAATCAAGTTACTTCTACATTAAATGTGTATCCCCGTTGTCCATGTCAGTGAAGGAGCGCCCTCAAGAGAAGCCTTCAAATCTTTTACAACCATAGCATTAACTTCTAGCCACCGTGTCCATCCTCAAACTTCCATCAAAGCCACTTTGAATGCCCTGGAGTATAGCCATTAATATCGATCTACCTTTGCCAGTAGACCACACAGCTGTCCCTGAGACTAACGGCCTCTTCTTCCTTTCAACCTTCTTCCTACTCTAGATCTTTCTACAAGTTGACCTCTTCTGGAAGCAACATCAGATTTTCCCGTTGGATCTCCACACCAATGTTCACCGAGCTACTCCGTCGCTTTTGATCTCAGAGTAAGTCTGCACCGGTCGTACACCTTCTGTTGATCTTCCTCACAGGGGTAGTCAATCATTCCAACTATTCAGGGTTCGCCCTTAATTCTCTGATTGGTTGAACACATGCCACATAATATTCTCGGGTGGTCAAAATTCGTTCACTCTGAATCGCATGTCAATGAGACACTAATCGTGTCTCCCTGATGCGATCATACCTCCTAGTAGCTATCGGCAAGACACACGACAGTCAACAAGACTTCATAGTGAGCGGCCAGAGTCATATTGATATCCACAGTGGTCGCTAAGACAATCTCTATCGATAAGACATCATAGCGAGTCCCCAAGGGTTATACCATTGTGAAGCTCTGTTGGCACATCATCCGCATTCAGAAAGACAACCTTCAATTGATAGGAGGTCATAGCGGGTGCTAAGAGTCATACTGATATCTTTTCCATTGGCAAGCTCGTCGCTATCGGCAAGACTTTATTCCCTTGGCATGACATCACATCGAGCCCCTCTTCCTTCGGTGAAACACCATCGGGTTGGCCAGACATCACGGCAGGTTCCATTAGTCACACCGAAGGTTTTAAAACCATCAGTGAGACCATTGCTTGTTAGCAGGACATCATGTCGAGCTCCTCCCTTCTCCCCAAGCTCATTCTGTATCGGTGAGACCCTATCGGGTCGGCAAGAGGTTACATCAAAGCCACCTTGTTTTGGTGAAAGCTCATTTCATTTCAGGGAGACTTTACTTGGTCGGCGAGACCTTTCGCAGAGCTCAAAACTTTCACCGAGACCCTTCATCGATCGGCAAGAATTTACCCCTTCGTCCAGACATCATGTCGAACTTAAATCTTTCGGTGAGACATCACTCGGTCACAGGGACTTCATGCCGAACTCAAACCACTATGTCAACGTCGCTTCACCTCGACAAGAGTCCACCCTATCGGTGAGAATTTATCCCAACGTTACCCCCTGTCACTGGGACATTGTTGTGTCGGTAGGAAATTTAATCGAAGTCGCCTTGCTTCGGCGAGAGCTCATTTCACTTCGGAGAGACTTTGCTTGGTCGGCGAGACCTCATGCCGAAAGTAAAATCATTCTCCCTGAGCTCAAACTTTCCGATGGGACCTCCTTCAGTCGGTAAGACGTTATGTCGAACCATGAACCTTCGGCAAGACCCTTCTCCTTCGGCCAGACTTTATGCCGACATTATCTCTCAGCGAGATCTTTCTGATGACATCCCTTTTCGCCGAGACATTCACAGATCGGCGAGACCTTATGCAGAGCGGAGAGACATATGAAACCTCACCATGACTGAGATGTCATGGTGACCGGTGGATCCCAAATGAATAACACACTACCAATTGGCAAGACATCTAGAAGGTCTTGCCGACTCTTTCCTTAGAGGAATTTTATGCCAAACTGGATTGGGGAATGCTTTCCAACTGACCTCCTTGAGAGATATCTTTAGATGAGCGATTCAATCCTTCAAAAAAAAGGCCTCCATTAGTTCTCAAAAGCATATAAAATATATCCTTTTTGATCATTTCACTCAATTTTCAACAAAAAGGAACCTAACTTAAACTGAGGCAGAACCAGATTCAACAGAACAAAAAACAAACTCAAGAGAAAACAAAAGAACTCCCAAGACCAAACCAGACAACCAAAGGCAAAGAAAACAAAAGAAAAAAGAAAGAGGGGGACCAATTTTGTTCCAAAATAAAATGGGGTGGTTATGCAAGGCATAACAGGTACAAGAACACTCCAAAGAGGAACAGGTAGCAGTAGAGGTAATGTTGTCTCTAAAGAATGCAAAGAAGGATAATATCTACAAGTGTGGTAACAGGACAGGATAATCACTACAGGTTCGGGCAGTGTTGGTTGGCAGTTTTGGGATTATATGTATTTTGATATGTGATTACAATGATGTATACATGTAATGGAAAAATTCTTATAGTGTTACAATAATTTTGTATAGAATGATGCATGTTATAAGGTGATGATATGATGTAACAGGGGCTAGTAATTCCTGCAAAAAAGGGTGATGATATGATTTAACTAGATGTAACTAGATGTGGATATGATGTAACACATGGGTTGTAATTTTTATATGATGTTTCCTCTATAATTAATACAAAAAAATACTTATTCATCCTTTGCACAACATCAAACATGTTAGGTCAACTCCAAATAAGACCTAAAAACAAAAGCGTTCATATATGTATCCACATCTTCACATGTGGACCCCAAAAATTGATACCACCTGGAATTCAAACTCAAATAAAATATGGAAACTTAAATTCAACACCGCGAAGCCAAAAACTCATTCACAGAGAAATGAAGAATCTCCCCCATAAACACATAGTACAAAAATTGATTGTAATATGCCAAGCGAACTCTGTTACTGATATCTATCAACCTGTTTGACCAATCAAGATGAAATATTGGATTTAGATGCATCTAACATCCACCAAATTAATGTTAGAAGATTTTACAAGGTGATATCTCCATTTGTGGAGTGGTGTGGACCCAAAAATTGATGCACCATAACACTGAATTGGCAGATTTGACACTTAGTCAAATTTCTATGCAGCTAAACTTTTCAGACCAATTCAACTTGCACAAATATCTTCATTAACATCTCAAATCCTGTTAGGATTCATCAAAGTGATCCACAACAATTTTTATATCAATGACACTATATCGATGTCATTATGAGCCATCCATGCTCATGTTGCCAAAATAGTATCATCAATAACAATCTCCTCAAACTTCCAACATAATTAAACCTATTCAACATAAATACCAAATGTATGAATAATTTTCTAAATTTTTGATCTAAAAATATTTAATCAAGATAATAACAATTCTCTCTAATTAAAATTTCATAAGTTCCCACTAGATTTACCATTGTAAATTTATGACCCCAAAAATATCCTACCACACCTACCAAAAGATAAACATTACCTTCATCCTTCTCACAATAATCACCCCCATCCTTCATGAAATTCACCCACCCTTCATCCATAAAATTGTCTCCCCACATATTTCTAAATTCATTCCATCTTCTACAACCCATTAGATATCACATTTCCCTACACCATTGAATGATCAACATTTAAGCATTGATGTACCACTCACTCACAGTATTTTCCATGTACATATATTATTCCTTCTTCAATCCCTTCACATTTACCACCCCACCACATTATTCTCTCAATAATCATTCTACATCTCCACTCATGATTCCCCAATTCCTCTAAACCATCCTCATCATACACAACCTCACAAAAAAATACCTACAAACCCAAATGCATGTTACAAAGACTCACACTCATATCAATCCTTCTAATTTATCACCTCATCATTTTTCATCATATCATCCTTCTACTTCAACACATATTGCATCATCATAACATCCTACATCTCTAAACAACAATCTTCCTTATCTTAATCATGACAACCTTGTCTCATCCACCTCTCAAGGAATTCACATCGATGATACTTTAGTCCCATTCCTTATGAACCTTAATTTTGGCTCTCTTCATATTTAATCATCTCTTCCTACATTAACTAGCTACAATTAACACATCCTCCTCCATCCTCACTCCATGTTTTTCCACCCTTACCTAATACTGTGTTTAACATCATTTATAAAATACCATCTTTACCTCCACGTTTAATCCACCAATTAAAGAAAATGATCTCACTAATAATTAATTCTCTAAGGATGACCTTATGATTGATGAGTTGACGTCCACCTTGTATAGCTTAGATATATCATTTTTTTCTCTTCTCTTTCCCTACTATTTTACCTATACCATCTCTCTTTGTTTAAATGATAGGTGGCCCCCTATCATGTGATGATCTAATATGGAATGCAATATTAAGAAGGAAATGTCTAATTATTTTTACTCTCTTATCTTATGATGAGATATCATGTCATGCAATATTGGGGAGCCAATGTTAAATGTTTTTTGTAATGTTCCTCATTTCATTGACTGTTCATATTTTATTTCTTATATTTTAACTATTTAATGCCTCTTACTTATCTATGTCAATTTATCTTCTTTATAATTATCTCTATCTATTTACTAAAAACTTGGGGATGATACAAAATATTAGGGACTTACCATCCCTATCAATTTGACCCATATTTTTCCCTTCCTCCATCGCTTTTGATGTCCCTTCATATACACACATTTTGTGTTTTGTAGGATTATTACATCCTCGTTTTCTTCCTCCCTTTCATGTACTTGTATCTTGTTGATGATCTAATTTTTTCTGTCTCTTCTTTATTTACTTTTGTGTTTGACCAATTTATTTCTTATTTTCCTTTCTCTTCTATAGTGCATCCATAGAAGAGAAAGGAAAATACTTTATCATACTTAAGCTAAAGGCATGTGTCTTTTTATGTCATGGTGTAGGATGATGATATGTTTTATTATCTAATTTAACCCTCACCTAGAATTTCATCTAAGGGATTTTTTAACTATCTACTTTTATAAGGATTCATTGTTGTACATTGTAATCATTCAAATGCTTTTTTGGATCAATAAAATTATCAATATTTCATACAAAATCAAATATTTTTTCTCTTTGTGATAGGTGTTTTGGTTACAGGTATTTTTCAGAGCTATGGGGTTCAATAATCAACTCCAAAAAATGTAGGAAAATATAAAATTCTAAGAAGAGTTGATCTAAAATATGAAAGAATTAGTATTTTAGAAGCACTTGAAGGAATATCAAGACATAATATAGGAGAAGGAACTATAAGAAAGGTTTTACTATAAATATAATGTTGGCCTATACTATTTAAGGATGCAAATAAATATGTGAAACAATATGGAATATGACAAAGAGTAGCAAACCTATTGAAAGAGATGAGATGACCTTGAGACTAGTATTAGAAAAAGACCCATTTGAGAAATGGGTGATTTATTTTATTAAACCCATTGATCCCCTTGTGAAGAAATCAAAAGAAAGATTCACTATAACAAGGATTGAGTATCCTCTGAAATGGGAAGAAGTAGAACAAACTAAAAATTGCATTACCCATACTATCATAAAAAAAAAATTACCAAAATATTATCACAAGATGTGATTGTCCACTAAGCTTAACAAGAAACTAAGAGAAAATTTAGTAATAGAAAAATTACAAACCTATCAAACACCTTTATGATAGGACATAACACGAGTAGCCCCTATCATCATCAAGAAAAAGGAACAAGTGGGGAATTAAACAATATTATAGAAATTGTACTTACAAAAATTTATAATAGAAATATAACAAACTAAGACATCAAGATGCTAATATTATTATGGACTTATAAAACAACTTATAAAGATTAACAAAAAAATCCTTTTGAATTAGTATATGGAGTTGATGTGGCACTACCTATTCAATATATTGTACCCAATCTAAGATTAGATAATAAGTTTAGATTCAAATGAGGAAGAATCTTTACAATAGAGATTAAAGGAACTAAAATATATATTAAAAAGAGTGTTAGAATATTATCAGTAGTGTTTAGAAAAAAGTGGTTGAAAGCATGGCATGATGTAAATTTACAATTAATTTTTTTCCAAATAAGTGGCATAGTTCTCCTATATGATAGAAATTCAAAAAATAGGGTAAATGAAAAGTGTGATGATTGGGACCATATAAAATTACAAAAATAACTATCTCAAGCTATCAAATTACACACATTACAAAAAGAACTATTAAAAGGTTATATTATTGGTAAAGAGCTCCAAGAAGAAAGGAGAAAAACAAAAGATCAAGTATAAATTCCTTGTACTAGTTCTATTTTAAATGGTCGGTAAAAGAAAAAGCATTGAAAATATAGCTTGAGTAGTTTGAGAATCAAATCATGCATCTAGCATCAAAATGTGATGTCTAACAAGATTAGGATGGAAGCCTCTAAGCATTCATTGAGCCCCTCCATAAACAATACCAACAAGTCTAGGACCAAAGAGAAGCACTTAGAGCCTAGATAAAAAAACTTAAATGTTGGAAGAATGAAGAACATCGCATTATGCAGCTTTTATGTTGTCATTGATGTCACCATGTTATATGAGTTATAACTGCATCACCATAAGTTCAAGCTTGATCTGGTATTTAGAACAATTATCATCCTCCAGTATTTTGGTTTGCAATCCTTCGCCGATGAATATCATAACTTGCGGTTTTGGGAAATGGTCTTTGGAAGTTAGAAGTTTGTATATTCATAATTTCATGAGCACAAGTGCTCGTATGGCAAGCTGGCATCACTCAATTGTATTTTCTTATTAGATCTATCCTTGGCTAACCTAATCAATAGTTGATGTTATAATAAATTAATTTTTTGTTGCAGATGTATTTGTGACCTATCTTAGGTCCATGCTGACATTTTGTAGCATACTACACACTTGAATTGTTTTTGGAAAAGTTTTGTACAAACTTGAAGCTAACAATTAATCCTTTTGGTGAATAATGGTTGCATCTAATTAGGCCGACCTAATTGATGCTTGTGGATGAGTCAAATATATATATTGGACAACTTTTGAGATTGAAAGATATAGATAAGTATGTGAAGATGAATCAAGGTGAATACATATCTATTGGTATGCGAGTTTATCAAAAGAAGTGTGTAAAGTTAGTTTACTGAGCTCAAAGGAACTGAATCATCACTTGTTAAGTGTAACTTTATCAGTTCATATTTTGGCTATAGGCCATTTCTACATTGTATCTTTGTAGGCAGTGAGCCTCCCATTTTGGACAGTGAATCCTAGCAGTGAGCCACCCTTTGTAATATCTTATAACCGGTTATATTATATTGTGAGCTAATCCTCACCATGGTTTTCCCCATTTTGGGTTTTCCACGTAAAAATATTGGTGTTCATGTGTTGTGTGCTTTTATGTTCTGCTAATGCTCTTGCTCATTCTTACTATTATATGCATTGGAGTATTTGTATGGTATATGTTCAATAAGTTCAAGAAGATATTGATTCACCCCCCCCTCTCAATATCTTAGGTGTTCAACAATTGGTATCAGAGCCTAGTTCCTCCAAAGAATCCTAACAGCTTCATGAAGATCTTAAAGATGGGACAAATGGATGATAAAGAAGAACTTTGGACAACCCTTGAAGATCTTGACAAGGCTAAAAATGAAAACAAAGATTTGAAAGAAAATCTTGATGAGGAAAATGAATGCATCAAGAAATTGAAAGAGCAATTGAAGAAATTCAAAGAAGCATAGAGAAGTAAGCGAGCAATTAAAACAAGCAAATGAAGAGATCATCGGATTGAAGGTGCAAGTGGAGGAAAAGAAGAGAATTGAAGATTGTCTAAACACAGTGGTGCAAAGCAAGATTAATGAATGTTCAAGACTTGAACAAGAAG
>VDFB02373365.1:204879985-205066137 GCA_007258455.2 Sequoia sempervirens
AGATATGTTACAGAGAGAAAACAATCTCAATGCAACAGAGATTTCCACAACTTGCTCAAACACTTGCAGACATGCATGAATGATAGAGTACACCTTCAGCTCATTGCTTCGAAAAACTCAACAATTAGATTTCGCATTGATCTACTCAAACTCGCATCACATACATCTATTTCGCATCCATCTTGCTTGCAATATCTCTCTTTTTTTTTCACAAACATCCCAACCTGTATTTATACCATCTTGAACTTTGAAACTCATCCAAAGTCGGCCATACACCATTTGCATTTAGAAATTCAAATTTGGTCGGCACCAAAACATTCTATGGTGGAATTATAATGAGGGCGACCCAAACACACGATTCAACACGCTTCCATAAGCTTCAAAAGTAGTGTTAAACACAAGGTCGGCCAGATCAATGCAGAACACATAAATAATTAAGCACACACAACCTTAACATGGTCCATTCTTTCTAGATAACAATATTAACTTGAACATGACCACAACAACTTATCCTGAAAACCGCAAGACATAAAACTCAAACAAGAAGAAATTCAGAGCAAGAACATTTCTCTCGAACCTCAACCAGATACACAAAAAAGCATAGTTCACAACTGGTGAACATAACTTGCACTGTACAACGATCCAAAAATCCAAAACCTGGATATAGCAGTTTCCAACAAACATGAACAATACCTCAGATCCACATCAGCATAGCATCAAATCCTAAAGCAAAACCCAGAGCAAACATTGAACACCTGCAACCTTTCTTCATTACAATTTTCTCAATATCCTCAACATATACAACCAATAACCATTATCGATGACATCAATGACAACAACAAACAGTTGAAAACCAGTTAACTAGTTGACATCAATGACAACACCTTCATACTTCACACTTGCAATAAAAAGCACCTTGGAGCCTAATGTTATAACTTAACGTTGTTTTAGAAGGCAACAAAAGCGAAATAGTTTCCTTATGAGCATTTGGACATCCAAGGGAGTTATAAGGTGTTTTAATTATTAAATTTTTAAAGGTTCATTAGGAGGGCATTGGAATTGGAGGGAAAAATGTTTTGAACCTAAAGTTGTCCTAATTTTCCTCTCTCTCCATAAAGTTTCATTTTGACTCTGATTTGCTCATCTTTGAATTGGCAACTTAACATGATGTTGCTAGAATGACTCTAGAGTGCTTTGGCTTCATATTGAGGACAAAACCCCTTGCTATATTGAGCTGGTTTCAGTGGTGAGAGATCCATCATAGCCAAGATTTTAGGTGGTTCTATCTAGGGATCACACTGTGCTTCAATGGAAGTTTGATTTTCTGAGTTTTGGTGGAGAAAGATGAAGATTTTTGTGGTTTTTTTATTTGGGTTAAGAGAGAACATAACATTGTAATATAACATTATTTAAATCAACTTAACTTATCTCCGTAAAATGCAATCAAAGATTATATTTGATATCAAAGATTTTTCTGACTTCAAGAGAGTAAGTTGATTTAAAAGGATTTGAATGAATGACAACCAAAGTGGGTGAGTAAGATTTAGGCGTATGATTTTGATATCAAATATGTTAAGGGGAAAAATAATATTGTAGCAAATGCACTATTTAGGAGACCCACACTTTGCCCTATGTCAAAGATTTCAGCTAATTGGAAGACTCACTTTGTGGTTGAGTATTCCAGGGATACATTTGCATGTGAGCTCATGGACAACAAGTTTCAAGATGACTGGTATAAGGTGATTAATGATGTGATATAGTACAAGGACATGATATATTTGGTATGTGAATCTAAGATGAGTAAGATTTTGAGCATTGTTCATTATACTCTCTAGCAAGACAACCAGGGTTCTTCAAAACCTATAGGAAGATTAGGGATAGATTCTCATGGAAGGGTCTCAAGAGTGATGTCTTGCGATATGTTAAGAGTGTATGACTTGTCAGCAAAACAAGTTTGAGCATACTTTTCCCACAGGGTTACTTCAGCCATTTCCTAATCGAGAGCAAAAGTGGGAGAGTATATCAATGGACTTTATCATTGGTCTTCCAAAGGTCCAAAGTAGAGATTGCATATATGTAGTTGTTGATAGATTGACTAAGTGTGCACAATTCTTTTGATTATAAGGCACCTTAGGTTGCAAACCTGTTCTTTAGAGAGGTGTTCAAACTTCATGGGCTTTTGAAGAAAATTGTCAGTGATCGAGACAACAAATTTTTTAGTGTGTTTTGGTAGTATCTATTCAGATTGGTTGGTATTGAGTTATCCTTGAGCACTAGTTACCATCCATAGATAGACAAACAAATATTGTAAATAAGTGGGTGGAAGGTTATCTATGTAATTATGTAGTGGGGTAGCAAAATGCCTAGATCAGATGGTTATACTTAGGGGAGCGTTGTTATAACACTAGCTATCACATGTCGATAGGCATGCCACCATTTAGAGCCTTGTACCAGTATGACTCTATGCCTTTTGTAGACTTAGCATTTGATGATAGTAGAGCTCCCAAGGAGAGAGAGTTAATGCAGGATAGCCAAGATATCCTTAAGTCACTCAAGGAAAATCTATACCGTGCTCAAAATCAGTAGAAGACATGCAAATAAGCACATGATTGAGAGGACTTTTGAGGTTGGTGATTTAGTTTTCTTGCACCTATTGCTTTGAGTAGGGTTGTTTCTTGCTGCAAGTTTCCTTCTTTCTCTTTCCAATGCCTTTTGAGCTCTTTGGCTTAATTGCATAAACTACTCTTCTTGATCCTTAGGTTGGTAGGATCAAGGCTTTGATACCAATTGTAATGTTCCCTTTTGGGAAATTCCTAATTTTTGGCTTGTAAAACAATAATAACCGCTAAAAATTGATATTAGTAATAACAAGTATCAACTTTATGCTTATACTAAAATTAATATTTAAAATATTGTAAAATCGAGAGCAATACATCATAGCTAAAACATTGTAATATTTAGATCTATAGTTCATAACATTATCAATATTTGAATTCAAAAACATCTTAACATCATTAATGATTATTCCAAGACATATTCCTATAGCCAATGATATTAGGAATTCACTTGAAATATTTGCAAACTTTAAGGATGGTTGTCCTTGTATTGCAAGAGCATGGGTGGATCCCTGTCCATCCATCTCAGGGTGGCATACTTGAGAAGACCCTCAAGCCTAGGAGCACTCATCCGCCTCCTGGCCCATGAACATGGTAGGATCTCAGGTCCACTCCATTCCTCAATCCACCTTGGAGGCACAACATCCTCCTTGATCAAGCTCATGAACATTTATTCTCCTCTTAGCCCACAAGCATGGTAGGATCTCCAATCCATCCATCTCGGGGTGGCGTGCTTTATAAGATGCATGAAGATTGCTTTCCTCAACAAGCCTTGGAGCACTCATATGCCTCCTAGCCCACGAGCTGCATCTTAGGGTGGCGTGCTTGATGAAGGAAAGGACAGTACTTCACCTCTCGTGAACTCTAAAGGTTGATCGGCCTCCCTGTTTGCAAAACACTCTATAAATTCAAAATATAGTGCTAAAGGAATTTACTATATTAATTGGTAATAAAATATCATTACGCAATCTATTTATCTATCTATCTATATATGGCTATTCCTAATTTATATTCTAAGATGATCTTTTCAACTTACTTCCCAATAATATTCTTGCAAAAAATATTTATTTCCAATAGATATCTTATATTTCAATTGCTTATTTTCCTTTTTCCAATCTAATCCCCTTGATGTCTTCCACTAATGATTCGACCTCCTTTATATATCCTTCATGGTGGGGTTAATAGTCACAACTTTAATAATCATCACACCCCTTACAAGGGATGCACCTCTCCTTAATCCAAGCATTGCTTTGCTTAATGCAAATCGAATGCCCATTAATTATTCTTGTTTAGGAATTGCTGCCAATTAATATTGATCATAATGGATCACTGGCCCTTATTTCCTTCACCCAGGCTTAAAGGATATGCTTGTAGTTTTAAAGTGCTGCGATTTGTTTGGTGGAAGTCATGTCTTCATAGCGGGGGCATGACATAATTGCAGAAATTCACTGAAACTCATTCATAAAGCATTAAAGTATTATTTAAGGCTTGAATTGTCAATCTATCAAAGAGTATAAATCAGCAATAGTCTAGCAAATACATCAAGTTATCAATTCTGAATTCTAGGTAGTATTTGCAACTCGAATGTGGTTTGGGCTCATAGGTGGGCTAAGGGTTGGAAGGACGGGATCTTTTCATGCCCTTGACAAGCTAGGGATGGGGTCCTTTAATTCAATAGTTTTGCAAAGTATTTTCGGAGAATTCACAAGTTATCAACTTTGGGTATTGTGCTATGTTTTATTGACTGAAATATATATCATAAATTTGTAATCTTGATAAAGCTATTATCATATTTTGAGTGAATATTATTGTCTTAAAGAATATCCCAAAAGGGACATTACAATTGCATAACTTGCCCAAATGAACTTGGATCTTCCTCAAATTTCAAACATGACATCCTAGACACTAAGAAAATCTCACAATTGCATAACTTGCCCAAATGGACTTGGATCTTCCTCAAATTTGAAACATGAGCACCCAATTGGGCTCTTAACAAGATGAAGTAGTCACTTGGCCATGAACAATCTACAATTCTTTGGAAATTGCATCATCCATTTCTGCAAGCAAAACAAAGAAGAAAACAAACAAGCAAAGCAAAAGACAAGTCTTTTTTGGGTGAAGTAGGAATGCTCGTGGACTGATATGCTTTTGGATCATTAAGGTATACAGATAACACAATATAAATTTATTAGATATTGAAGTGTCTATTATAAGGGGTTTGTCTCCTATAGATTTTGAGATATGTGACAATAAATAAATGTGAGACTTTTTCAAGATTCTAATGATTAATAATAGACAACATTACTACTCACCACTAAGTCACTATGGTGACTTTATTACAACAGATAAGGTTTATATTCTAACACTCTAGGGTTATGACTGTTTCTTCTATCTTCTTCCACACATCCAATCAGATCTGGACATTTCTCATCATATCAAACATTTTCTTAATTCGTTGTTTAATATGGAGAACACTTCGACATCTATTGTAATGTTCCCTGTCCCAATTTGCCCTAAAATTTATCTATTGATCACAAATTTTGACAAACTAGGGTTAGGGATTTCTCCTTTTCCAATGAGTAGCTCTTTATTGGTGGAATTTTGAGTGAAACTTGCATTCACCACATGAACAATCTTTCGACACATGCACATATTTGTTAGCATTAGCATCATGGCATCACATTTATAGCTTCATCACAAAAGTAACTATTATGAACTAGGAGGAGTAACATGGATGGATCCGCCTGAAGCCATTTGCCAATCCCAAGAGGTTGTGTACCACAACTCTCCCTGCTGGTGACTTGTACTTGCTTTCTCCACCCATGTCACAACCTCAGAAGACACTTCGCTGGTCTAGGCCTACCACTCCTCCATGGCACTTCCCTTCTTTGGTCTGAGCGGACATGAGTGGGACCTCCACCCATCAATGGCCTATCCCTGCCTTCGGATAGGGCGGATCTTAAGTGGACTCTCCACTCATCCATGGCCTATCCCTGCCTTCGGACAGGGCGGATCTTAAGTGGACTCTCCACTCATCCATGGCCCCTCCTTGCCTTGGGAATAGGCAGATCTTAAGCGAGGTCTCTAGGCACCACTTTCTCAGGCCCTTCCTCCTGAGCAGGTTTTCAAACACACAATTTATCTTTAGCCATAAAAATGTAATAGCAACTATACATAAAAAATGTAACTATTATGTACTAAGAAAACACTTCACCTACTGGAGGAAGCCAGCGGAGCTTATAGTGGTCTAGGCCTACCACCCCTCCATGGCCCTTCCCTTCTTTGGTCTGGGCGAACTTGAGTGGGACCTCCACCCATCCATGGCCTATCCTTGCCTTTGGACAGGGTGGATCTTAAGTGGACTCTCCACTCATCCATGACCCCTCCTTGCATTGGGAATAGGTGGATCTTAAGCGGGGTCTCTAGGCACCACTTTCTCAGGCCCTTCCTCTTGAGTATGTTTTCAAACACACAATTTATCTTTAGCCATAAAAATGTAATAGCAACTATATATATCATTGTTTCTTCAAGACACATCAAGATCCATTCCTAGAATAATGATGATAATAATAATTGTTAAATTTAAAGATCAGATTGACATGTACAAAAATTAATTCAAAACACAACACAATACACAGTAGATACCCTGGGAAAACCCTCCTCTTGAGGGAGAAAAACCCAGCCAATAATATATCTTATATTATTGATTGTTGAAGAGAACACTTTTACAAATGAGGCCAATAAGAGAGGCCAAAATAATGCACCAACAAATGATGCAAACACAGATTTTATCTCATGTAATCTGCTAACACAGAACTGAAGTCTTTATCAACATCACACTGCACATATAATAAACTCACATTGCTCCAAAATGAATTCGCACTTGAGAGAATAAAATGAATCGAACTAAATGCTGAATGGATTACAAATGACGGTGTATATATACCAAGTGATGGGAGAGACGTGTCTTTTCCAAAGAAGCAAGTCGGCCTCAATAAGAAATATATCTTTTACTAAACAATAAGTCGGCCACCTCAAGAAGACGTCTCTCTTGAGATTCGCGCCTCTTGAACAAGGTCGGCGTCGTTAGGAAAATCGTGTCTCTTCATTAATAATTGTTTGCTTAACAAATAGAAGTGTCTCTACAAAAATTGTCTCGAGTCTTCATAAATTAAATAGCTTGAGGCTATTATTTAATTTATTGCAAATAATGAGATTGCTGGAAGAATACTTCTGACGCTGCAAGTGAACATCAACAATAATAATACTCGGAAAGCTATGTAGATCATCTTACTTATAATCAGGTTTGCAAATAATCATATCAGAGATACCTAATGAATTAAGAATATATTATTTTAATAAACAATAATATACATAAGTGAAATATGCTAACCAATTTTTTCGTTGAAATTTTCACACACAATTAACACTTAGCCAATTGAATTAGCGTTAGCATTAAAATTGAAATCCAAGTTTGAAAGATCTCAACGCCAAGAATACACACTCAATCCCAAGGAAGGATAGGTGTTGTCATATGGCGGAGAAACTAAAAACAATAACTTGAAATGAAACAAACTCAACGTCAAGAATGTGCACTCAAGATCCCACTGAGGGCGAGGTGTTAACATATGACGGAGTTATTAATTGAAACTGAAACAATTAGGCGGATAACTAGCCATGAAGATACAACTATCTAATTCATCCGCTGCGGCGGGCATCCACTTAAGAGTGGGGATTCACCACTTGAGAGTGGGTACAAAGAGAGATACAAATTCAATTATCCACATTGGCGGTAGACCATCCAGGGGTACTTAATGTGAGAAGAAAGAATAATTAATTGCAGCGATTAAGGACTGAAACAGTACTATTGTTAACAGTCCTACAAATAAGGAGTGAGCTGCAAATTACATGTAAATTACAATAGCTTCAAAGCACATGAGTAATGGATGATCCCATACAAATAATTATCTCTCTAACTGCTGATAAATAATCAAAAATCTGAACTTCTAAAGTCTGATAAGAAAAATCAGCAAACTGAAATGAAGAACCAGCAACTGTGAACCCACTAAAATATTCATAACTCATTCAAAATACCTTAGAATCGAATGATGTCTTTTGCAGAGACCTTCTAGGAGGTAGGCGCCCAAATTCTGACCACAAAACAACATCAAATCTTCACATATAATTTTTGGCACAATCCCAAAGCTCTCCAGAATGGTACGACCTTCCTTGAGGGTGACTTTGACATAAAAAATCAGAAACTCAAAATTAAAATCTGAAACTCTCCAAAGATGGCTGCCTTGGATGTAGGAATGGATTGGAAAAATACCCACAAGCAAATTAAATTCACTCCAAAAGTTGTATGCAAAAACCACCTTCAGCTGTGACTGTATCAACAACTTCAAAACTGGAAATTTCATCAAAATCTTCAACTGTTGAGCTCAATCTGCTAGTCTGATTTGAGAAGCAGCAAATGACCAACTAGGTGTTGTATTTCAAACACGAAATTGGATTGGAACTAGGAGGTAAGCATCCCTCGAAGTATTAAACAAGTTGTCATTTTGACAGCATAACATTAGCATAAAAACATTGGATACCAAATGCTGGAGCCAGGCTTCTCTTTTATAGAAAAGGAGATGTCTCTTCGAATTCCTTCCAAGGCACGCCAAAAGACACAAAGGACTCTTCAAATTTCCAAATATCTTTTAATTACTCAAGATGGCGTCCCACTTCAAGCAACATTAAACTTTTTAAAAAATATTAACTCCTCATTAAAATGGCGTCCACTTTTCCTCAAGGCATTAAAGACTTTATTAATATTTAATTCTTATGAAGGCGTCCCCCTTCAAGTCCACCTTTTAAGAACAACATAAAGTTATTTCCCTAGGCCAAGGGGTCAACTGCAAATTATAACATTAATGCCTTTATTTATGAAATTCACCAATATAAAGTTTTCAGAAGCCAAAACTTGAACTCATTTAATTGCTCCAACTGAAAATGAAGACCTGAAGACTGAAAACTGCATACTGCCAAAAATAGAATTTACTATAAATAGTAAACTCCCTGAAATGCCATAGAACCTCTGAAGAAGGAAACCCTAATTTTACCTCAGACAAGCCTACGGATTTCTGGAAATAGGCTAAAACCAAATGAAGAGCTAATGGCCAAAATGGGGACATTACAATAAGTTATTAATCATATCTACTAAATAAATCATACCACAAACATTCTATTCACACATGAATTAATGATCCTATTTACTAAACAATTCACATCATAAATATTCTACTATATTACTCACAGTTCTGCAGACATAAGATAATAAAGGCATATATTCTTATCTGCAGATTGATCCTTCCTATTTCTCCCAGTGCTGATTGATGATTACTGACTTAAAAATCAGAAGATGTTTTACTCATGGTCCAATCTGTAGATTACTGCTGTCTTGCCCATGTTAGTTTTTTTAGGATCAGATTTAAAATAAGCAGAAACACAGAAATACAACAGCACATGAACAATAGAACACAACATATATCCTGGGAAAACCCTCCTTCAGGGAGAAAAACCCAGCCACAAATATATCACTTATATATTGAATGAAAGAGCAGAAGTCTGCTTTACAACATGAATAACCACTAGGCCAATTTGATGCAATGATAATAGCACCTCTCTAGATGCAAACATACAAGCAACAATGAATATTGATCTCCTTGAAGCAAATATCGATCTGCTGAATGAATGTGAACACCTGCTTGAAGTATACGAACTTGTCTTTATGATGAATTATTGAATACCCAATGAATGTGTGATGCCTTGTATTTATACATTTCAATATGTCTTTTCATGAAGGGTCGGCTACTTTCACCAAGAGAGATGACTTCTCAAAACAAGTCGGCTTCAAAAAATATAATTTATTACTTCTCTAGTGTCGACCTCATTAGATTCTTTTATATATTTCAAATTCTGGAGGAGAAAGAAATCTCCCACCGCTACTTACATCAACAGCCCGATCTGTAGACTCCTGCCCTCCCTTTCAGCCAGCGATTCCTTCCTTTGAATATTCGCTGGCCTTCCACAAGGGACGTAACTCTTAGTCTAATTGCTGCCTTTTGACAAAGTTGACCGATGCCCTTGCTGACTTATTTGTTTAGTTTAACCTTTGTTTTTTTATTTTTGGAGGCACCGATTCTTAAGGTTTAGTTTATATATTTATTAATAATGGTTTCCAAGGTTTCTAAACATTTGGCATGAACATTATAATATATAATATTTAAGAATGTTTATGTAGATATTATAATTTCATACTCAGCATGAACATTATAATATTTATTATTTGTTTATTTGGTCAATAGATTTCAGTATTGTTCCTTTTGCGATTTCTTCATTATAATATCTGTTTGTTTATTTTATGACATTTACGATATGATTTTAATTAATATTATTAACGATAATTACAATTATAGTGATATCTCTTGTTATTTAGTTTGTGAAACATTATTATTATTTAGATTAGTTTCTTTATATATATGATATTTAAGTTGTCAGTATTTACAAATAATATTTAGGATTCTAATAATTATAATTATAAAGTTATCTTGATAATTATAATTATAATAATGATGTTTGAATGGCAATTACTTGTATTTATATTTTGATATTTATTCGGTTTGATTATTTGTGTTTCAATATCTCAGATTTAGCTTTACAATTTCAGGGACTTGACATCTACCCACTCTTTGTGGAGACATCTTTATCTTTGGATTTGATGCAAACTGTCTCACAATTGGTGTTCTGTTCACAACCAGATTACAACTCCCAAGAAATATTCTACCTAAAAACTTGGTGTTGGAAGACCCTCTTCAATCTTCTCCTTTCAAGACTCAATTCTGAACTCAAATACCATCTAACTCAAAGTGTCTAATTAATGACTATCTAACCACACTACAAACGATGACACTCAACAAGTTTGCATAGCAATGAACAAAAAATTCACAGAATGAACTGATTTATTTGATTTAAAACAGAATGACTCATAGGCTTCATTAGCTTCAACACAATTCAAGCTTAGGCCTCTCAATACAATATCAATCTGCTAGGATCTTAAAATGCTTGACAATAACTTGTTTTCTAGCTTACTAACTACACTTACTATTCTCAAAAACGAATTTCAGCCAGCTTAGAGGAAGAAAGATGTAGAAGGATGGTGCCAATGAAAAACGTAGTACATCACTCTTTATAAATGTGATAATGATCGATGGTCCCATTTTAAATGATTTCAGCCTGAGTTGGTCTAGGAATTGGGCACATCACCTTGAAATGTGTAGATTCACCGCCTTTTGGATGTACATTAAGACTTTAGTGTCAAAACTTTATGCAACTCCTCATGTGAACAACCATCTTACGTGGTGCAATATTAAGTACTTTGGCCTACAATCCAATTAAGATACCATTTTACATTGAAATTATGTTGTAGCTTACAAATAAGCATCATATACAAATTAAGGCATGTGGACATGTTCAGGGTGCTTGGTAGAGGCTATGTTGAAACCACTATGTTGATTGGTTACAAGCTAAGTTGTCGACCTGCACGGGCACTGCACGGATCGTGGTACAGCAAAATTTTTGGGGGTTGGGTACGAATCGGCACGCCCTGTACAAAATATAATAAAATATTCAAATATATATATAATATTTTATTAAAATTAATAATATTATAAAAACTAATGTATGTACAATTAATATTTAAATTATAATAACTAATAAATTTATTAATATATATATATATATTAATATTTTACTAAAATTAATAATATTATAAAACAATGAAACATAAAAGAAAAATTTAAATTATAATAACTAATAAATAACTAATAAGTATTATTTTAGAAATTAATAAAACAATGCAATATATAAATTAATAAGAACATATTAATCATAAATATATAATTTCTAAATTTTTAATACATTAATATAAATTAATTAATAATTTAATAATAATAAAAAATCTTAAACAATTTTAAATTTATTATTTAATATATTTATTATTAATTTATTTATAAAATTATATATTAAAATTTAACACATATTATATAACTATATTATCAATATATATTATTATTATTCAATCTAGATATTAATATAGAATCTATAATATTATACGATTTATATACTATTAGTATTAATATTATTAATAATATTATATAATCTATATTCATGGTTCGAACGGGAGGGAATTATTAATAATCTATTTTCAGGGTTCGTACGGGAGGGAATGCGCAGGAATGAGGCACAATAGACTGAAAAACTCTTGGAAAAAACAGAGACAAACGATGCTGCGCAGGTTTGAATGTGGTGAATGCGATGAATGCGCCCTGCACAATACGCAGTGAGTATTCACATTCAGCGGCTTGGCTCGGGTCGACCAATAAAAAAATACAAAAACGAAATCACTGCGGCAGGTTTCACCCTAGATTTTAGGTTTTCATTTTATTTTGCAAAGTCAAATCATGCCAGAATCGGTCCGAATATGCCGCGTTGAGCTCCAAAACGCCCGGAATCGCCCGGAATCGAAACGCTGTTCACAGAATCGTTTCAGGGGCAAAAATTTCGATTCTGGTTCGTACCCACAGCGATTCGAACCCGATTCCGACTCGGGTACGTTTCTGGGACGGAAACGACATGCAAAACCCCACGATTCGGCTACTTAGGTTACAAGTGCAATATTGTGCAGCTAGATGATTGCTAACTGCTGACTGCAGACTAGGCCTGAAACAACTATTTTGAAATTGTTGCAAGAAATTTGTAATTGCAGTAATTCAAAATGACAGCAACACTTTGAAAATAATTGCAGAACACAAAACATAAAAACAAATATTTTTGTTTTTAGGCCAGGGGTGCTTGTACATCAACTTATGTATTTACAAGATTTGTGATGAGAACATCTAATTGCACAAAAAGTCTCTGTATTACTTGGGATTTGTTAGAATGTTAGTTAGTTTGAAAGGTTCATTTGTATTGCAAAAAATATTGTTTCTCAAAATCCCACAGGGGTTTTTTGGTAGTTAATATATATTTTAAAAAACTTTGTATTTTTTAAAATACTGCAAGGTTTTTGTTAATATCATATGAAACACACCATGCATGAATGGTACTGTTTTGTTTGAGACTCAGATGCTTTGGATTTTTTTGCATGATATTAAAAATAAATAAAAGGATAGAATTTAAGTATTTTTTAATTTGCTGAGTTGCTGTGTCTGAATGAAAATTGGGTATGCTGAGTCACAGGGTTTTAAATTATGCTTTCAACAATTGAAGGTGAAGAACTCTTCAATTCACTTTTACTTTTTGCAGCTGTGATGGAGTGTTAATTGGCCATGACTTGGTTTTAAGATTCATCAAGACATTTTTGCATGGTAAAACATATTTTTAAGTGTTTTGGTTAAGGTGTTCTTTTCGATGGTTTACTTCACTAAAGATATGCTTATTGCATGAAAGTACACTCAACCTCTGAAGTTTGCTCATACGGTCTTGTGCTGTGTTTACAAACAAAATCTCTTTCCTTAACCTTTTCTCTTGATTTGACGGCCTTTGATAAAACAATGGTTGATTTCTTTCATAATATTATTACTATGAAACTTCAAATATGTTTTTTAGTGTACTTTTTGTACTTGAGGTGGTGCTTGCAAAGAGAAAAATCAAGAATCAGCTTATGAGAAATCCTTTTCTGGTTAAAATTGTCTAAGAATCCATTGAAAATGCTCCCATTCTTGAGAATGTAGATTCAATCTAGGAATATCAATCCAATATGAGATTCAAGTTGTATCCCAAACCATTTCAAGGTGAACATGTTTGGAATAAGATGAAATCCCCTGTTTTTGGATAAAATTAGGTTGATTATTATGGAAATTCTATTGTCATGTTGACTTTGTAAGTTTTGCTAGTTTTGACGTCTTGTAGTTATTGTCATATGGTTTGTCCCTATGTGATCATGTTTTATGGTCTCAATCAGCATACTCTTATTAGTTACTACCATTTGTTGCACTCCTGTGTTGGAAAAGGAAAGGTTTTAGAAAGTCCCGAGTGGCTGCTATCTTTCATTTGGTATTGTTTGTAATGGAAAGAGCTCTTATACTTTAGTCAGTTACTTTGTGCCTGTGGACAATGGCAGTGGATTTGCATCTTTCAACTGTATACCAAAGGGAGTGATATGTGGGTGGTCTCCTACTTTTGGATCTGCATTTGTCAACTCCCATTAAATAATTGTTCAGAGTGGGACATCCTACACATGCTATGCAGATACATCTGATACATCTGCTAATTAGCGTTTCTCTATTTTTCAGAGCGTGTATATTTTCTCATTGATACATCTGCTAATTAGCATTTCTTTATTTTTCAGATAGCAGGTGGCCTGTGTGATAATCTTCTGACTTGCATAGTGCGAGCATGGGACTTCAGCAAGCCACTTTTTGTTGCTCCTGCTATGAATACTTTCATGTGGAATAGTGCTTTTACCCAGAGACATTTGGATGCATTAAAGGATTTAAAGATAACAATTATCCCTTGTTTAACTAAAAAACTAGCATGTGGCGACTATGGAGATGGTGGAATGGCAGAGCCTTCTGTAATTGACTCAACTTTGCGATTTTCAACCAAATTTAACTCCTAATAGTACATTTTAATGCCTTAATGGTTTTCAGATTTCCGTTTTTGTTACACTAACCATCATATCAACTGCATACTGCACCATGCTAGCAGAAATTTCTTAAAAGGGTTTTAGCTAAGTTATCGAGAAATCAAGGGTAGGCTGATATTCAAAGAGTACATTTCTTTTTTCAATTTGACCGTTATTGGTTCTTGACTATTGTCTTAAGATTTTATTTACTGATCATTTCATATCTGTGGCGTTTCATGTCATAAATAAGGAACCTAGACGAAATAATACCAATGTTACCTTTTGTACAAAATTCACTATAAATCTAGCCCATTGCTGTCTTTATTGATTGTGGGTTATAATTTGAATTCTACAATTGTAATACTGTCTCTTTTGTGTTGCTCAAATTTTGATAAATGCTTCCATACGAGCTATTATTATACAGTGAAATTAAAGAGAACACGAGGGAAATTCCCTCTTTGAAAAAAAACATTACTTATATAATGCTTGTTTCATATTGATACCAAATACTAGGGAAATACTTAGGAATAATGATTAGAAGAATGGATTTAACAAGAATAATTCTGATGATATTTTGACTAGTAAAGTCAAGACTAGTAATTATATTTTAAAACTGAATAATGCATTTCAAAATCCTGTGTAGTAATCACCCCTGATTTTTTTTATGAAAACTGTTTGCTGATGTGTTTTGGTTTGTCTTGTTTCACATGTTTTCATTGATGCATTGCAAACATACAAAATATTGCATAGAAAGGAAAATACTGAAAAACAACATAGCTTTTCACATTGTATAATAACTTATCGCAATGACAAATGATTACAAATAAAATCAGACTTAATGCAAGATATTTCAGACCTAGAAATAATGGTTATCAAACTTGATAATAGTATCACATGGGCAACAAATTACATAGAACTCCTTGTGAGAGTCACCAAATGATAAAACTACCATTCCACGACATTTTCCTTCATTTGGGCCAGCAAATGCATATGAAAGACACCATGGAACTCTCTGTAGCAGACCCCAAAGTCATTCGTCTGAGAAAGGTCTGAAAATGACAACCCAAGAAATGTATGGCCCCCTAGGAGGGCGACCAACTTCCAAAAATAACAACCTCAACAATAAATCCAAACCAATGCATCAAATGAGGTGCCTAAGCAAGAGGAATCCAATGAGCCAATACCCAAAATGATTGGTCAAGCATTCAAAGAGCTATGAATGATTTTCACTTTTAGTTAGTAAAAAATGATTGTTTCCAGAATTTTGGAAATGCAAATCAGAACCATGAAAATCTTCATCATTCCACCACCAAAAGATTGAAAATTAGAACTTTGTTGAAACTTGTTACCCCAAATTTTAGTCATTAATTTTTTTAAATTTTCCCTTGTCAAGGCACTTGTTGAGTCTATGATGATTCTGCAATTTACTTGGTGCTTGTGATGTTTATGGGATGCAAATGGTTTCACTCATTTTAACAGACATTGTTAAATAACCAATTTGAGAAGTGGGCTTGCACTATGATAGTGAGCACTGTATTAGATATTCATTTATCAAAGCACAACAACATAAATTTTATTACAGAAAAGTGAAGCAAAGCACCCCTAATTACTTCTGGGACAAAGATTTCCACATGAATACATAGAATGTTATTTAACTGGTATCTTCAAGAGCGAAATAGAGATTAACATGCTTGAGAGAGTAATTCTAAAGAGCGTTGATGATGCTTTAGGGTGATGTGGTAAATATCTTTGGTTGTGGTAAATAAAACAATTGGTTTGAGTAAACTTAGGTATGAAGCCAAATTTCATGTTAACATATGGTGGAATAAAGCATTTGGGTTGGAATCTCCTATGTGTAGTCATGGTTACCATCATAGACTCTTTTTGTGCTGGCAGCATTTTAAGTGGTTCCCAAAGCCTAATTAATTTTTTGCATTCTACAACACTTTACAGTGCTTTCAAAACTCATTGTGGCAGTGTTCAAAATAGTTATCATAACCACTGTTTCTCTTGCCAAAGCTTTAAAGGATAAAGATAGCGAAGCTCTTGAAAGATTGATATGTCATAAAAACAAAAGCTGGTTGAAAGTCGATGACATATTACATGGGTTCATAACCATTAGCGACACTTGAAATGGTTAGCATAACCACTAATACCCCCGACAAAAGCTTCTCAAGGTGAAAGACAACATTTACTCACTTTCACCAATTAAGCCTTTGGCCGAGATGATGATATGGTTGTTTATGATACTCAATTGGGATTATAGCCGCATTGGCTAATAGTTGCAGGCAACGGTAATCATGAGAATGTCTCTCTTGCCGTGTTCTTTTGCGAGCAAGATTAAGGAGGTATTTCCCTCTCAAAGAAGGTACTCGTGCCCTTACTGTTTCGTTACTTAACAAAGCCTACTATTTCTATGGTGAAGTGTGTCGCTTCTAGCTCGTGAGTTGACATGATGCCCTTGAAGTTATTACATCACTTGCTTGAGGGAAAACACATGCTTAAAGGTTGTAGGCATCCAAAAACATGTCTGATACAACAATACAGGCTAGAGAACCAAAATTATCAAATGTGGGATCCTTGGCTTTCCATTGAAGTCTTCTTTTGTGACCACTACCTATGCCATTATGTGATCATGAAGTTTTAGCTAACAACATAAATCTTGACCATCTCGAGTAGTAAAAATGAGATACAAAATTAGAGAGTACTCATTCTATTGCAACTAGCTACAAGACAACATAATAGGGAAAGGGTTCTATTATGCATTTCAAAAGAATAGATCAAACAATGTTAATAAAAGCTCTTTTTGTCATATGTGGAGACAAAGTATAGGAATAATCTGTTGATGAAAGGTAGAATGTGAAAAGGTAGACGAAAGTTTGTGGAAATGAATGAATTTGTTGTATTAGATGTAGTAAAATCGATGGTAGAGGTACTAGAGAAAAGGCAACTATATCGGATACCACTCTTGTTCAGTGCTTATTGCTCACCAAACAGTCTTCTGGAGTACTAGAAGTTTCTGAAGGATCTAATCATTGTGATGTCAAGATTTGTGAAGAGTTTAGGGGCGCTGATAAGTAGTTTCTAGAGATTGTGATGGTTACACTAAATCTTTGAAGTTTATTAAAGGTTATCAGCAGGAACATGATCGAGTTGTCAGACACAACCTTTCTCCATCTTGTATTCTTTGCTACAACTATGCTGATTATATTCACGCGAAACACATTCTTGTATAAGGAGCTTTAGAATAAAGGTAAATATTCATTAGAGCAGGTCGCGAGGCTTGTGGAAGTTCAGAGGAAATTAGAGACAAACCTCAAGGATCCTTTTAAAAATGGTTAATTGTTGTGAAAACCATGTGGATTATTGAATTGTATTGTGACTTGCTCATTTTTGGTGAAGATTTTGATACTGCAAATCTTAGTCCAAGGGTGCAAGCAATCTGGAAGGAGCTATGCTTTGACATACATGTTTAAAGGAGATAGTAAGATAGCGATATGAAAGTGCATAGAATTATAAATGTGTTGATCAAAACACTGAATGCTATGGCTAAAAGTCTCAAAGTTTTTGCTTGCATTGGAGATTAAAATGTAGAAATTAATCCCTTATCATTTGGTGGCAATAAAACTCATTCAAAAACACTTTCCCATGCTAAGCATTGTGAAGATGTTGAGAATCATTTAACTCAATAAGAAGACACTTTTGTAGATATATGGAATGATATTACTTGGGAATGCCAGAGTGTTATTTCTTTTGAATTGGGAAAAGACACAGTGTTATCATTATGCTGTTAATGTGCATGCTTACACTTCAATTCTTCCATTTTGGTGCGATTCTAGCAGGTGTCATTCATTGTTATTCAGTTTTACTCCTTTCACCGATGGCTTAATGCAATTGCAAGAGTTGTTGCAATTCGGAAATGTGAATAGAAACCAATGGTCCGATTTGTGATGTCTAGTTTATAACATCATGAGCATTGCCTTTATGATCTTCTTAGCCAATAGAGTGATCTAGATATGATTTAAGTCGATCGAGGAGCATATGATATCAATACACGAAACATAAAATCATTCGAAAATTCTGATGAAATCTTAAACGGATCCTTTTACTAACAAATGAATTAGGAAAACTTTCATGTGAGATTTATGTCATGGTTTGTATTTCAATATAGTCTTGATAGGCTCTTCGAAAACAACGATTGAGAAAGTGGAAGATCATATTTTTCATTATATTTGTAATTGATTTATAAAGAATCAATTATAGAATTCAAAGGGTCAAGGGAAGGGTATTTTCTTCAAATTAAAAATAAGATAATAGATTTTCATGAAACCGTTGCAAATAGTAGGGGGGAGAATATAAAAAGAAAGCTTCCATTGTAAAGGAGGATATTTTGGCTATCAAACATGGGAGTTTTTGTGAGAACTCTTAGGGAAGATAGTAGTATTCTAGTTTATTTGCAGTATTTCTTTTCAGCTGGGTCATTTTGTACAAAGGTTATAGAGTCTATGAACTCTTATTTTCATCAAATGAATAAAGGGATATTTGAACCTTTACATTTATCTGTCTCCTTTCCAATTGCATGTTTTCCTGTGTGAAATCACAATCCCTTTGGTATAAACTTTGTTATAATTGGTTGTGGATGTATATGCTAAAAGATCTATGAGTCCCAAGTATTTACATCTACTCTCATGTTTGGAAGAAAATGCTGCTTATTCTCTTGATCATTATTGATAGAGATGTAACCAATGATCTGTGTGTCATTTGTTTTCGTCTATCTTTTATTTTAGATTTGTCATCACATTTATGTCATTGTTATGCACAGATGTTAGTTTTCCTTTCTTGCTTTCCGGTTAAAAGCATATCCAATAATTAATTAAATCATATGAGGGACCTATACCTCTAAAATTCAGAGAAAGATCACTAATTCAATAACAATCTTTCAAACTATTAGTTCATTGTGTCACTGCTGAATAGGACGATTAAGGGTCATTTTTCATATTAAATCACAGTGACCAATCTGTTAACTAACAAATTTTTGGTGACTTCGATGGGGAGAGAAATGAAGTGCCGGTGTCTTATTTCCTCAAAAATTTGAAAGTACCTCCTCGAGGATGTTGGCAACTTTGTCATTTGGAACGTGCTCATAATTTTTCTTTGGTAGAAGATCCAGTCATTCTTTTTCCAAATCTACATTATGGCATTGCTTTCAACCCAACCATGGTGTGCTCAATTTGGACCTTTATCGCTGCCAAAGTATTTAGACTTACCTGAAGGTTTCACAAGTTGTTGATGATCATATTTGAGCCTTCATCATAGCTTGTGGAATTTTGGGGGTAAGTGAGGAAGATGTCTTTGTTCAGTTATTTGCTGAGTCCCTCATTGGAGTAACTGCAAGTTGGTTGTAGTCCTTAGAAAAGGAATGCATCACTAATTGGGACAACATGAAGAAGAATTTTCTTGGAAGATTTGAATTCATAGTTGATGTGGGTGCACTTGTATTGAAAATTTTCAACATTAAAAAAAGAGGATGAATTAATAAGGGAGTTTGTAGATCGATTTAACAAATGTTTAATAAGAATTCCCCATAATAGTCAGCCAAGCAAGGAGATTCAATTGATCATTTTCATTGCAACATTACATCTTGAAGTTAGTTTCCTCTTGAAGTGAAGCAAGGTACGTGATATCGAAGTTGCACAACAAGAAGCCATTGGTATTGAAGATGACTTGATAGTATTTGGGCTTTGGAAAGCAAAGGTTGAAGAGATTTCTAATCAAATGCAGCCACAAGAGGTAAAACATTTGTCTTCTTCATTTGAATGCACAAATTTCACAGTTTTGGCCCCTTTTTTTTTTCAAGAAATGACCATATTGACTCGAGAATTAAATCGTGTGATCAAAGAAGAGCTGAAGTTTATAGTATGCATTATGAAAATGAAGATAAATTTGTTGATGCTTTGAATAATGAGGGGAAACATGTTTCCTCATTTACAAATATTGATGGTCATCATACATAGTCTAAAAAATTAACTTCTATTGTAGTTTGTGAGCAATCTTCTAATAATATGAATAGTTGGGAAGGAGGTGAAAATGATTCATCAACTATTCAAAATCATGCACAGTTGGAAAATGAAGTTTTTGAAGTTCCCAGATCAAATCATGAAGATGAAAGGCTGCAAATAAAGGTTAGCAATGATTTTACTCTTGAATCACCTCATCTTGAATTTGATTTAGAAGTTGTTAAGCATGAAATAAATGAGGATGGAGAAAGTAAGGTTGATATAGAGAATAAAGATAGTCAACCCCATGTTGTCCATATTTCAAGTGGGTGTTTAGAAATACCCATGGATGATGTTATATGTGGAGAAGTTGTTTTATCTCCTTTGCAAGTTATGAAAGAAGATAGTTTGAGCGACAAGTTTGAAAATACAGAGTTTCCATCAGAAGAGCAAGTATCAAATTCTGGAGATAAAGGTGAAATTGTTTTATTTGGGAATGATTCCAAATTTAATGAGGCTGATGTCCATGATATAGTTTTTCAGGATTTTCCAAGAGGAGTTGATATGGAAGATAATGCATAGGAAACTTCAGAGGTGTATGAGCAAAAATGGCTCTTTGTTACGTCTTTTAGGAACCTCTTTTATTTCATAAGCATCAGGTTTATGTTCATGATCAAGAAGCTATTTCTGAGTTTGCAGGCACCTCACAAGTACATATCTCTCTTTTGCACTGGTATATACTTTTCTCAGCCAGTTAATGGATTTGCATAGTTTTATGGGGCAATAGTGGTATGTTGTACCTAGTCCGGGTACATAGGTGTCTTAGGTTGCATTTTCTTTTCTGGTTGTTTGGGTTGGTCTTAGCACTGGTCTGCTCAAAGATGCTAGAGTTCTCTGCATTCACTAGGAAATATAGTCCCCAATCAGAGCCATATTACCCCAAATGTTACTCATTGAAATTTTTAAGAATTTTCCCCTGTCAAGATCCTTCTTGAGTCTATGATGGTTGTGCAATTATACTTCCTTGCTACCTACGATGTTTACGAGATGGAAATGGTTTCAATCATTTTAACAAAGACATTGTTAAATAAGCAATCTGAGAAGTGGGCTTGCACTACGATAATGAGCACTATATCAGATATTCATCTATCAGAGCACAACAAAATTTTTACCGGTCACAAGGATGCTTACATAGTGAACGAGGCTAATCCAAAAGGTGGATAATGCATAATAATTATTACACAAAAGCGAAGCAGAGCACCCCTACTTAGAGGAACACAAATTACCACATGAATACATAGAATATTATTTAACTGGTATCTTCAACAACGAAAAAGAGATTAACATGCTTGAGAGAGTAATTCTAAAGAGCGTTGATGATGCTTCATGATGATGTGGTAAATATCTTTGGTTGCAGTAAATAAAACAATTGGTCTGAGTAAACTTAGGTATGAAACTAAATTTCAGGTTAACATATGGCGGAATAAAGCGTCTAAGCTGGAATCTCCTATGCACAGTCATGGTTACCATCAGAGACTCTTCTTGTGTTGGCAAAATTTTAAGTGGTTCCCAAAATATCATTAATCTTGACCATTCTACAACACTTTACACGACATTCAAAATGGTTATCATAACCACTGTTTCTCCCGCCAGAGCTTTAAAGGATAAAGACAACGAAGCTCTTGAAAGGATGATATGTGATAAAAACAATGTTGGTTGAAAGTCAACATATTACATGGGTTCATAACTATTGGCGGCATCCGAAGTGGTTAGCATAACCACTAACACCCTCGACAAAAGCTTCTCAAGGTGAAAGACAACATTTACTTTCACCAATCAAGCCTTTGGCCGCGATGATGATATGGTCGATTATGATACTCAATTGGGATTATAGCCGCATTGGCTAATAGTTGTAGGTAAGGGTAATCATGAGAATGTCTCTCCGGTATGTTCTTTTGCGAGCAAGATTAAGGAGGTATTTCCCTCTCGAAGAAGGTACTTGTGCCCTGACTGTTTCGTTACTTAACAAAACCTACTATTTCTATAGTGAAGTGTGTTGCTTCTATCCCATGAGCTCACATGACATCCTTGAAGTTATTGCATCACTTTCTTGAGGGAAAACGTAGGCTTAAAGGTTGCAAGCATCCAAAAACAGGTCTTATACAACAACAATACATGCTAGAGAACCAATATTTTCAAATGTGGGATCTTCGACTTTCCATTGAAGTCTTCTTCTGTGACCACTATCTATGCCATTATGTGATCATGAATTTGTAGCTAACAAAATTAGTCTTGACCATCCTGAGCAGTAAAAACTAGATACAAAATTAGAGAGTACTCAGTCTATTGTGGCTAGCTACAAGACAACATACTAGGGAAAGGGTTCTATTATGCATTTCAAAAGAATATATCAAACAATGTGAATAGAAGCTCTTTTTGTCATATGCACAAAAAAAGTATAGGAATAATTTGTTAACGAAAGGTAGAATGTGAAAGGGTAGCTGAAAGTTTGTGGAAATGAATGAATTTTCTATATCAGATGTTGTAAAATTGATGGTAGAGGTATTAGAGAAAAGGCAACTATATCGGATACCGCTCTTGCTTAGTGCTTATTGCTCACCAAACAGTGTTTTGGAGCACTAGAACTTATTGTAGGAGAAAATAATTGTGATGCCAAGATTTGTGAAGAGTTCAAGGGAGTTGATAAATAGTTTCTAGAGATTGTGATGCTTACACTAAATCTTTGAAGTTTATTAAAGGTTATCAATAGGAACATGATCAAGCTTTCCGACATAACCTTTCTTCATCTTGTATTCTTTGCTACAACTATGCTGATTATATTTCATCTTTTTGGAACCTTTACTTATACCCAAGTATAATTAAAGGGCATGTCTCTTTGTGTTTCTTATCTTTTGTCTTGGTGGCTAGAAAAATCTCTTTGTGGTGGGTGAATGTTTCTATATTGTTAGCTCTATCATATTAAAATCATCCCCCCTTTTAAATAATGTCTTATCCTCAAGACATCTTGACTCTATCTTACTAGGTTTGACAATTTTTTTATCACAACATTGTAGAAGATTGTTGTACTTTAGGGTAGATTATACTTATAAATTTCTTGAAGTGGAGTTAATATGTTTTCTCTATGAATTATTCCTTGTTGTAGGATAATTATTTCACCAATACCGTTGAGCAAAGATTGTTCCCCTTTTATTATTTTTGGTATTTATATTTTCATTTTGATCTTATTTTCTTCTATTAGTAATTCTTTTAGATGAGCAATGAAAATTATGACTACCATCTTAATGTTGAACACCCAAGATATTGAGAGGGCGGAGGGGGGTGGGGTGAATCAATATCTTCTTAAACTTATTGAACATACACCATACAAATACTCCAATGCATATAATAGTAAGAATGCGAAAGAGCATTAGCAAAACATAAAAGCACACAACACATGAACACCAAGATTTTTACGTGGAAAACCCAAAATGGGAAAAACCATGGTGAGGATTAGCTCACAATATAATATAACCGGTTATAAGATATTACAAAGGGTGGCTCACTACTAGGACTCATTGTCCAAAATGGGAGGCTCACTTCCTAAAAAGATACAATGTAGAAATGGCTTATAGCTAGAATATGAACCGATAAAGTTACACCTAACAAGTGTTGATTCAATTCCTTTGATGCTCAGTAAACTGAATTTACACACTTCTTCTGATAAACTTGCATACTGACAAATATGTATTCACCTTGATTCATCTTCACATACTTATCTATATCTTTCAATCTCAAAAACTCTCCAATATATATATCATACTCATCCGTAATCATCAATTAGGTCGGCCTAATTAGATGCAACCCTTATTCACCAAAAAGATTAACTGTCGGCTTCAAGTTTGTACAAAAATTTTCCAAAAACAATTCAAGCATGTAGTACGCTACAATATGTTGGCATGGACCTAAGATAGGTCACAAATACATACACAACATAAAATTAATTCATTATAAATCAACTATTGATTAGGTCGGTCAAGGATAGACCTAATAACAAAATACAACAACTAAGTGATGCCAACTTGCCATACGACCACCTATGCTCATGAAATTCTGAATATATAAACTTCTAACATCCAAAGACCATTTCCCAAAGCTGCAAGTTATGATATTCATCAGCGAAGGATTGCGGACCAAAATACGGGAGGATAATAACCGTTCAAAATACCGGATCAAGCTTGAACTTATGGTGATGCAGTTATAACTCATATAACATGGTGACATCATTGACAACATAAAAGCTACATAATGAGATGTTCTTCTTCATTCTGCCAAAAATCTCTCGCTTTTTCATTGATGGTAACATGTGCCAAAAGAATGTACAAACCTCCTATGTGCAACACACTCTCCCCTTTTCTCTTCATGAAATTCTCTCCCCCTTTGAAATCAAGGATGAAGGGTGGCCCAAAAATATGAATATATATAAGGGAGGTCCAGAAAAAATCTAACTCCCCCTTAGGAGTATAAACTAAAAAAGAATTACCCGGAGGAAGGTGAGCCTTAAAGCTCCTTGAGAATACCTTGCCATGCTGACTTTCCATTCTCCCAACTCTTCTTAGCAGATACCAACATTTTATTCAGAGATTCTAATTCCATTAGGATTTTTTCTGCATCATCCAGAGTGCATGGAGTCAGATTGATCTTTTCTAGTTTTTCTGCATTGTACAAAGCATTGGCCACCAGAGTATATTCCATTCTCACAAGGTCACCTAGCTGACTGAATATTTTGATGATGTCTTCCTTCTGCTTTTGTAGAATACATAATTTCTCTCTGTGAGTAGTGATAGCACTCCACGTTGAACTGTCTCTGTCGTTAGATGCACTGTATGTACTAGAAACAATTGTCAACTAGGACTCAATGGAGTCCATGAGATCTGTGATACTATGTGTGGCATCCGACCACTTTATGCAATAAGTAAATATATTATTTACTTTAGACTCACAAACTTACACAACTTCCAGGCTCCTTTCCACATTAGTGTGTGCCAGAGCACACTTATCATGAAATTTCGAAAGCCTTTTCTTTGCCATTTTCTCCTCAATCTCTTGCCTGGTCTTCTCACTTAGTCCAGAGGAATACTCCTCGAAGGAGTCCAATAGAAGTTTTAGATTTTCTACCAGAGTGAGAGATGTATCTATTGATGTACTAGGGGTGGCCTCCTGCAAATCTTTGAGGGAATCATCAATAAGCTCTGTCCCCTTTTGGTGTGTTTCCAAAATTTCTTTTCTTTGAAATGCATGCAATGCATCTCCTAACACCAATTTGTGAATGGGAGATATCTTTTCCAAATTCACATTTCCTTGAACCATGGGGAGTTGTAGAAGTTCCGGAGGAATTACCGGCTGAAACCTTATTTGCTTGGATAACAAGCCTTTTAATACATCATCGCTGGAAAATGATTCTCTAGAGGACCTTTGTGATTCCACAACCTGTCTTTTTTCTTCTTCATTCTTGCTGGCAGGTTCCCCATCTCTTTCTTCTTCCTCTACTTTTTCTTCTTTTTCATCTTTGTTTCTTTCTTCATTCCTTTCACCTTCATTTTTATCTTTTTCTCCTTCAGCTTGCCCTAGAAGAACAACTTCAAGCTTCTCTGCTTCAACTTCTTCCTCATTATGTTTCCTTATCTCTGGAGGATCATTTATAACACCTATTTTCGGAAGGATATTTGTATCACCTATTTCCAGAGGAATGTCTTCCTTTACCTTTGAAAAATCCTCTTCTCCTGATTTTGGTGTAGAACCAGATGGGAGTGCACCAAACATACCATATGTCTCAGCCATACCCTTGATGGCTTCTATAGTTTGTTTCTTAATTTTCTTTATATGCTTTTTATCTTTCATCATCAAAGTATTTACCCTTTTCTTCATCCGAAACATCTTTGAGCATACCTTCTTCAAGGTTTCCATGTCATTTGTGGTCAAAGAAGACCCAATTTTTTTAAATGCCTCAGTTCTTATTTTTTCTTCCAACTCAATAGCCTCTAATTTTCTTTTCATCAGGGTATCCCATAATTTCTCGGGTACATTGAACTTAACATAGTCCCAACCAACTTCCAAAGTAATGACATATTGAATAATAGTTAAAAACAATGTTTTCTTGTCCTCTCTACCTACTTGAGTATAAATTTCTATTGTAGGCTACAACATATCTTCAAAATGTACTAGGCTATTAACTAATGCCTCTAGCCTGAGAGGGGAACTAGGTCTTACTAGTGAGGCTTTTTGTTCTTATTGGTCCAGATATGCCTCTTCTAACTTCTTTTCCTTTTTCAAGTCCGGTTTGGTGTGCACATGAATACCAAAACCATGTTCTTCATCTTCTTCAGAGGATGACACATATAAATATCTCTTAGTCCCAAAACTTGCTTCCTATGAAGCACCTTCACTAGAGGGCATGTTCCCTTTCTTCTTTCTTATCAATTTAGCTTCAGGGTCTTCGTCCTCTTCTTCTTGCTCTTCGGTGATATTGAGGTTCTTTTCCCTTGTTGCCTTTTCCTTTCCGCCTCTCTTGAATGGTGCCACTAGAGGAGTCTCTTTCCTTTTTCCTGATCTTGTAGAAGGTCTAGAAGGAGCCAAGCCTTTTCCTTTACCGGGAGCACTGAGCTCTACCTTCACTGATGTAGGAGAAGAGGTAGGTTTTGAAGGAGTAGTCCTGCCGGATCTCCTCAGTCTTGATGATTCTCTAGTCATTTGCTCTCCCTTGGCTCTTCCCTGTGCAATTTGTTCATCAGTGAAGCCAACCTTTCTAAGCATTTGATCTAAATTTTTTCTTGTCACTAACATCCTATGCTTCATGCGAACTTCCATAGATTTTTCTTCATATGTGCCCATTTTTGGTTCACTGGAATCTTTTGGGCTTTTTAATAAAACTTGTACATAACCTTTTGCTTCGTCCTCTGTAACTTCATAACCAAATGGTTGGATCCAGATAGTCCGGGGTTCAACTGCTTCAATCATGCACTCATTTGAGGAGACATGAAATATGATGTCATCCTTGTACTTTTCAACAATTTTCCTTGGGATCCTTTCTCATTCATTCATGTTTCTTTTGAATACAACAAAGAATGATGTCAGAGCATTATCTTGATTCTTCAGGTCACCCAAGCTATGAATATAATCAAAAATTTGATGTGCAACAGGTTTTGATGTATCCCAAATTACTACTTTATCTCTTCAAATCGCCTCAAGATTGCTCCAAATCACTCTCCACTTTCTTCAAATGCACAACTGATCAAAAAACCTTACCAATTTGCTTTATAGATCAACGAGCTGCCCTAATTTGCATTAAATGTGGTAGAATTCAAAAAGCTGATAAAAACCTTCTTTATTGCACTGAAAACCCCTAATTTTCTCCACAAATGATCATTCCTACAAATTTTCTTCCAATTCCTTTTGCATAAGCCATGTTTATTCATTCTTTACAACTTATCTTCGTGTCAATATCTGACACACCAGATATCCAGGGGGTTGAATAATTTTCTGCTAAGACCATGCTGGGTCTAATTGCTGGAGGAATTGTTTGCACCAGATGATGGCACATACACATTTGATGTTTTTGCTCTTCTTTCTTCTTCAATATCTTGTTCATTTCTTGCTTAACCTCATTCTTGTTGATTTTCTTTATTGGTTCATTCTTCTTTACCAGATCAGATTTTTTTCTCCTTTTACTTCTGCATACTCTTGAAATGTGTCTGGGCTTGTTGCAATTGTAGAATTTTTTTTTTTTTGATTTTTTTGACCTCCATTAACCCTTGATTTACATTGATTTGCTTTGTGTCCGAACTTATTACATGCATAGCAGTAGCCAACAAAATATTGATTCATTCTACCTCCTTTGAACCAATTCATCATCTGAGTTCTACATTCATTAGCTCTATGTACAACTTTCTTACATGCAAAACATTTTCTAGAGAAGGATCTAGCATATTGGTTTATTCTACTTTTACACTCTATTGCCTTGTGACCAAATTTATTGCATGAAAAAAAACACCATTGAAGGATGGGTACCTTTGAGCATTTGACTGTCTGATAGGTGGTCTTCTAGCAAAGCTTCTTGGATTTATTGTTTGTTTTCTTTTATCTTGAGTCTTTTGATTGTCCACTGTGTTTGGGGTTTGCACAACCTTTGAGCTTTCACCTACTTCCAATCCCAAATCACCTTTGTCTTTAGTTTGTTTTTTTTCCTATAATCAACTCATCAAGTTTGGTGGAGCTTGTTTTGAACTTATCTTCACAGACTCTTTCTTTTTCCAGATTTTCTCTCAGGTTTACCACTTCTTGTTCAAGTCTTGAACATTCATCAATATTGCTTTGCACCACTATGTTAAGACAATCTTCAATTCTCTTATTTTCCTCCACTTGCATCTTCAATCTGATGATCTCTTCATTTGCTTGTTTTAATTGCTCACTTACTTCTCTATGCCTTTATTTGAATTTCTTCAATTGCTCTTTCAATTTCTTGATGCATTAATTATCCTCATCAAGATTTTCTTTCAAATCTTAGTTTTCATTTTCAGCCTTGTCAAGATCTTCAAGGGCTGTCCAAAGTTCTTCTTTATCATCCATTTGTCCCATCTTTAAGATCTTTTTCAAGCTATTAGGATTCTTCGGAGGAACCAGGCTCTGATACCAATTGTTGAACACCTAAGATATTGAGGGGGGGGGGTGAATCTGTATCTTCTTGAACTTATTGAACATACACCATACAAATACTCCAATGCATATAATAGTAAGAATGAGCAAGAGCATTAGCAGAACATAAAAACACACAACACATGAACACCAAGATTTTTACGTGGAAAACCCAAAATGGGAAAAACCATGGTGAGGATTAGCTCACAATATAATATAACCAGTTATAAGATATTACAAAGGGTGGCTCACTGCTAGGACTCACTGTCCAAAATGGGAGGCTCACTTCCTACAAAGATATAATGTAGAAATGGCTTATAGCCAAAATATGAACTGATAAAGTTACACCTAACAAGTGATGATTCAGTTCCTTTGAGCTCAATAAACTGACTTTACACACTTCTTTTGATAAACTCGCATACCAGCAGATATGTATTCACCTTGATTCATCTTCACATACTTATCTTTATCTTTCAATCTAAAAAATTGTCCAATATATATATCTGACTCATCCACAAGCATCAATTAGGTTGGCCTATATAGATGCAACCATTATTCACCAAAAGGATTAATTGTCAGCTTCAAGTTTGTACAAAACTTTTCCAAAAATAATTCTAGCATGTAGTACGCTACAATATGTCGGCATGGACCTAAGATAGGTCACAAATACATCTGCAACACAAAATTAATTTATTATAACATCAACTATTGATTAGGTCAGCCAAGGATAGACCTAATAAGAAAATACAACAACTGAGTGATGCCAACTCGCCATACGAGCACTTGTGCTCATGAAATTCTGAATATACAAACTTCTAACTTCCAAAGACCATTTCCCAAAACCACAAGTTATGATATTCATCAGCGAAGGATTACAAACCGAAATACTGGAGGATGATAATTGTTCTGAATACTGGATCAAGCTTGAATTTATGCTGATGCAGTTATAACTTATATAACATGGTGACATCAATGACAACATAAAAGTTGCATAATGAGATGTTCTTTTTCATTCTTCCAACATTTAAGTTGTTTTATCTGAGCTCTAAGTGCTTCTCTTTGGTCCTAGACTTGTTGGTATTGTTTATGGAGGGGCTCAATGAATACTTAGAGGCTTCCATCCTAATCTTGTTAGACATCACATTTTGATGCTAGATGCATGATTTGATTCTCAAACTACTCGAGCTATATTTTCAATGCTTTTTATTTTACCGACCATTTAAAATAGAACTAGTACAATGAATTTATACTTGATCTTGCATTTTGCTCCTTTCTTCTTCGAGCTTCCTTCTTTTACTTTTCAATAGAGCTCTTCACAATTTTGTCAAGTGAAATTTTCTTCGAATGAGCCATCTTTATAGATTTTTGGTGAGGCTTGTGCATTTATTGCTCTTACCTACCCATTTTCTTTGTGCCACTATTTTGGAGTATTCTTCTCACAATGTAACTTTATGTGTATAATATAATATGCTACAAAATTTGTTTTCTTTTTTCATATATTTTCTTTCTTATGTTTCCTCATAGCAATATTTTAGTTTAACACCATTAATATAACCTTTTAATAGTTCTTTTTGTAATGTGTGTAATTTGATAGCTTGAGATAGTTATTTTTGTAATTTTATATGGTACCAATCATCACACTTTTCATTTCCCCTATTTTTTGAATTCTATCATATAGGAGAACTATGTCACTTATTTGGAAAAAAATTAATTGTAAATTTACATCATGCCATGCTTTCGACCACTTTTTTCTAAACACCACTGATAATATTCTAACACTCTTTTTAATATATTTTTTAGTTCTTTTAATCTCTATTGTAAAGATTCTTCCTCATTCAATCTAAACTTATTATCTAATCTTAGATTGGGTACAATATATTGAATAGGTAGTGCCACATCAACTCCATATACTAATTCAAAAGGATTTTTTTGTTAATCTTTATAAGTTGTTTTATAAGCCCATAATAATATTAGCATCTTGATGTCTTAGTTTGTTATATTTCTATTATAAATTTTTGTAAGTACAATGCCTATAATATTGTTTAATTCCCCACTTGTTCCTTTTTCTTGATGATGATAGGGACTACTCGTGTTATGTCCTATCATAAAGGTGTTTGATAGGTTTGTAATTTTTCTATTAATAAATTTTCTCTTAGTTTCTTGTTATGCTTAGTGGACAATCATATCTTGTGATAATATTTTGGTAATTTTTTTTATGATAGTATGGGTAATGCAATTTTTAGTTTGTTCTGCTTCTTCCCATTTCAGAGGATACTCAATCCTTGTTATAGTGAATCTTTCTTTTGATTTCTTCACAAGGGGATCAATGGGTTTAATAAATAAATTACCCATTTCTCAAATGGGTCTTTTTCTAATACTAGTCTCAAGGTCATCTCATCTCTTTCAATAGGTTTGCTACTCCTTGTCATATTCCATATTGTTTCACATATTTATTTGCATCCTTAAATAGTATAGGCCAACATTATATTTATAGTAAAACCTTTCTTATAGTTCCTTCTCCTATATTATGTCTTGATATTCCTTCAAGTGCTTCTAAAATACTAATTCTTTCATATTTTAGATCAACTCTTCTTAGAATTTTATATTTTCCTACATTTTTTGGAGTTGATTATTGAACCCCATAGCTCCCAAAAATCCCTATAACCAAAACACCTATCACAAAGAGAAAAATTATTTGATTTTGTATGAAATCTTGATAATTTTATTGATCCAAAAAAGCATTTGAATGATGACAATGTACAACAATGAATCCTTATAAAAGTAGATAGTTAAAAATCCCTTAGATGAAATTCTAGGTGAGGGTTAAATTAGATAATAAAACATATCATCATTCTACACCATGACATAAAAAAGCACATGCCTAAATTTAGCTTAAGTTTGATAAAGTATTTTCCTTTCTCTTCTATGGATGCACTATAGAAGAGAAAGGAAAATAAGAAATAAATTAGTCAAACAGAAAATTAAATAAATAATAGACAAAGAAAAAATTAGATCATCAAGAAGTAAGATACAAGTACATGAAAGGGAGGAAGAAAACGAGGATGTAATAATCCTATGAAACACAAAATGTGTGTATATGAAGGGACATCAAAAGTGATGGAGGAAGGGAAAAATATGGGTCAAATTGATAGGGATGGTAAGTCCCTAATATTTTGTATCATCCCCAAGTTTTTAGTAAATAGATAGAGATAATTATAAAGAAGATAAATTGACATAGATAAGTAAGAGGAATTAAATAGTTAAAATCTACGAAATAAAATATGAATAGTCAATGAAATGATGAACATTACAAAAAACATTGAACATTGGCTCCGCAATATTGAATGACATGATATCTCATCATAAGATAAGAGAGTAAAAATAATTTGACATTTCCTTCTTAATATTGCATTCCATATTAGATCATCACATGATAGGGGACCACCTATCATTTAAACAAAGAGAGATGGTATAGGTAAAATAGTAGGGAAAGAGAAGAGAAAAAAATGATATATCTAAGCTCTACAAGGTGGACCTCAACTCATCAATCATAAGGTCATCATTAGAGAATTAATTATTAGTGAGATCATTTTCTTTAATTAGTGGATTAAACATGGAGGTAAAGGTGGGATTTTATAAATGATGTTAAACATAGTATTAGGTAAGGGTGGAAAGACATGGAGTGAGGATTAAGGAGGATGTGTTAATTGCAGACAAGTTAATGTAGGAAGAGATGATTAAATATGAAGAGAGCCAAAATTAAGGTTCATAAGGAATGGGACTAAAGTATCATCGATGTGAATGCCTTGAGAGGTGGATGAGACAAGGTTGTCATGATTAAGACAAGGAAGAATTTTGTTTAGAGATGTAGGATGTTATGATGATGCAGTATGTGTTGAAGTAGAAGGATGATATGATGAAAAATGATGAGGTGATAAATTAGAAGGATTGATATGAGGGCGAGTCTTTGTAACATGCATTTGGGTTTGCAAGTATTTTTTTTTGAGGTTGTGTATGATGAGGATGGTTTAGAGGAATTGGGGAATCATGAGTGGGGATGTAGAATGATTATTGAGAGAATAATGTGGTGGGATGGTAAAGGTGAAGGGATTGAAGAAGGAATAATATATGTACATGGAAAATACTGTGAGTGAGTGGTACATCAATGCTTAAATGTTGATCATTCAATGGTGTAGGGAAATGTGATATATAATGGGTTGTAGAAGATGGAATGAATTTAGAAATATGCGGGGAGACCATTTTGTGGATGAAGGGTGGGTGAATTTCATTAAGGATTGGGGTGATTATTGTGAGAAGGATGAAGGTAATGTTTGTCTTTTGGTAGGTGTGCTAGGATATTTTTGGGGTCATAAATTTACAATGGAAAATCTAGTGGGAACTTATGAATTTTGAGTTATAGAGAATTGTTATAGTCTTGATTAAAGATTTTTAGATAAAAATTTTAGAAAATTATTTATACATTTGGTATTTATGTTGAATAGGTTTAATTATGTTGGAAGTTTGAGGAGATTGTTATTGATGACACTATTTTGGAAACATGAGCATGGATGGCTCATAATGACATCGATACATTTTCATCATTGATATCAACATTTTTGTGGATCAATTTGATTAATCCTAATAGGATTTGAGATGTTAATGAAGATATTTGTGCAAGTTGAGTTGGTCTGAAAAGTTTAGCTGCATAGAAATTTGACTAAGTGTCAAATCTATCAATTCAATGTTACAATGCATCAATTTTTGGGTCCGCACCACTCCAAAAATGGAGATATCACTCTGTGAAATCTTCTAACATTAATTTGGTGAATGTTAGATGCATCTAAATCCAATATTTCATCTTGATTTGTCAAACAGGTTGAGAGATATGAGTAACAAAGTTTGCTTGGAATATTACAATCATTTTTTGTACTATGTGTTTATGAGGGAGATTCCACACTTCTCTGTGAATGATTTTTTGGCTTCGCGGTGTTGAAGTTAAGTTGCCATATTTTAGTTGAGCTTGAATTCTAGATGGTATCAATTTTTGGGGTCCACATGTCAAAATGTGGATACACAGATGAACGTTTTTGTTTGTAGGTCTTATTTGGAGTTGACCTAACACGTTTGATGTTGTGCAAAGTATGAATAAGTTTTTTTTTGTATTAATTATAGAGGAAACATCATATACAAATTACAACCCATGTGTTACATCATATCCACATCCAGTTACATCTAGTTAAATCATATCATCACCATCATCACCTTTTTTGCAGGAATTACTAGCCCCTGTTACATCATATCATCACCTTATAACATGTATCATTCTATACAAAATTACTGTAACACTATAAGACTTTTTCCATTACAGGTATACATCAATGTAATCATAGATCAAAATACATATAATCACAAAACTGCCAACCAACACTGCCCCAACCCGTAGAGATTATCCTGTCTTGTTACCACACCTGTAGATATTATCCTTGTTTGCATTCTTTAGGGACAACATTAATTCTACTGCTACCTGTTCCTCTTGGAGTGTTCTTGTACCATATTTCCTTTGTTTTGTGTCTTTCCATATTTGTTACTTGGCCTCTCCATGAGATCCTTTTGGAATGCTTGCAAAGATCTTAGTAATAAATCAACCCTAGGGTGCCCCTCTTGCCAAGTGTGTCCATACCTGGCCTCAAGGATGCCAATATTTATTTCTTTGTTCTCTAGGTACCTCAAAAAATTCTCTTTTGAAAGCTCCACTCTGATATATACCTGTATAGCAAAATTATAAAGAATGAGTCTCTTACAAGACTCAGTAAGCAACCTCCTCCTGTAATGCCCTATCTCGTAACCTAAAAAATGTTGCAATGACTACGATAGTGTAATAATTTTTTTAAAAAAAGTGTAAACATGAACTTCACTAATGCAAACATTCCTTAAGATACGCGACGACACACTACATGTAAATCCCATAGATGACAAAAGTAACAAAACATAACATGTATTTAATTCTCAAAAACTTAAGAGCATACATTCAATAAAAAATAAATTACATCAATGAAGATGTAAGGAACATACATGATTCTTTCTTTACATTTCAATTAGAATAAAATTTACAATACTCATTTCCAAATGAGGTAGGTCATACAAAAGTGTACAATTACATGTTACAAAATTTCTCCCTGATTACAATTGAGGAGTGATACATGAATAAAGTTTCCATTGAAACAAATGGTAAATATGAGAAAGTACATTTTCACATACAAGCTCTCCATCCAAGAAGTACTCATCGCCACAAACAAGAACTGGGGACCCAACGGTGTAAGGTGCACGTTCCACCCAACCAAGTGGTACCTGTAGGCCCACCCCCCGTGCTAGGAGATAGTAAAAAGGTTCCCTAGACATAACCTTCAAACCCTAGACACAGATGAAACCAATGAAAAAAATATACAAGTACCAACTTAACTTAATGGTTACATTGCTTCCAGAACTGAAGGATCAAATACACTAAGTTCACAAGGATACTGTTATTATAGGTGGAGTTTCATCACAATGTTGCATAGGTTACCCAGGTGAATCTTCCTAGGTTTTGGCTCCCATCTTGGGTTACCCTGGTAACCTCTTACGAAACCCAGCCCCACATGCAATCTGTTGCGGAATCAAATATCTTTCATAATGACTAGATATCAATTTTTCCATTCTAGGCCTTCTCGACTCATCCCCAAGTTTGAACTAGCCCTTGAGTCCATGATTGAGGCTTAATTAATCCAGTTAAAGGTTTTAGACTACCTAATGTGTTGATTTAGTTTTCACTGATTAACTAACTCTACATGAGTTACCTTGGCACCACTTTGTGTGCCGTCCCTCATAAAGAGCCACTCCCCTAATAATAACACAAGGAATCTAATTCCACTAACTAAGGGTAGACAAGGTGCACATAAACTAACATAAAAAACCCACAATATATTGATGGACATCACAACCTGTTCATAAAATTAGGTGTCTAATCTGAATAATACTAAGTGCACTACCCTAGTTTGTTCAAAATATGGAATCATTATAAATACAAAACAACTCCCTTTCAGAGAAATGGTATCTGGAAGACTTATAACCCCATATAACCAATTTTTCCCATACAACGTGCAAATGAGAAATATAACTTAAACACATTTTAGACTAATAAATATTCTACATTCAGATTTCTTAAATCCAAACAAACCAGTTATATAAAACACGAAATTTAATCAACTTGTTTAAAATTATTTCCTTAAATAATAATATAATAATAAAAAACCAATAATCAATTCCAAAATCTCATTTATACATAATAAAGAAAATTCACAATTTTCTCTATTTAAAACATTTATTATAAAAATATTAATTCATTTTTGCCTGCACTAATATACAACATATCATTCATTTAAATGATTACATTATCCAATTTTACAAAATATGATTATAAAATAAAGTATATAAACATATATATATTATATATATATATAAAATACATATTATATATACATATAATATAATTATTATATATATTATATAATATTTATTTCATATAAAAAAAAACATAAATTAAAATTTAACTTTTATAAAAATATACTAACCTTGCCGCAGCCTCACAACCACGACTGCCGTGGGTGGGGCTGCCTTTGCAGCGCTCCCCATAGGGCTGCGGCTGTGGGTGGCATCGCCATGCGCTGCCTGCAAAGGCAGCGCTAGGCGTTGCCCTCCACACCGCCTCCCTGGTGGGAGTTAATTGTGGGGGACAAAACCCCCCCGCGGACTGCCCTTTCAATTTTTTTTTAAATTTATTTCTTTTAAAATAAAACCCAAAACCTGCGATTTCAAAAAAAATCGCGTACGAAAATTTGCTATTTACATAAAAATGATTTTCTACAGAACAGTTTCACATTAAGATTTCATTTATGTATATATGTATATGTATATGTATATGTATATATATCATATGTATACATATATATCAATATAAATATAAATATATATATAAATTAATCAATAAAAATATTATAGTCAGGCAATTAATTTCACATAGGTTTTCTACAGGAAACTGAAAGATTTATCAATTTACACAAATTTATCAGAGATTTCCAATTTCAATAACAAAGGGTTTTATTTCATTCTAAATCCTCAAAATCTTTTCTACAGGAAATGTTTAGCAAAGTTCTTCCCAGAGGGTTTCTATTTCCTCGAATCTATCAGAGAACTTCATTTATAAATCTACTAAGATTCCTTCTGTTTCCTTTTGAGAATTTTCTATTGTTGAACAAAACCTTCTGTGTTGCTCTCCGATTTTACTATAAAGTCTTGTTTCGTAATATACACAGAGAGTTAACAAATTTTCTACAGAAATATATTTTCAACAAATTTTTACTGAGAAGTACAAAAGTTTCAATCAAATATTCTTCTACAGGCAATCTTTTATTTTACAAATTTAACGAAACCTCTACAAAATTAAATCTTTATATAAACAATCTTTTCAAATCACAATACAACTAACTAAATAGCAAAGAACTTTTTTTTTCTGTAGTTTGAGGAATTGACAGTTGAAGAAAAGCTTTGCCTACTGCGTGCAACTTGCAAAGCCCTTTTTCCAATCTCCACTTTCAAAAGGATGCAAATCACTAAACCAAAAATAATCCCAGATCTTCTTCCAAAATTTTAAAATCAAAACCCCAAAAAAATCACAATATTTTTCCAGCAATTCTTTGTTCCTTTTCTTTTCCATGAAGTGCCTTCTTGCCTTTCCCAATTCTGGCAATATTCTCTCCGAGAAAATCCTCAACAAGAATTTGCATTTAATCTTACTAACACACATGGAAAATCAAGAAAATATCTTCTAACAAACTCAAGATATTTTCTTTTAACAATTTTAAAGAATTATTCTATTTTATGGAATTTAAAATTTCAAAAACTAATTTCATTTTTTTTTTATACATATTTAAAATTCACATTCACACAAAAGCATTTAAACAATATTTAATCTATTCACTCAATAATAGAAACTTTATTCAATTAATTAATTAATTTAATAAAATAACTTTAATCACAATAACTAAATTATTTTACCAATAAACTAATTTAATTAACTAAATAAAATATGAAGCTCTTATCTAAAATATTTAAAATTAAATAAATAAGCACTAAATTATAAAGAGCATTAATCTAAATTTAAATTCACAAAATAAACCTTGCATAACAAATAACAAGACAAACAAAGACGTGACAACCAAACATACCAGACCTAAACTAACGACATATTGTGACTAGGTTTGAGGCTAGACTAGGAAAAACCTTGTTACTATCTCCAATTCAACATAATTGTTGAGCCTGGACACACTCAAACCTGTGAAACCAGGTGGAGTCGATGTCATGTACCTACAATCCTGCAATCAGACTTATAACATACATGTATATAATCCATGATTCAAACACACCATGAAGAGAAAATCGCAGAAATCACAGGGCACTCACAATCGAGTGATGCAACTCCGTTCTCCTCACCAATACAATATCACATCGAGCTGACAAAATAAATATCAATTTAAACTACCATGAGCATATATAGCAATAAAATCTCAAGAAACATCTATGCTAACATAAAGCATGTCAGAAATAACCACCACCAAACAGTGTATCATAACATCATAAAATAAATCCACCATCGCTCTACAGTCAGCAATGAAATACATCAAAATAAAGTACCAGGGTCTATCAAAGTGAAACATACTGTCAGAAAACATAAGCAAAATGGAGGGGTACTACATCCTCCCCCCTAGGACTAGGCTTACTCCTGAAATCTTGTGAATAGATAGGGATAAAGCTCCCTCAAGCATGTCGCATCCTCCCAAGTAGTAGATGCCTCATGACTAGGATCCCAGTGGATCCTCACCTAATCAACGTCTCGACCCCTGAGAATGAGCCTCCGACGCTGAAGAATGCCCACGGGCTCCAAAGCCAGTTACCTGTCCTCTACCTGTAATGTATTCCAATCAAGTACATTAGAAATATCGGGATGATAAGGTCTGAGAACTGACACATGAAATACATCATGAATACATGACAAACTAGGTGGTAAGGTGAGTCGATACGCCATAGGACCAATCCTCTCTAGAATCTCAAATGGCCCAACAAATCGAGGCACAAGCTTAGAGCCTTTTCCATAATGTATTGGACTCTTTCACGGTCGCACTCGAAGAAACACTCTATCACCAACTGAAAACTGGCGGTCCACTCTATGCGCATCAGCATACTTCTTTTGTCTATTCTGTGCTGCAATTAGATGTTCTCTAATGCGATCAACCTGTTGCTCCATGTCTCAAAGCATCTCAGGTCCGAGTAACACTCTATCCTCAAGTTGATCCCAACTCAATGGAGTTTGACAAGGACATCCATATAACGCTTGAAAAGGGGGCATACCTATGGAACTTTGATATCAATTATTGTAAGAAAATTCCACTAAGTATAGATAATCTTCCCAACTTGATTGTTGGTCCATTACATACATTCTAAGCATATCCTCAAGAATTTGATTGACTCTCTTTGTCTGACCATCGGTTTTAGGATGATATGCCAAACGAAAGTTCAACTGTGTACCTAGAGCATGTTGTAATGAAGTCCATAGGGCTAATGTAAATACATGATCTCTATCTGATATAATCCTACAAGGAATTCCATGCAACCTTACCATATCCTCCATGAATATCCTAGCTATAGATGAAGCATTATAAGATGATTGAACTAGAGAAAAATGTGCTACCTTAGTCAATCTGTCAACAGTAACCATAATGGCATCATGTCGACGTGATGACTTAGGTAGTCCAACAATGAAATCAACTGATATAATATCCCATTTCCATTCAGTAATGAGATGTGGCTACAATAATCCGGCAGGATGTTGATGCTCAACTTTGACTCTCTAGCACTCAAGACATCTCGATACAAAATCAGTAATATCACGTTTCATACCAGGCCAAAAGTACAACTGTCAAAGATCTGCATGCATGTTCTTGACACCAGGATGAGCTGAGTAAGGTGCTCAATGTGCCTCAGTCATAATCAATGTGCGAAGACCTTCTGAATATGGTACATAAATACGATCTAAATGTCATAATAAACCATTTGGTTCAAGAGTATACCCTGTAAGTCAACCCTCTAGAGGTCTACCTGATTCAATCTTCGTCTTCACCTCCTGATACAATCTATCTGTAGGATGTGTTTCTTTAATTTGGCTCCTCAAATCTACTTCAAGAGTAATAGCATAAATCTCATGTCATCGGTGACTGAGAGTGTCAGCCACTACGTTCTCTTTTCCCTAAACATATTTCACCTCAAAATCATATTCACACAAGAACTCCATCCACCATCTCTGTCTAGCATTCAAATTAGGCTGCGTAAAAATATATTGCAGACTATGGTAATCACTATGAAGTTCAAAGCGGTGACCCAATAAGAAATGCCTCCATCGAACCAATGAATGAACAACTGCGACAAGCTCCAAATCATGAGTGGGATAATTCAGTTCATGATCCTTGAGTTTGCGAGACTCATAAGCGATCACATGCCTTTCTTGCATCAATATTGCTCCTAAACCCTCCAAGGACGCATTAGTGCAAACAACAAAATCCTTAGCAAGATCAAGAACATCCAATATAGGTGCATTAGTCAACTTTTCCTTAAGTTTCTGAAAAGCCAACTGACACTGATCTGTCCAAACAAATTTCTTCCCTTTCCTCTGAAGAGAAGTAATGGGGCGCCCAATCCTAGAAAACCCTTGAAAAAACCATCTATAGTATCCAACAAGACCCATAAAACTACAAACTTTAGCTACGTTGGTAGGCACAGGACAATCAACAATAGCTTGGATCTTCGAAGGATCCACAACAATACCCTTTCTAGAAATCACATGGCCAAGGTATTTCACCTCAGTCTGAAAGAAGTCACATTTCTTCAGGTTTGCATACAATTGATTCTCCCTCAAGCACTGCAATACATGTCTCAGATGCTCTTCATGCTCCATATTTCTCGAATAGATCAAAATATCATCGAGAAACACAAGAACAAAATGATCAAGGTATGTGCGAAAGACACCATTCATCAAACTCATGAAAACTGATGGTGCATTCATTAACCCAAACGGTACTACTGTGAATTCGTAGTGCCCGTAACGAGTCTAGAATGCTATTTTATGAATGTCTGCTTCTGCAATGCATAACTGATGGTAACCTAATTTCAGATCAATCTTAGAGAGCACATTAGCTCCCTTGATCTAATAAAAAAGATCATCGATTCTAGGTAAAGGATATCGATTCTTTATTGTTACTTTGTTCAATTGACGATAGTCAATACACAATCTAAGTGATTTTTCCTTCTTTACGAAGATGACAGGTGCTCCCCAAGGAGAAACACTTGGATGAATAAAAACCTTATCTAAAAGTTCCTCCAACTGAATGCGAAGCTCTTCTAGTTCCTGAGTGGTCATTCTGTATGGGGCTCGAGATATAGGCTTTGCTCCAGGAACTAGGTCAACTCTAAAATAAATAGCTCATTTTGGTGGCATACCAGGTATATCACTAGGAAACACATCAACAAATTCTCTAAGGATAGGATGATCATCAAGATATATCTCTCGACTCTCTCCTACCTCCAAATCACTAACTGTTGTTGCACACAGTTGACAACCCTGACGAAGACATCTGTTCAATTGCATAGCAAAAATCATCCACAAAGAGATAGGCCTTTGAACACCTATGATATCAAATTTTGCACCTGAGTCATTAATACAAATCACCATCTTCAGTCGACAGTCAATCACATCACGATGAGATTCTAACTAGTCCATACCTAAAACAATATCATACGAACCAAGAGGTGTAACATGAAGATCCACTAAGGTAGATAACAAACCAATTCTTAGTTCACAATTGCGTACAAGGTTCTCTACCACTACCTTCACCCCAGAGGTGAATTCTACCTGCCACTTACCACCTTGCTTTACCGCCACAAGACCACTTTGCTCAACAATAGTAGGTGAAATAAAGGAATCAGTAGCTCCATAATAAAAAAGAATAGTAACATTAGTACCCTATAACTGACCTAAAGTCTGGGCCACTGTATTCTGATGATCGGCTTGGCGGTTATTTACCGTAGCATAAACTGTATGAGAACGACCTGTATCACCAACTGTAGGCTCAGAAGCTATCAGTCGTTGCCCAAATCTTGAAGAACCTCTCATAGGTCACTGCCTAGCAATATGTCCCTACTGACCGCAAGAACAACAACCAGTACCTCTACCAAATCCTCTACCACTCGAAGGTGCATTGGATTGCTGCAAGCTACCTCTACTAACAGTAGACTGTGCACTCTGAGCTGGCTGATCCTGTCGATTGTGCTTATTGCACCACCAGTTATGGTTCTTTCCTGACTGAGAACTATTACCCTGCTGAGGCTGTGAATTATTATTCTTCTGAGGATTACATTGTTGCTACTGCTGTCCACCCTTAGTAGGTGTCTGTTGGTTCCTAGAGGAACCTCTTGTCTGTATCTGACCACCTCGTGGACCAAAACCTGCTATATGTGCACTACCTATTTGGACACCTATATGCCCACCCAATGCCAAAATCAGATTATCCTCCACAATTTGCGCTTTCTCCACTGCAACCTCCATAGTCTTCAGTTCAAAGACTCTAACTCCTCCATTAATACAGGCATTCAAACCCCTAATAAAATGTTGTACCAACATCGCCTCATCATCACCAATTCCTGCATATTATTTGAGCTCATAAAATCTGCGCTCATACTGCTCAACAGACAAAGCCATCTGATGCAAATCGTGAGACTCATCAGCTCGTCATTGCCTCTAATGATCAGATAGGAAACGTGCTCTAAATATTTCTAAGAATATTTCCCAAGAAACTGACCCAATCTCTAGATGGAGCTTCTGCTCCTCCAAATGCCACCAAGTAGAGGCAAAACGTCTCAGATGCATGATGGCACATCTAGCTCGGGTATTGCTACCATATGGGTGCATAGTAAAACATCTTCCCAAGTCTAATAACCAGGTCTCTGCTTCTAGACCACCACCTGTGCCATCAAATGTAGGAGGGAGTGCCCTCAACAAATCTCTCATATGTCCTACAACTATGGCATCTTGCTTTGCAGTACTAACAATCCTCCTAGGAGATCTATCACATTCCCTAACCACCTCCTGATCAACTTCCTACCTCAGACCAAGTCTGGCAAGTACCTCTTCTAGTAAGAGACGCAACTGTACTCCCTCAACCTCTGGCTAAATCGAAATTCGTTCCCCACTTGTCTGTTCCAACTGAGGACCCAAATGTTCGGCATGCTCACTCTCGTGGGAGCTTTGAGGGGGAGTAACCTAGGGATTCGGCCCATGGCCTCCACCTCGACATCGACCACGACCTCTACCATGACATCTAGGCATGATCCTACACAATAAACAAAAACAAGTCTCAGATACAAAACATACAAGGCTAACAGAAAAAAATACTACCTAGTCTAACATCTAGGTCAACCTAATGGGCTCACAATTACCCAGAGCATCCAGTGTTAGAACCTTTTCTCTAATACCAATCTGTAATGCCCCGTCTCGTAACCTAAAAAATGTTGCAATGACTACGATAGTGTAATAATTTTTTTTTTAAAAGTGTAAACATGAACTTCACTAATTTGCAAACATTCCTTAAGATACACGATGACACACTACATGTAAATCCCATAGATGACAAAAGTAACAAAACATAGCATGTATTTAATTCTCAAAAACTTAAGAGCATACATTCAATAACAAATAAATTACATCAATGAAGATGTAAGGAACATATATGATTCTTTCTTTACATTTCAATTAGAATAACATTTACAATACTCATTTCCAAATGAGGTAGGTCATAGAAAAGTGTACAATTACATGTTACAAAAGTTCTCCCCAATTACAATTGAGGAGTGATACATGAATAAAGTTTCCACTGAAACAAATGATAAATATGAGAAAGTACATTTTCACATACGAGCTCTCCATCCAAGAAGTACTTGTCGCCATGAACAAGAACTGGGGACCCAACGATGTAAGGTGCACGTTCCACCCAACCAAGTGGTACCCATAGGCCCACCCCCCATGCTAGGAGATGTAAAAAGGTTCCGTAGACATAACCTACAAACCCTAGACACAGATGAAACCAATGACAAAACTATACAAGTACCAACTTAACTTAATGGTTACATTGCTTCTAGAACTGAAGGATCAAATACACTAAGTTCACAAGGATACTGTTATTATAGGTGGAGTGTCATCACAATGTTGCATAGGTTACCCAAGCGAATCTTCCTAGGTTTTGGCCCCCATCTTGGGTTACCCTAGTAACCTCTTACAAAACCCGGCCCCATATGCAATCTGTTGCGGAATCAAATATCTTTCATAATGACTAGATATCGATTTTTCCATTCCAGGCCTTCTCGACTCATCCCCAAGTCTGAACTAGCCCTTGAGTCTATGAGTGAGGCTTAATTAATCCAGTTAAAGGTTTTAGACTACCTAATGTGTTGATTTAGTTTTCACTAATTAACTAACTCTACATGAGTTACCCTGGCACCACTTTGTGTGCTGACCCTCACAAAGAGCCACTCCCCTAATAATAACACAAGGAATCTAATTCCACTAACTAAGGGTAGACAAGGTGCACATAAACTAACATAAAAAACCCACAATATATCAATGGACATCACAACGTGTTCATAAAATCAGGTGTCTAATCCGAATAATACTAAGTGCACTATCGTAGTTTGTTCAAAATATGGAATCATCATAAATACAAAACAACTCCTTTTTAGAGAAACGGTATCTGGAAGACTTATAACCCCATATAACCAATTTTGCCCATACAACGTGCAAATGAGAAATATAACTTAAACACATTTTAGACTAATAAATATTCTACATTTGGATTTCTTAAATCCAAACAAACCAGTTATATAAAACACGAAATTTAATCAACTTGTTTAAAATTCTTTCCTTAAATAATAATATAATAATAAAAAAAACTAATAATCAATTCCAAAATCTCATTTATACATAATAAAGAAAATTCACAATTTTCTCTATTTAAAACATTTATTATAAAAATATTAATTCATGTTTGCTTGCACTAATATACAACATATCATTCATTTAAATGATTACATTATCTAATTTTACAAAATATGAGTATAAAATAAAGTATATATATATATAATACATATTATATATACATATAATATAATTATTATATATATAATATATATATATATATATAATATAATATTTATTTCATATAAAAAAAATAAAACAAAATAAACATAAATTAAAATTTAACTTTTATAAAAATATACTATCCCTGCCGCAGCCTCACAACCACGATTGTCGTGGGTGGGGCTACCTTTGCAGCCCTCCCCACAGGGCTGCGGCTGTGGGTGGTAGTGCCATGCATTTCCCTCCACACCGCCTCCCTGTAAACCCCAGAAAGTGCCCTTTCAATTTTTTTTTTTTTTAATTTTTTTTTGTTAAAATAAAACCAAAAACCTACGATTTCAAAAAAAATCGCGTAGGGAAATTTGCTATTTACATAAAAATGATTTTCTACAGAACAATTTCACATTAAGATTTCATATATGTATATATGTATATGTATATATATATATCATATGTATACATATATATATATATATATAAATTAATCAATAAAAATATTATAGTTGAGAAATTAATTTCAGAGAGGTTTTCTACAGGAAACTGAAAGATTTATCAATTTACACAAATTTATCAGAGATTTTCAATTTCAATAACAGAGGGTTTCATTTCATTCTAAATCCTCAAAATCTTTTCTACAGGAAATTCTTAGCAAAGTTCTTCCCAGAGGGTTTCTATTTCCTTGAATATATTAGAGAACTTCATTTATAAATCTACCAAGATTCCTTCTGTTTATTTTTGAGAATTTTCTATTGTTGAAAAAAACCTTTTGTGTTGCTCTCTGATTTTACTATAAAGTCTTGTTTCGTAATATACACAGAGAGGTAACAAATTTTCTACAGAAATATATTTTCAACAAATTTTTACCGAGAAGTATAGAAGTTTCAATCAAATATTCTTCTACATGCAATCTTTTATTTTACAAATTTAACAAAACCTCTACAAAATTAAATCTTTATACAGACAATCTTTTCAAATCACAATACAACTAACTAAATAGCAAAGAAGTTGTTTTTCTGTAGTTTGAGGAATTGATAGCTGAAGAAAAGCTTTGCTTGCTGCTTGCAACTTCCAAAGCCCTTTTTCCAATCTCCACTTTCAAAGGGATGCAAATCACTAAACCAAAAATAATCCCAGATCTACTTCCAAAATTTTAAAATCAAAACCCCAAAAAAATCACAATATTTTACCAGCAATTCTCTGTTCCTTTTCTTTTCCGTGAAGTGCCTTCTTGCCTTTCCCAATTTTGGCAATATTCTCTCTGAGAAAATCCTCAACAAGAATTTGCATTTAATTTTACTAACACACATGGAAAATCAAGAAAATATATTCTAACAAACTCAAGATATTTTCTTTTAACAATTTTAAAGAATTATTCTATTTTATGGAATTTAAAATTTCAAAAACTAATTTCATTTTTTTTTTATACATATTAAAAATTCACATTCACACAAAAACATTTAAACAGTATTTAATCTATTCACTCAATAATAGAAAATTTAATCATTTAATTAATTAATTTAATAAAATAACTTTAATCACAATGACTAAATTATTTTGCCAATAAACTAATTTAATTAATTAAATAAAATATGAAGCTCTTATCTACAATATTTAAAATTAAATAAATAAGCACTAAATTATAAAGAACATTAATCTAACTTTAAATTCACAAAATAAACCTTGCATAACAAATAACAAGACAAACAAAGACATGACAACCAAACATACCAGACCTAAACTGACGACATACTATGACTAGGTTTGAGGCTAGACTAGGAAAAACCTCGTTACTATCTCCCAATCAACATAACCGTTGAACCTAGACATGCTCAAACCTGTGAAACCAGGCAGAGTTGATATCATGTACCTGCAATCCTACAATCAGACTTATAACATACATGTATATAATCCATGATTCAAACACACCGTGAAGAGAAAATTGTGAAAATCATAGGGCACTCGCAAGCGAGTGATGCAACTCCATTCTCCTCACCAATACAATATCACATCGAACTGACAAAATAAATATTAGTTTAAACTACCATGAGCATATATAGCAATAACATCTCAAGAAACATCTATACTAACATAAATCATGTCAGAAATAACCACCACCAAACAGTGTATCATAACATCATAAAATAAATCCACCATCACTCTACAGTCAGCGATCAAATACATCAAAACAAAGTACTAGGGTTTATCAAAGTGAAACATACTATCAAAAAACATAAGCAAAATGGAGGGGTACTACACCTCGTCCCTTGAAACCTGTCTTCATTTCGTGCTTTCTATATGGCCCACAAGATGTTAGTAGAGAGACAATGCCAAAATAACGCACAATATTTTTCCATCTTAACTTTATGATTAAATAATATCTTATCAGGCATTTGTTCACCATTTTTCCCCCATATATTTTGTTTGTTATAAAGCATGTTCTAGATTTCCTTAGCAAAAATAGAATAAAAAAATATGTGCTTAATTGTTTTAGGCGTTCTGCATAAGTTGCAAACATCAAAGTCATCATGCTTGCTTTTAAAAGAACGTTTCTGCTAAATTAAAAGCCATCTAAAATAGGCTTTCTTAGCCTCAAGTTCCTTACACCAAATTTTTTGAAAGATTTTTTTCCACTGATTCTTGTTTAGGTTCATTTCCCAATTTTTTTTCACATGTTTAGTTATATCTATTTGTTCTGTTAGCATGGAGTAAATTTCTTTTACCTTTGTATTCATTAAATTATTCCCATTTTTCCATTGAACTTCCTTAAATTGAGAATTATCAATTTTGATTTTCACTAGAAATTGGAACTGACTGCAAGCTTCCCTTAGGACAGTATATGTCCTCCAATTACTTTGTGGTATATTGGAATTTTTGCTTAGATCATTCCAATATTTTAGCTTACCATCCTTTAGAATTTAATTAAAACATTTAATTCATTTGTGATCCCAACTCTTTGTTGAGCAACCCTGGATTAAGGCAAGTGGCTTGTCTTTATTTTTTAAATTCCACCATATTGATCTATTGGCCAAGATGATCCAGTTATCACTTTTGGTGAAGTGATAGTTGGCTAAGTTCTTCTTCACTATTTACCAATCCTTTCAAATGGTCCTAATGAAGACATTAGAACCTACAAGTGACATAGTCCTTTTGCTACTAAGGATATCATTGAAGGGCAGAAGTTTCCATGCTTTTGCTTGTTTGGGAACAACATTAAGGATATTTTTATAGATTAGCACCTTCAATGGTTCTCCCCCTTCTAGGGCCCCAATCACCCATTTAGATGCCAAGGAAATGCCTTATAACCTCAAATATTTTAACCCCAGGCCACCTTTTGACTTTGCAACAATGCACCAATCCCATTCACTGAGTGCCTCTTTCTCTTCCCTTTACCATCTAACCACAAAAAATCCCTTATCATTTTTTGGATAGCATTGATCTGATAAGAGTTAAAGAACCAAACAAAGGAAAAGTAAATGCTATAAGAGAGTATTTTTTGACACACCTGAAGCCTTCCAACCAAGGAAAGGAACTATCTGTTCCATTTTGCAATTTTCCCTTCTATCGTATCCCTTATCTAGAGCCACACTTCTTTTAGATTAGTATCCACAGCAAAGGGAATTCCTAAATAACTCATCACCTTTTGAGCCCCCCCCATTGTAGACCATATATACTCAACCAATCTGGTGGGACTTCTTTCCACCCTAGTAGGCAAGATTTAGTAGGGGCAATTTTTGGCCCAAAAGCCAGGAAAAATGGTGCAGGAGCACCTAGGCTAACTTCCATTTTGTCATCAATTTTGGCTTGTACCTGATCTTAGCCAAATCAGGGTATTAGTGTGTTTGCTTTGGACCTTAGAAGGTCTTGTTTGTGTGTGATGAGTTAGACACTAGGACTAAATTAATCTTAGTTAGCCATTGATGTTAAATGTTGCTTTAATTAGCTTTAGATAGCTTGTGTTGGAATGTAGGGTATTAAATGTGTTATAACCACATCCTTGTTGTTAGAAGATGCCAAGAGGCAGTTAGGGGAGTTGTTGGCTCGGAATCAAGGAGATTGAGATCCTAAGATGTAGGATGATGGAAAGAGTTGCAAGAATGTTGCAAAGTTGCATGACAACATTGTTAGGTTGCATGCAACTTAGTTATCATTGGATTCCCTAAAAATCAGGAGCATGGGATCGATCAACTTCCCTTGAAACATGGAAAAGACATCTAAGTAGGTGTGGTGGCTCGTAGACAACAGTTAGAAGGCATTGTAATCAAGTTTTTTGGATTGAAGGAATAGAGAATTTTCTACATTTTTCTGTGTATACCGTATGCTCTTGTGTGACAGTGCTATTAGATGAATTAGGAGTGTTGATTTGTTAGTAGCTCTGTGTTTATACAATAGTTGTGAGCCTTTTCTTTTTTTAGTCAAGTTTCTTTGAGAAGATTTAGTGCTTTGAATCCATAGATTAGAGTGTAAAGGGTTTGTAATTCTAGTTTTTGAGCAGTCAGTTTTGAATGGCTCCCCCATGAAATCTAACCATGGGGTTTTCCTGAGATTGGATGGAAATGACAGGGGAGCCAATCATTTGTACATATTTAATAGTAGGAGTCCCAAAGAGTCAAGCAAGGATTTTTAAACTCAAACCCTAGGCGAGCTAGGACAGTCTGGTTAGAGGTTTGAGAAGGAAAATTTGAAGAACTTAGGCAGGGGTAGAGAGTACAATACAGAAGGAGTATGGCCCCAGGTAGGGATTAGTCATATCTTGACATTCTAAAAAGGATTGAGGTCGATCCAATTCATTTGTGTAAGGAAAAGGCGAGAAACCAGTGTAACCCTAGGAATTAGGCCTAATTAGCCTATTTTCCCTTGAAAGTAGGAATCCACTGTACAGATGAAACAGGGGTCTAAAACCTTGTGAATGTTTTAAAGGACTGAAAAGGGTATTAGGAAGTGCCATTTAATTGGTAGGTTGTTTGACAGGTTTAAGCAAGAAAGGCAGAAAAGTGACTAGTAAGGGCTACTAGGAAATAGGCCTCACCAAAGCAAATTCTTGAGATCGGGTTGAGAGAGGACTGAAGACCCTCCAAGATGCATTCAATTGAATGTGAAATGCAAGGAAACAGTGTCTCTAACACCCCTGCAAGCAGTTCAAGCAAGATGATGAAGTTGGCACTTAGATTCTTCTAAGTCCAAGAGAGAGTAACCAGTTTGAAAAGAGGTGTTGGTCTTCCAAAGGTAAAGCACAAGTGGAAAACTCTTGGAGAAGAGTTGGAGCAGGACTAGGATAGACAACCAAGCTCAACAAGAACCCATTGGTATCAGGTTCTAGGAAGGAGACAATGAAAAGGTCTTCTAGGAGATTGTGCAAGCAACCTTTGGATCACCATACACCAAAAAAAATATCTAGCTTTCTCATAAGATTTGAATTTCTTTCTTCCTCTAGTCTCAAAAGGATTGAAGTGTTATCAACAAACTATTGGTTGAGAAGTTCATTATTATTTGGAAAAATGATGCCCTTTACTCTTGGGACAGAGGAATTCTCCCTTAGAACATAATGTAGTGCATATGAAGCAATAAAAAAAAGTGCAGGGGCAAGGGGGTACCCTTGTCTTATTGAAATCTCAAGGGAGATCTCTTCAGTGAGAATTCCATTTACCTCTACCTGAGCTGAAACATCTTGGAAGAGGGTTTTAACCATGTGACAAAAGGAATTGGGAAATCAAATACTATTAGGAAAAAATCCCATTCAATTCTATCATATGCCTTTTCAAAGTCAAGAAGCATTGTAGCATCTTGATTTGTCTATTTTTCCCAAACCATAGCTTCCCAGCTGGTGATAAGGTTCTCTAATATATATCTTCCCTTAATAAAGCCAGTTTGGGTAGAATTTATAATGGAGGGAAGAATACCAACCAATCTTTTAGCTAACAATTTAGCCAAGATCTTATAGGAAACATCAAGGAGAGTGACAGGTCTCTAGTTTTTGACTAAAGACCTATCACCCTCCTTTGGGATCAACTTAATGATCCCATTATTAATACTTCTGCCCAGGGTACCTCTGTCAATGGCTTCCTTGTACACTAAGTGCAGGTCATCACATATCCATTCCAAAAATGTCTTGTAAAATTCTATTGGGAGGTCGTCTGTACCTAGAGATTTATCATCTTTGAGAGATAGACTGGCTTTCTTAACTTCATCCCTAGTAATATCCTTACCAAGTTCAATTTCCATGTCCTCATTGATTCTTTTCGATACATTTTCTTTATGATATCCTTGTTTTTGGAACTAGCCTCACTTCCATCCTCAGAGGTAAAGAGATTCTTGTAGAACTGAAATAATTTCCCTCTTATTTCTTCTTGCTTCATAGGGTGGTACCATCAACCCATATCTAATCTATTTTCTCCCTTGCATGCTTCTCCTTGATGCATCTAAAGAAAAATTTAGACCCCTTGTCACCATTCTCCAACCAATTCATTTTGGATCTGACCCTTAAGCCCTGAATCTTGGTGGCTTGCAATTTCCTTAGGCTACTTTTGGCCAGGATTAGCCTATTTGTTAGCACATCATCTATGGGGTTTACCTGTAATTTAGTTTCAACTTGGAGTAACTCGTCCTACAAGAGATCCTCCCTCCTTATATCTTTGGCTCTTTTCTTGCCAATGATTTGAAACAAGATTATCCAACAAGAAGAGAACCACCATTGCTACACCACCTACTGCCCCAACCAAAAGAGAAGGATATTGGCATAAATTTTGCTGATGAAGAAGAAGTGTTGGAAGAAGATTTCCCCCCACCGGTCCGCAGGAGTGATGCTTAACAAGGTGAAGCTTTCACTAAAAGGAGAAGGGTTTACATAATAGATACCAAGAGCGAAGAGGAAATTGAAAAAGAGAAAGAGGCATTTAAAATTCATATAAGGGAGAAGAAGGAAGCCAAGAATTATTCACCGAAGAAGAAAAATACTACAAAGCAAAGAAGACTCCAAAGAAGAAAAGCAAGGAAAAGAAGCAATATGAACCCGTAAGGCCTCACTCCCCAATGAAACTCAAGGCACTATTTAACATTGTGCAAAATGAATTGTTGGTGGAGACCACATCATTGTAAAAGGATGCAGATGAGGTAGACAAGGCTACAATCATGGAATCCATAATCAAGTACATTATTGTGCTTGAAGTTGATATGCAGAATATCAAGAAGGATATTCCTGATGAGTTATGGACCTTTTTGCTAGAAAGGAGACAAGAGGCAATAAAAGAGAATGAAAGGCTAAAGATGAAGCATTGGAAAGAGTTAGTGCTCCACTTTTATAAAATGACAGAGCCACATTGGCTACTGTGTTTAGCAAGGAGTTGAGGACTAAACAAAGGGTGACTACCCTCATGGGAAAGGACAAAGATGACCTTGAAAGGATCTAGAAAGAGAGAAATGATAAATCTAAGGAGATTGTTCAAAAGCTAGGATTGATTCCAGTAGTTGAAGAAGAGATAAATGATGATACCATTGCTCTAGAACCAAATGTGGAAGAAGTGCAGGAAAAATGATGCTCAACATGAGTATGATACTAATGATGAAGCTACATAGGATAACACCCCTCTCGAAGTGGAGGATATGGTAAAAGAGAATGAAGAAGAGGTAATGATCAGAGAAGAAATTGTAAAGGAAAATGTCACAAATTCTCCTTTAATAAAAAATGTTGAATTTATTCCTCTGAAAACACCAAAAATATTGTAGAGGAAGAGAACACTAACAAGGTTGATGATTAAACTGATGATACAGAGCATGAAGAAGATCAAGTTGATGAAGAAAAAGAAGAGGAGCATGAAGAAGAAGAAGAAAAAAACATGGATGCATCCAAAGATGTAGAGAAAGACAAATCAGTTGAATCTGGTACTGCAAATGATAATGAAAAGGGTACAAAAGTTACAAAGACTTCTGGTGAATCTTCTAGCTCCTCTATAGATTCTCTAGGAAATCTATTGAGTGTACAACCTAGTTTTCAACCAGTTGTCTTCACAACTATTGCAACTGCTAATGAATCAAGGAAATGTTAACTTGAACAAGATTTCTCCTATCCACAAGCTTCAGTTAGAAGATATGTTCCATGCATCCGCGAGGAAAGAGATAATTGATTCACATCAAAAGAGCAGAGTTAATGGATGGGGCAGTTAAGGAATTGTATGAGATCATACCTGAATCAAACACAAACACATCTCTCTCCAGTATAGATAATCTCAAATTATTGATTGATTCCTTCAAAACGTATGCATCCAGACCAAAGATAGAGGTAGAGAAAGAGGCCAAGAAGAAGATAAGTGACAAAAGGATGCTGGAGATCACAGAGAAATGTGCTATTGCACATAAGAAATTTTTTAGAATTTTTGAAGGATGCATAAGCATGTGTAGATGCGACTAAGGCACCGTTATTGTAGACACATAAAATATACCAATTGACATTGTGCATCTGATCCTACTTACTAACATCGTTTCTTCTTGAATCATCCCTCGATCTAACCATTTAATCAAATCTCTTTATCTGATTAAATTCATCAGTAGTCCTCTCTTAATTAAATAAATCATTTTATCTAATTAAGTCAATCCCTTTTGTTAATTAAATCAATCCATCTGATCTAATTATCCCTATTTAATTAAATAATCAATTTATTTGATTAAATCTCTAAAGTCTGTTCATTAAATTAAATAAATTAAAACCTTATTTAATTTAATCTAACACCATCTCTTTTAATTAATTAAATAAAAATCCTTATTTAATTAATCTCTTGTCATATTCCTCTCTTATTTGATTTAAATAAATCCATATATTTGAGTCAAATAGGTCACATCATCTAATCTCTCTCATTAAATTAATTAACCCTTGATTAATTTAATCTCATCTCATGTCCCATCCTCTAGATAATGCAAGTTGCACATGAAAATAGATTTAATTCATTTATTAAATCTCTATTTTCCTCACAAGGCATCTTTGGAATATTCTCTCAATTTGAATTCAAAATTCCAAGTCAACATGTACATCCAACAAGGAAATAAATTCATCTTCCATGTTATTTTCCTTGATCCAAGTGGCATTTATTGCATTTTCCCTTTCCTCTTGCATGTCATTTCAACAAATTTGAAATTCAAAATTATGCATTTATTGGCACAAACCCCAAATCTTGCACATCCTTCATCCATTCATAGATTGACAAGTGGCATCATACCATTGGATGAATGTTAGTCCCACATTGCTCAAATTTGGACATTCATCCATCTTGGAATTCTATAAATGAAGGGCTCATATCCTCATTTCATCATCCACAATTTATGCAAAGTTACCATGCTCAAATATCCATTGAATTTCATCAATCATTCTTGAATCATAGTTAGGTTTTGCAGATTTTAGCTTGGAGAACTCTTCAACATCAACAAAGTGGATCAAATCTTCATCAACATATCAAGCTTGCATCTTAGGAATTGGGAAAGGGCCAATTTTCACATCAAATTGGCACCAAGTCCCCCATGGGATCATGAGTTTGCACATCTAATTAGGATTCAATCTTTGTTTTATCATTTCCATTGTGTTCTTTAATATTTTCTTCCTAGTTTGAATGTTGTAAATGGATTTCATGGGCAATCCTTGTTTTGGCTTGCAATCTCTTGTCTAACTTGTTTATTCTTGTTGTTTTGCAGGTACCAAGGTTGGGGTTCGCACAGTTATAGTATGGATTGAAGTGGCTTGAAGCCACACAAAGCATAAGAAAGGAAATGGACTTTATTGAGTCTCAAATCAATGTAGCTTCTAGTGCATATGATCTAACAATTGACCTCACTTGTGTGACAAGGAATGCCATATAGGATATTCACAAGAAGTTCTTCTAGCTGTAGGCACAAAAGAACATATTATTTTACAGTTTGGAGAGGTAAGGGATCTGGTTAATCCCAAACTTACAATTGTTTCTAGAGCTCTTCTCAGTTTTGATAAGGCAAAGAAGATGAATCTAGTACCTGCTACTCTAGATGAAGGAGAAGAATTTTTGTTATAATTTGAAATGAAAAATAGGTTACTTGCGAAGGCCAAGAATTGTGCAAGGGGGAGAATATTGGAGAGTATGTTTGGAGATTTTTCTTGGTATGCTGCCATCAATGACAAAGGGGGAGATTGTTGAAAGTTTGAGGAGATTGTCATTGATGATGTTGTTTTGGAAACATGAGAATGGATGGCTCATAATGAAATAGATACAGTGTTTTCATTGATGCCAACATTGTTGTGGATCACTTTGATTAATCTTGATAGGTTTTGAGATGTTAAGGAAGACATTTGTGCAAGTTGAGTTGGTCTGAAAAGTTCAGTTGCATAGAAATTTGACTAAGTGTCAAATCTGCCAGTTTAGTGTTATAGTGTGTCAGTTTTGGGTCCGCACCACTCTACAAATGGATATATCACTCTGTGATTCCAACATTAATTTGGTGGATGTCATATGCATCTAAATCCAAGATTTCATCTTGATTGGTCAAATAGGTTGAGAGATATGAGTAATAGAGTTTGCTTGGCATATTATAGTAATTTTTTGTACAATGTGTTTATGAGGGAGATTCCACACTTCTCCATGAATGAGTTTTTTTCTTTACGATGTTGAAGTTAAGTTTCCAGATGTCAGTTGAGCTTGAATTCTAGATGTTATCAAGTTTTTGGGTCCACGTGTCAAGATGTGGATACATAGATGAAGGTTTTTTTTTAGGTATTATTTGGAGCCAACCTAACACGTTTGATGTTGTGTGAAGGATGTATAAGTATTTTTATCTTATGTGGGATCTATTATAGGTCCATACCATCCTATTTGAAGATGTTTTGAGATTTTAATTGTGGTGTGTGTTATGTATGATAAGTTTTAGAGCTCGCAAGTTATATTTTGGGTGTTACATCTAATTAGGTCAACCTAATTGATGTTCTACTAGATGTGGACATATATGCTAGATTGTTTTCGGTGTCTTTACATAGATGAAGTAATGAATGTGACATGTATTTTGTGTAATGAAAATTTGATTAGAGTAGTGAGAAGTTAAGTTCTGAATGTTAAGATTACAGTTGTGTGAATGAAGAGTGAGGCAATGTGTCAAATCAGAATGAGATAAAGTTATTGTGTTTCAATGGAACTATATTTCATGCATACATAAGATGAAATTGCAATAGTTCAAAATAGGCTAGGATCCACCTTCTTTATTCTATATTTTTCTCCATGGATAGTGAGTCCACCTATAGTGAGCATTTCTATAATATACAATAATCGATTATAATATATTGTGAGCTAACCATCACCGTGGTTTTTCCCATTTTGGAATTTCCACGTAAAAATCTTAGTGTTCATGTGTTATGTGATGTTGTGAATGTTTCATGCTTTCTTTCCTTATTACAATTGAATATGCATTAGTGATTGAATGTTTAATGTTTGAATGGTTTAAGAGAATACTAATTCACCCCCACTCTTAGTATTCTCGGTGTTCAACAAAATTATTGGTTTCCTAATCAAACATTCCATTGTAAAATTCACATTTTGTATGGAAATTTAAACATTAATTTAGAATAGTGCTAAATATTTTACAAATTGATACAAAATAAAAGGTATGGCTTTAAACTCATTGATCCATGGTATTTTTAGGAGAATAAAATTAATTAGATACAAGAATCACATATGTAAGAATCTTAGTATCCCTAGGTCCTATCTCAAGAGATATGAATATACTACCTAAAGTCTCAATATACATGCTGTTATAGCATTCTAGAGCTACACCAATTGTAGGATAAGATTTTAGATGAGTACAACTATTATATATGTATTCTTCCATGACAATATTAAGGTAATAATTAGAATTCAAGATTCCTTCATACATATTTTCATTAATAAAATCATAAATGTATATTCCCATGATAGTAATTATTTTCTATTTCATCATGTGTAAATGTAACTCGAGAAACTCTATAATGGGTGAGGCTATGTTCATCATGTTAACTATGTATTATGAAAGAGAATGGTGATGTAATCAAGTGTTTAAATGATGGGATCTATGTAATTTGGAGAAGAAAAGAGAATGGATGTAGGTTTTATATTGATAGAATGATGTGGGAAAGGACTAAAATAAATTTACAAAATTTAGTTTGTAGGTTTTACAAAAATATTCCCTTTATCATTTACTCCATCAATTGGGATGAGATTACAATTAAGTCTTAAAATTTGTGTTGAAGGGCCACACATTTTTCAATTCCATTGACTACAATCTTATGATATTGACAGTGAGTCCTAACAGTGAGCCCTTAATATATTGTGAGTTAACCCTCACCGGGTTTTTCTCTTCTTGGGTTTTCCACGTAAAAATATTGGTGTTCATGTGCATGGTTGCATTGATTTGTTTCTATGTTCTCTATTGTTGATTCAGTTAGAATTGTGATAATGGTTAAATGGATTTTATATGAATGGTTTTATGGATACTGATTCACCCCTCCTCTCAGTATTGTGAATGTTCAACAAACATATCATTTGGAAACTCAAGAATATGATAGAACTAGTATAGGCTCATACTCTCCTTCCAAACCGCATAGAAAAATGCATTTCTGAAAGAAATGCTGACCACATTTATATTTCTAGAGAAATATCTTTGTCCAAAAAATATCCTTGTGCAAAATTTTGAACCACCATAGTCATAGTAAATAAATGTACTCTAGATGGTATAATAAACATATAGTGTACACCAACTCACGGAAAGACAGTCACATCTAAATAAAACTTGATTTAGTGTAATGATTGATGAGACAACTTCTTCATGATTAACACCTTTTGATACACAACATGTTACTAGAGATATAACATATATTTTTGCAGCACAACTTGATAATCCCAAGAGAATATAATGATAATTCAAGTACTACAATATTTTTCATTCTTGACAACCTTTGGCAACATTCTTCTTCATAATGACAACCCATGTTCAACAATTCAAAAGCTCATAACTTTCACATATGATCTCAGATCAAGGTATTTTTTATAAAGTGCATGATTTTTCTTGTACTAAGAAGTGGTGCTATTTATTTCTCTTGGTATTGTGCCAAATTATACTTGTAGACTAAGCTAATTTTTGAGGATTTTTAATGCATTTCAAGATCAAAGACCACTTAGATTTTTCTTGCAAGTGGAAATTGTAACCACACTAAGTATAAAGTGTCAAATGATATTTTCTTGTGGGGGTTCTATGATTGAGTGATTTTGGGGAGGGTGGTTTCTATAGTTTTGTATTTATTTTGCTAGATTAGTCTATTTTGAGGAGAATATCATAGAAATATTAGATCATCCTTCAATTACTCAATTGAAAAAAGGGAACAATAAGGCTAGGAAATATGGTATAATGAAGTATTTTAAATGGCTTAACCTCTTGCCCTTCTTCTAGAAAGTGTTTCCTCAACCATCAAATGTTTGGAAGAATAAAGAGTGGTATCTTGAGACTTGTCATATTGTTGGAACAATGCATCTTTGTGTAGACACCAACACAGTGATTATCCTCTTAGATTTTGACACCCCTCTTTCTACTTGGATTAAAATTTGGGAGATGTATGGATATCCAATTGATCCTCCATTCCCAAATGATCCTACCTTTCATTGTTTAGTTCCCCTAAATGGTTGTTATAATATTCCATATGATGAATATACCTTAGAAGTTCTAAATTATTGGCAAAGTATATCAAAATTTCTCCTCATCCAAAGGCAACAATTGATTCTTCAACTTCTATAACTCCTATAAAGGCTTCTCCTCCCACAACTTGAAGTCAACATCAAAGGTTGAGGACTCTTCACTTTCAACACTTGGGGATTCTACAAATGTTCATGCTTAGACATGTGTGCACACTACATCATGGGATCCCATATCTCTTATTGGTCATTAGGATGTTTCTTATATGACACATTTTTTTTTGTTGAATCCCATTTATAAGATGTTGATGATAGTATTGAGGATATTTATCTCCTATTTGATGACATATCATAAGGAGTTGCATCACATTATTTAGATGCTTAAGGGTGCATTTAGATCCTCTTGTTTCTAAATACCACAACCTTATGCTTCTATAATGACATATTTTATAAATATCATGAGTTGATAGTTTTAACTTAGTCACTATTTATGTTGACATCTTTTACAGTGGCACTTGATTCTTTATATCAGTGTTTATCATAGTTTGGCATCTTGGAACAATATTTGGAGGACTCGTCATAGCTTTGGTTCATGCTCTACATCAATTGTCACATTGTTCTACATTGTCACCTTCTTCAGTTAAGATTGGGATTCCTAACATTGTGACATTTTAGAAAATTCTAGAGACTTATATCGTTCTTCCCTCATATTCCTTAGAAGAATGGGAAGATATCTTGCATGAATCATTAGTTTTATTTCTTCCTAAGGGGAGGAATGTTGTTTGGTGATTTTGAACCATCTTTATATTTCTATGTCAATCGTCCACCATTAATGCAAAATATTGTATATTTAGGGGGGTCACCTAACCTTCTCTCTCATTCTCTCTTATGGGGGGATTTTTCCTCACATGCGATGTTTTCCTTCTTATCTTCTAGAGATATTTTTTCTCTCTTCTGGGGAAGAGTTTCTCCTTGCTAGGTTTTCTCCCTTTCTTTGTTTGTGAGAGATTACATTTGTACATGGGTACCTCATCAATCCTAATAAGCGAGACCCATCTTTTCATTCATGTATTTTCCTACTTCTCCCTACGTTGCATTTAAGGGTGGTGTTTGTGTGAATAGGGGATTTACCTAACTGGTTTCCCCCTTTGTAGTGTGAACAAAGACAGATTATATAACTTGTTCCTAGTTAGGTCCTTTTCACACAAGTTCAATTTTAAGTTTACTTAATTCTTAGAAATATTTATAGAATCCTTAGTTTTCATTAGATCTTCTTATCCTTTGTCATTTTCTTCTTGTGTGCTAGATTGTTTAATATTAGTTATCTCATGTCATAGGATTAATAAACTTTTCATGATTTTGTGTAAGACTATCTCTTACCTTACCTATATAAGCAAGACATTTTACGCCATCACATAACTTATTTTTTTATCGTATGCTTTGCATTCTCATTGAATAGAATAAAGTTTATTTTATCTCATTTTTGATTTCTAGATTTTCTTTCATTAATTCATTTACATCTTGGGTTGGATCTTCAACCAAATATTACATATAATGAAAAATTTGAGAAGATAAAGAGAGATTAGACACGCATGAGAGAGAAAATGACACATTTAATATTTTGATCAATGTGGGTAAGAAGAGGATTTCACGTTTGGAATAAAGAGTAAGAAGAACATGAAGATAAAAAATCAAGGGCTTGAAAAGCAATAATTGGTAAATGGATAAGACCTAAAATATGTGCAAAAATTAATAAAAAGAATTGCTTTGTATGCATATTCAAAGAATTGCAACTAGAAAATAGACTTACGACAAAAACAACAAAGAAACACTATAAAAAATATTAAAAGACTTTTTGGGGATGCAAGATTACTCAACCTTAGATGCTCCTAGATCAAACTTCCACTAATGCTCTAAAAAAGCATCACAATCTATAACGTTGTTCATGACACTGCCTTTATCTTCTTTAGTAATAAGATAATTTTAGTTCTTATTATGTTTACTCATAGCACCCCACTCATTTTTGTAGACATTAAATTTTGGTGATATAACATTCCTAAGATGTAAAACAAAATATTTCTTTACCTTATTTATGGTCTCATTCAATAGGAACTTGATAATATTCTCAATTTCCATTGAGAGATATTCCTTCGGAATATCTCTAGGGGTGATAATGAAGCATAACCTTTTCTTTAGGATGTCAAAAGTGGGTTTACAAGAACAATATTAAATAAGTTAATTACTAACTCTTGTTCCCCATAATCAATTTTATTACAAGAAACAACTACCATAATACCTAAAAAATATAAAGAAATGAGAACCCACAAAACGTACTCATCAAAAAAGACATTGTAAAACACATCATAAATACCTTAACATCAACAGCTATAGTATCAATATGCTAATACACTAGAACATTCTTAAACCCAACTTATTATAACATATTGAAATATTTAGATAAGTTACAATAAAAATTATAAACCAAATTCATAATAATTAACAAACTAAATAAACAGATTATTGTTTTGCGATTGATCAACTATTCTTTTGTTGACATTTTGTTGTAACTGAATTTTAAGAACACGTTAAAATCTATTACCTAAATGAATACTCTCAAAATTGATGAGTTCTCACACATTAATTTATTAACATCTTCATTGTCCAATAAGTACACCTATTCTTGATGGGAAGGTTGATTGTATTAAGGGCCTTGTTCAACACTTCTCATTCTTCACCATACAATAGGAAAGAGACTTTGTTAAACTTACAAATCTTGATGCCCACTATACCCCAAAAAAATATCTCTAAGTCCTTTCTAACAAGAATGTAGAGAAAGATTGCTTTGTTGCTTATAAACGAAGTCTTTGAGAAAGATAAAGATGTTGATGTAACACATTAAATGAACAACCCAAATCTTGTCACTAACTATTTGCATATATAAATCTTGTTATCTTATAATAATTGTCAAATCAAATGAAAATGGAGAAGAAAGAAGTCACATGTCATATGTGTGTCTCAATCGTTTCCTTCACATCTAAAATACAATATTGGGAATAACTAAAAGATGTGATTTTTTATATTCTTGCTGATCTATTATACCTTGGAACAACAGTCTTATATGTGGCAAACTAGTGTGTTAATTCATTACTAAATTGCTTGATTTGATTGAAAAAAGGTGACGCGTGTCAGCTCACAGCTCTTTTCCCTTGGTTGGTAAGGTTGTTATAACTACTTCAAATAGTTCATGAAAATTGAAAGACACTGAAGTTTGTACTTTTGCCAAGTTAGTATTGCAGTTTTATCAGAAACCAAACTCAAATGAATTAGACAATCTATGTCATTATCTACACAATCTAGTCACTGTAGAAGATCGAATCCAATGGATTTTGAAAGACCCAAATCTCCTAATGAAAATGATCTGTTTTGTTGGTAAGGATTTCAATATTCTTCCCCACACTCTTCTATATACAAGGATAGAGACTGATGTCTCAGGGAAGCCGTTGAAGTCCAAATCTACAGTTTTTTAATTGATAACTTTACACTTTCTCTCTTTAAAAGATGGAAAACTCCAAAAGATGAAGATATCTTATTGTATTGAATAATAAAAAATACAGATATATATAGCTATAAGAGTATGTTTGCAGTCCACTGATTCAAGGAGAAAGTCTAAAAGAGTTCTATCAGTAGAAGAGAAAGTCCACGAGAGTTCTATCAGCCTCAGATGAAGATATTTTAAATATTGTATTCGGTGAGTGTATACATCAGTTTTATTTTATTCTATATATATAATTTTTTTTCAATTTTGTTTTTGCATATTTATGAGTTATAAACATGATTATAAAAGTATGGTAGAATGGTAGATGAGAGAAGAATATAGGTTAAAGTCTATGGGTTAAGCTTAATTGATTAAAAGCATCGAGTTCTCGATGAGAGAAGAATATAGGTTAAAGTCTATGTGTTAAGCTTATTTGATTAAAATCATTAAGTTCTCTTTGTCGAGATGCACGTTGAAGTTTCAAAGAGAAATCTAACATGTGGAATTCTAAGTTGTGCCTCTTGGTCTTTCATAGTGTAGAGGTAGTTCTCTTGGCGCCTCTTGATTTCTAGTGTAGAGGTGGTTTCTAAATAAATAGATTTTTTAGCTGCAGCTATTGATCTTCCATAGATGGTTTCTAGTGTGGTTGTTCGAAATGAGCTAATATTAGTCTCATAGTTTGTATATTAAAAAAGAATATAGGTAAAAAATATTAAATTTGATAGAAAATTTATATTTTTATATGAATTTGTACATTGAAATTCAACAAAATCAGGTGAGAGTATATTTAGTTAGTAGTTTTGGCAACTTTAATATTTAATAAAGGTCTTGAAATTTATAAATGCTTTATTTAGGTATTGAATATTTGGTTTCTAATTGTAATGGTCAAATTCACATATCTATGTTATTTTTATTTAGTTTTCTATCTATTTTGATAGGATGTCTTTTATGCAATACCATATCCACAAGCAATGCACTTTTGTGTTATTCTGTCTTGTGGTCCAATATCTATCTACATCTTATTTGTTCCTATTTATATTTATCTCCATACATTTAACCTTTCTTTGACACTTATCCATTCACATTCATACTTGAGCCACACATTTACTTCATACCTTGAAATTATAATAGTTGGATGTAGATTTAATACAAAAGGAAAATATACCTACAAAAATATGTTTGTACTGTGGCAAAAGGTTTAAATTCTATTGAAAAAAATCTCACTATGTTGATAAAAACATTTCAAGGATAGTGATGTTGACTTCTACTAAAAATATCCAGAAAGTGCCAAATTTCCTCACTTTCAAAGAAAATTGTCTTAAGTACAAAGACAATATAGATATATATGTGAAAAGGAGAAAGGTTTTGGAATTGATGTGTGGGGCTCCTCAATTTGATAAGAATGAAGATGGTGTTAGGAATTTGTTCTTAAATTTCTAACATTCACATACTTGCCCTTAATTAAATACTAGAATTTTTCTCAAACACATGACTCAGCTTCATGAATAAAAAAAAATCTAAAACATTGGTTAGAGATAATGCAACATGAGATGTATAATACATTGTATAATGTTAATCTTCATTGATTGGGAAAATAATGCTTGAAATGCTAAATCCAAATAAAGTCTTTGAAACTTGTTGTCATCACCATATTGAATTTGATATTTATTATTAGGCGTTTCAAATTAGATAAGATAGTGATGGTGTTAAAAATGCATCTCTTAAATGAGTAAGTGAGTTCATAACATCCATCATATGTGATAAATATGATGATGATATAGATGGCCTGATGATTTAATTCATAAAAGAACTTTATCAAACATGTGGAAATTTGGTGAAATTTCCTTTGAGAAATAAAGACATTGAGATAATAAAGGTGGTAAATTGCAAGAGGTAAAAGTACATAAAGTATCAAACTAAAATTGGGAAAGAATCCTCAAAGTTAGATTACTATGGAAAATTTTAAAGAAGCCATGTAAAATTGGTGAAACAAAAGTTGCAACAGACACTGAGGTAAAGTTTAAATTTTTAGAATTATTTGATGATAAAGATGAAGTTGATTCACATGAAAATGACATGGTTCATAAAAAATGGATATGAGAATACAAAAATAGATGTTGCACTAGCAAAGAAAGAGGAGAAAACAAATATAATTGATGACTCTTCAAAAAGTATTGATGTTGATAAACCTGATTTATCTTTTATGAGAAGGTGAAATAAAGTAAAAACTAAGAGATGGTTAGGTGCAAAACTAATAGGTTAAAGGCTAAAATATATAGAGATGATGATTGTGTTGACATACAGGAAGAAAATATGGAGTAACAGGTGAGGAAGATGAGTAGATGGAATTTATTGATCTTCATGAATTTGTTAGAACTAATTCACATACAGATGATGAAGATGATAAGATAGAGGGGGGGATGAATTATGGTATAGTCCAAAAAATTTCATGAAAGGGAGAAAGAGAGGAAAGATGAAGGAAGGAAGAGATAGGAAATTTTAGAGCAGAGTGAAGAAGAAATAGGTAGACAAGGAAGAAAGATGGATGAAGAAAAAACACAAAATCTTCAAATGTTCATGATTTACCACTCAAGGAATATTTCTCTTACCTGGGTTGTTTGATGCAGTAGCATCCGGGTGCATGGGCTACCTTGCACACTAAAAAAATGTTTATCTTTAATTTCTCATTTTTGGTTGTGTGTTTGATTTTTGATCTTTCAGGCATGATTTCAAAATAGTTTTCACAGATTTCTAGCATATTTAAAATCAAATTCTTATACCTATTGGATATGTGGTACCAAAGCTTAATTTTCAAGAGTGTAGTGGCTCAAAAATTAAAAATTTCCACACCAAATTGGAGGAGAAAAAATCCAAAGCCCAACCATGTGAGTGGGCATTTATTGTAATGTGTAACTCCATATCTTGAATTTTGAAAATGTCTTGTGGAGAAAAGGGAAAGGCAGGCATTGAGGGAGTGGGGAGAGTGGATTGAGAAGCAGTAAATAAAATTTTGAATGTGAATTAAAGGTTCTTTCTAGGAGACGAAAATACCATGTCCAATTGGAAGAAAGTGGACTAAATTTTTTTTTAGGAACATAGAGGAAAAATCCACACCCTGGTTGCCAAGAAAGATTTTGAGAGAGAAAAAAATGAAGAAAAAATGAAAAAATATTCTATGGAAAGGGGGAAAATGCACTTTGTTGTCTGAAAGATGAATTTTAATAAATTTGGTGTGTTGTAGGATATTTTTCTAGTGTGAAGAGTTATGATCAAAGTTTTGTATGCTTGTAGATGATATTTTAGAATGTGTGAAGTTTGTAAAATGCTTTGTAGAAAGTTGTTGCAGGAATAATATTTTTAAAAAAAATTGAAATCTTTGTACCTTCATGTATGTTGCAAACAGTTTGAATAAAGATTAAATTTCATATTTTATCATTATGTGGTTGTTAATGTGTTATCCAATAGGAATCAAAATCTAATTGGTTGCAACAATTGTCAATCCTAAGGATTCTCAAATGTTGAGTTGCACAAATTAGTATGAAAACATGGCTAAGAAAGAAAATGGGGAAAAAGATGAAAATTGAGAAATGTTGATGGAAGGTGCCAAACCTAACATTTAGAAAAGTGATGTAAGAAAGGTGGTGATGACTCTCTATCCAACTCAAAATGACTTGATTCAAACAAGGAAACAACCCTTGCAACACAATTCTCTCAACTTATTCCAAACACTCACCAAAAGGCTTGTAGCCTCAAAACCCAACTTTTGAAGATATCTTTTGGAGAAGGCCATACAAAAACCCATCAAATATCAATTTAGACTTCTCATAGAACCCAACATAACATCCCAAAAGGTTTCAAATGGTTACTTTGCAACAAAGTTGAAAACCAATAAACTACCCTTGTTTTAGGCTACTCAATTAGCCCTCTTTTCCAAAGGAGGTCCCTCCTAAACACCAAATAACCACCCAAAACAATAGAATCCATCATCATTTCATAGATACAAGATTTCTAGAATGCTGATCCAACAAACCCTCTCTTTTCATGCAAATAACCTAGGGTTTATTCAATCTCATAACACTCGAGCTTATAGATCCCAAAAAATGCCACCAATAGACTCTAAATGGTCTAGACAAACTCAAAAAAATATCACAAGATCAGTTACACCAACATTTTATCAAAACCCTGCCACAACACCTCATTTTCACAAGGAAAACACTCAATTTTACCCTAGGGCATCATCCCAATTTCAAACAACTTGTCACCCCTGCTTTCAAAACCATAAAAAATTATATCCTAGCTTGTGACAAGTCATTCCACCAAGGTATAGGCCATTACAATAGGTGGAATGAATTATTTCATTATTTAAACCTCAAATAGAGCCCTCATTGGCCTATTACAAGCAGTTTCAGAAAACTAAAGAGATCTCCCTCAAAACTTAATGTTAGACCCTCAAAATGGATACAAATGAAAGTTAAAACATGTCTCTACTGAATACTATGAATTTAAAAGCATTTACTGACAGTACAAGATTGTACAAAGCTTTTAAAGTTTAGAAAATAGTGAAAATTGTAGAATATAACGTTGTATTAGATTTGAAATTCTCAGTACATTCTTAAACAACTAATGTTCGGGCCTTTTGAGCCTTTTTATACATATTCCATTCAAATCCCAACCACCAAATGCCTATAACTACCTTTCAAATTCCTAGACCTTTTATATTCCTAATTGTTGCATTTTTTTTGCAATTCTTGCTTGACAACATTTTTACATCTTTTTGCAACTTTTTCTCTTTTAACACAAATGACTCAAAAATCAACCTATTACATAGTGAACGGTCTCACAAGACCTTATTTAATGTAAATATACTATATCTAATTCCTCAAGACCTCAATACCTAGACTTGACATGTTGACTACCATTTGCATTCTTCTTTGTGCTTGGCGCACTTGCACCATTCAACCCCACAGAAAAATAACTCATGTCACATGAGTTATGAATTGTTCCATGCTTCATCACTATTCCAAACACTCTCTGGTCTACAAATATCCTTCCTTGATTCATAAACTAAGATCTTATAATCTGTCCTGCTTCCTTGTTCTTGTTTGCACTTGAATCTATCTTAATCTCTGTAATCAAACCTAATGTCTGCCTTCTTCCTGCTCCTTGATCAAAACCTGTCATTATTCCTTCATTCATACCTGCAAACAAACACATATTAGTAACAACTTGAATTGAATTTCCTTTTACCTCTACTTGATGGTTGTATCCATCCTTAGCTCTTTGAACACCTTGTTCTCTAATCATTGTCATCAGTCCCACTGTCTTATCAACATCATGAACTACTATACTATCATATCTACTCCCCACTGTACCTGTTGATTCCATACACTTTACAATCTTACCTTCAACCAAAGGGCACACCATTGTACCAACCAAGACATTCTCACTCCAATTTACTGTCAACAAGCCTAAATCAACCTTCTCATTTGTTTTCCTAACATTTCCAAGCTTTGAACTGACTACAACACCTATCTCTTTGACTTCTTGTACAACTTTAACAAGTTCTTTCTTCCCACACATAATCACCTTATCCTTACCTTTGTCATCTTCCACTAAAGGAGTCAAAAAAAATTTACATCCATCTTTCTCTATAGTGTATGTGTTTTCTCTCCCATCATACAATGCACTCCTGTCAAACTGCTAGGAGTAAGTGGCAACAATCCATGGGCAAGATATCACAAAATACCTTCCCTTAATAACCGTCAATTTGAAACTCAACAACAACTTGTTCATTGACCAAAAGAGATTGCTCATCACTCAACCAAGACACCTTATAAGGTAACTCATGAGGAATTTTTTGTAAATTCAGATTACTCACCATCTCACTTGACACCATATTTTCAGTAGAGCCCGAATCAATAACAATTTTGCATACCATATTTTTTGACTTACATGTGGTCTTGAAAAGATTCTTTCTTTGCAATGGTTCCATCTCCTTGGCTGCCTTCAATATAGTCTTCCTCATCATCAACATTTTACCTGTTTCAGGAGCAACATGTAAACTTGTAGAATGGTTACTCTCACACTCCTCTTCTTGTACTATTTGTGCTCTCCTTTCAGTCCTCTTTTCACCTCCACTAGATGAACTACCAAAATTTTCAGGACACTTCCAAGAAGGATGACCATATTCATTACAATTATAACATCTCCCTACAAAAACATTTGAATTTTTTCCACCACTGAATCTACCTCTACCCCTAAAACCACCTCTTGCATTGAAACCTTTCTCCTTACCTTTATTTTCCTCTTCTTGTTCCTCAAATATATGCCTTGATGTAGGGATTGATCATCTCCCTCTTGTACTAGTACCTCTTCCTCTAAGAGATTTATCTTTCCTTCTTTTGATCTTTTCCTCCACCCTGATAGCTAATTGAAAACACTCTTCAACAATCTTTGGGTTAGCAACAACCAATTCATCTTGTATATTCAATCTAAGGCCACCTAGATATCTAGCCACTTTTTCAACTTAATCTTCATCCCTTCTTGACCTTATACTTAGTTTGTAGAATTCATCAGTATAGGTCTTGACATCTAGATCCTTTTGCTTCAAACCTTGTAACCTTTTATACAATTGAACTTCATAATCTTTTGGAAGAAAATTACCTTTAAGTTTTTGTACCATCTTGTCCCAAGAAACTATTCTTGACTTGCCTTGCTTTCTCCTTTCTGCTTGCTCGTAGTCCCACCATAGAAGAGCATGACCTTTGAGTTTTGTTTTTGCCACCTTCACCTTCTGCTCATCTGAAATGTCTTCACTTTCAAAGTGGTTGTCCATAGATGCAATCCAGTCAAGCAACTCTTCCTCATTTAAATTTCCTCCATACATAGGAAGATCAAATTTTACCTTCATTGAATCACCTTTAACTGTTTTGAACAACTTTTCCATCCTCTGATCTTTAGGGTCTAACTCCTCATCAACATCTTCATATTCTTCATCTTCCTCCTTTGTTTCACTCTCAACATTCTCATCTCTTCTTTTCTTTGTCTCCAAGGCAAAAATCCTTTCCAATACAATATTGTGTGACTCCAAAAGCCTAGCATGCTTCTCCTTCAGTTCCTGCAACTCTCTAGCAACACCAACACCCTTCAGAGGCATCTTTCCAAACTTGTCTTTTCACCTTCCAATCACTTTTCTTCAAACTTGCAAAATTCAACCACAAGAGACCTTGTCCTTGAGATTTGATACCACCTGATGTAAGAAAGGTGGTGATGACTCTCTATCCAACTCAAAATGACCTAACTCAAACAAGGAAACAACCCTTGCAACACAATTCTCTCAACTTATTCCAAACAATCACCAAAAGGCTTGTAGCCTCAAAACCCAACTTTTGAAGATATATTTTGGAGAAGGCCATAAAAAGACCTACCAAACATCAATTTAGACTTCTCACATAACCCAACACAACATCCCAAAAGGTTTCAAATGGTTACTTTGCAACAAAGTTGAAAACCAATAAACTACCCCTATTTTAGGCTACTTAATTAGCCCTCTTTCCCAAAGGAGGTCCCTCCTAAACACCAAATAACCACCCAAACAAAATTGAAACTCATAGATTATGTCCAAAAACAAAAAAATCCATCATCATTTCATAGATACAAGATTTTTAGAACGCTGATCCAACAAACCCTCTCTTTTCATGCAAATAACCTAGGGTTTATTCAATCTCATAACACCTGAGCTTATAGATCCCAAAAAATGCCACCAACAAACTCTAAATGGTCTGGAAAAACTCACAAAACCATCACAAGATCAATTCCACCAACCTTTTATCAAAACCCTGCCACAACACCTCATTTTCACAAGGAAAACACTCGATTTTACCCTAGGGCATTATCCCAATTTCAAACAACTTGTTACCATTGCTTTCAAAACCATAAAAAAACTCTATCCTAGCATGTGAAAAGTCATTCCATGGAGGTGCAGGCCATTGTAGTAGGTGGAATGACTTATTTCTTTATTTAAACCTCAAATAGAGCCCTCACTGGCCTATTACAAGTAGTTTCAAAAAACTAAAGAGAACTCCCTAAAAACTTAATGTTAGACCCTCAAAGTGGATACAAATGAAAGTTAAAACATGCCTCTACTGAATACTATGAATTTCAAAGCATTTACTAATAGTACAAGATCATACTGAGCTTTTAAAGTTTAGAAAACAGTGAAAATTACAAAATATAACATTGTATTAGATTTGGAATTCTCAATACATTCTTCAACAATTGACGTTTGAGCCTTTTGAGGAGTTTTATACATATTCCATTCAATCCAAACCACCAAACTAATATAACTACCTTTCAAATTCCTAATTGTTGCATTTCTTTGCAATTCTTGCTTGACAACATTTTCACATCTTTTTGCAACTTTTACTCTTTTAACACAAATGACTCAAAAATCAACCTATTACATAGTGAATGGTCTCACAAGACCTTATCTAATGTAAATATACTATATCTAATGCCTCAAGACCTCAATACCTAGACTTGACATGTTGACTACCATTTACATTCTTCTTTGTGCTTGGTGCACCTGCACCAAAAAGGATTTTCTAAAAGTTTGGCTTGAAAGGTAGCATGGTATTGCTGGTAAAAATAATATAATGGGCAAGTTTTCCTAAAGATGAATATGGGAGTTTCCATTGTACAAGTTTTTAGAGAAAGAGAATCTCATTTGTAGGTGTTGGTGTTTCCAACTAATTGTCTAGGTTCTCCTAAAGATTAGCTACTTCCTATAGTTAGGGACCCAAGGTCAGTGGCCAACAAACAAGAGATAGATTGGAAAATTCTCCTCTGCACTTTAGGCTCTATAGAACCAAGGTTGGTTTCCCTATAACATTATTTACATACAACACCTCTATGCAAATAATGCCTTTGATAAAAAATCATAATACTACAATGGTAGAAGGCCTTTGATGGGCTAAATCATCTATGCAACCTTCTATACTCCCAATGATTTTTGGTAGTATGGAAATAAACATGAAAGTAAAAGGTTTTGATTTTCAAATTGGATCCACCTCAGACTTAGGCTTTAAGGCTTAGATTGACCAATACCTTATCCACACAAAGTCTAGAAATGATGTAAAAACTCCTACAATAGAACAACCTTTGGCTTCTGATAAACTTACTGCCTTGCAACAAGAAACCAACAAAAGATCAATACTATCAAACTAATTAGAAATCCTTATTGCATCATCACCATCTCAATATATGAATTGAAAGAAATTGCTCTATTCCTTGAACATAAACTAACAACTCACACATTCATGATCAACAAATGTGATATGAGAACCAAAGAACAATCCTTGATTATATTGATTCAAAGGAAATGAGTACAATAGTGGAGAGAATGACAAAATTGATACATACCATTAAGCACAATGCAATGGGAATTTAGATCATCTATTGTTATTACAAAGCGGACATTACAACATTCCTTTTCTAAGTACAAAAAGAAAAACACTAAATAGGGTAAGGAAAATGACTTACAAAGTTTGGAGAGAATGGAACCTAAAAAAAAACAACAAAATTTTCCTTTATAGTGCAGGCATAACTCCAATTTGAATTCAAAATCCCTAACCCTAACCTAGCTAGGGTTTTAGAAAGATGAACTTTGATTACATTTCAAATGTTTGAATTGCCACCAAAATGAGTAACAACTAGCCATTAAGGCTTTGAAACCTCGAGCACACTCCAAAATGATGACTTTATGAATGCAAGTATGGAGCTCCCGTAAATTCTAGAACAAAAACTTGGACAAACATATCTCGACAGAATAATTTGACCTCTGCAACACATCTAGGAGTAATGGCTTCGTCGAGTAGCCAATATGGATTGGGAGAAGCAAATAAATTTGATCTGGAGCCGTTTGTAGTTGATCTGGTAGTTGAAATTGTAGATACACCATTACTGTATGAGTTTACCCATGAGAAGGAGGAGTTAGCCATTGCAGTTTGAATTTTGGTCTTTAGATTAAGCATGAATGAATGAGATCTGATCCTTAATGAAACTTTAAAATGCGGTTGTTGATCACATGAGAATCATGATCAATGGCTATCGTGTTGCCTTTATACATCATGCCTTCCTTCATCTGAGCCATTGAAACACATCCAATAACATAAGTATTAGGCCCCACCATGACGCATGTTGTCTACCCGCTCCCCTGCACAAAAACTAAATCTGCCAATGGGTCCCCTGCGAGCTAGTGGGGAATGGTCAGGATGCAATTATTGGGATCAATCACAACCCTTAGATCTTGGGCCCACCATTATTGCTGCCTCAAACACTGTTGAGGCCCACCAAAGAGATGAGACATGTGGCACATGCCCGTTGTCCTGCACAACTTTTTAATTGAATATTTTAATGGTGCGGGCTAGTGGGGAATAGTTGAGATTAAATCAACATTCCTTCATGTCTTCCATTAGATCAAAGGGCCCACCACTTGTATGAATTAAAGACAATATAAATCATGTGCCTAACATTATGAATTAAAAAGGGGTTGTGCCTAGGTAAATTAATATTTGGGCAACATTATTTTCTGGACCCATGGACATAGGACATATTTAAAAAATTTAGGCGGGGTGATGACCAGTCTAACTAGGGAAAGGGACCGGTGGAAACACAACCACACATGACATAAGTCGTAACTAACCAATTAGGAACCGGGAATAACAAGTCAATGAACAAATAGAATAAAAAAGTGATGAGGAAAAAGATACTATGGTTTTACATATGAGGGTTTTAGGAAGCACTACCTGATAGTTTCAGAACCTAAATGGATATAATTGAGGAATTTCAAAACCTCAAGAACCTTATCAATTCAAAAATATTCTTGGAATTTGCAAGCTCCACTAGTGGCTCTAGTTGGGGACGTCTGTTCAAGAGGAAAAAAGAAAGAATTCAAACATTTATGGGAGAGAAGATCACCAAAAACCAAAAAAAACAATGACGACCAAAATAGGAAAAACTTTAATACAATGTGCATGGATATATCCTACTTATGAAAAGTAGGGCTTGAGGAATTGTCCATGCATTGACAATTCCAACATTTCACCATTCATATTCTATAAACAATATGAATTCTCACCATGATTTCCATAAATAAATAAGGGCCAATCCAAAGGGCCTCAAACTTGCCATGTTTTCCTTTTTCCTGGATTCTTGCATTCCACATTAAAACAAGGTCTCCTACAAAATATTTTCTATCTATAGCTTTCTTGTCAAAGAGATAATTGACTTGCAACTGCTTCTTCAAGTTGACACTTTGTGTTGCTCTTCTTGATTCATCCAATTTTGTCAGTTGATTAATCCTGCTAGTCATGCTATCATCAATATTATCTCCATATACCTAAATGAAATTATACATTGGCAACAAATTGTTCATTGGTATTCTTGCATCCAATCCATATACAATTTCATAAGGAGACTTCTTTGTGGCCTTCTTTATGGTAGTTCTATCAACCCATAACACTAATTTTAATTTTAAATCCCATAACCACTGCAAAAATCAGTAAATTCTTCAGATCTAAAACACATAGCATTGTCCATGATTAACTTTGCAAGAGCACCAAACCTGATCAAAATGTTATTCATAATAAAATTGATGAAAAATTTACTAGTTGCCTTTCTTGTAGGAATTTCCTCCACCCAATTGGTCAAGTAATCTGTGGCAACAAGTATCCAATTGTGACCACCACTAGATTTCTCATTGAACTCACCAATAAAATCTAAGCCCCATTGCTGAAAAGGAGCCTCAATATTTTGCATTCTAAGGGGAAAAGCACAAAAAAAAAAAAATTACCAAAAAATATTTGGCAAGCATCACATTTCTTCACCATTCTATGTGTGCTAGAAAAGAGAGAAAGCCACTAATATCTAGACATCAAGATCTTGTGGGAAGTTGTCTTGGCTGTGTAATGAAATCCAAAAACTCCTCTATGCATTTCTTCAAGGATTTTCTCTACCTATTTCTCATCAACACACCTCAACATTACACCAGCCCTATCTCTCCAATACAATCAACCCTCAATCATAACATATTTGATTGCTTGTAACTTCAAGGTCCTTTTCTGATTATCAGTCATATGATTAGGGCAAGACATGTTTCTTAAATAATGTAAAATATATTTGTACCACATGCATTCCTAAACAATACACTCCTTTTCATGAATACTTCCATCAGTTTGACTTATTTGATTGAATTTCAAATTTGACTCATCCATCAACTTAGCTAAACCCTGCCCTTTAACAAGTGTAGTGATCTGAATATCAATATTAAACTCTTGGATTTTATTGATCCATCTGCACCTCCTTCCTGTGAATTCTTGCTAAGTGAATATGTCTTTGAGTGCAACATTAGGTACATAAGCCACTATTTTTTCTCCTACCAAATAGGGCCTAAAATTCTTGATAGCCTTTACCAAAGCATAGGCCTGCTTTTCCATGATGTCATACTTTAACTTTGCTACTTGTAGTGATTTTCTAAAGAAAGCAATGGATTGTTCATAACCCTCACCATTTTTTGTAAAAGGACAACAACAATTGTGTGAAATGATGCAAAATAAAATAATTGAAAAGGTTTACAAAATCGGGTGACTTGAGCACCAGTGCCTCTTGGATAGATTTCTTGATGTCATTAAATGCCTTAACAGGCTCATCGCCCCATGCAACTATTTCTTTCTTTCTCAAAATATTAGAGATGGATTTTGTAGTCTCAACAAAATTTGTAGCAAACCTTTTGAAAAAATTAATTTGGCCAAAGAATGATTGAATCTCTTTCACTTTCTTAAGCATTGGGTTCCTATCAACTATTGCAACCCTTTCTAGATCAATTTTGATTCCTTCTTTTGAGACAATATGCCCCAACAACTTTCCTTCTGTAACCCCAAATGTAAATTTCTTAGGGTTCAATGAAATACCATATTCCAAAGCTCTTATGAATATATTTTCTAGGTGCATACAATGCTCCTCCTCTTTCTTGTAATATGCTATGAGGTCATCTTGATATATAGCCATAAAAATATCTATAAATTTTGAAAAATCAACATCCATAGCTCTTTGGAATGTAGCTCCAACATTAGTTAGGCCAAAAGGCATTCTAACATAGATATATGTACCCAATGGTGTAGTGAAATCAATCTTATACTGTTCTACTTCTTTTACCTTTACCTGATTGTAGAAAAAAAACCCATCCATCATGGAAAAGAGCTCACAAATAGTAACCTTATACAACATTGCCTTCATGTTAGGAAATGGGTAGTTATCTTTTAATGAAGATATCTTCAAATTTCTGAAATCAACACACTGTCTGATATCTCCATTCCTTTTCCTCACCGGTACCAAGTTTGATATCCAAGTGGAATGTCTAATAGGCTTTATGATTTCACCATCTCTAAGCTTCATGAGCTCTTGCTGCATTTTGTGTGCCAAAGTAGGATTTATTGGCCTTTGTTTTTTCCTAAAAGGTTTTGCACCTAGCTTCAAAAGGGATCTCAATTTGGAACAGTTCCTCCCTATAAGCCTTTAGGTCATCATATGACCATGCAAAAAAAATGTTTGTATTTCCTAAGTAGAGAAATCATCATTGTTCTAATTTTGGGGTTGAGCTTCTTACCAATATACACCTTCTTGGATGCATTTTTAGTCCCCAAATCGATTTCCTCTAAGTCTTGTTCAAGTGTAGAATTCTGCTTCATATTAAACTTATCAGAGTTGTCAAAAAATCTTTCTAGGGCTACCAATGCATTTAGGATTATGTTTTCCATGTTTAGACCTTGATTCTATTCTATGCATTTTTGTGTGTATTTGAGTTTGTTCTATGTATTTATGTGTTATCCCTTAGTATGTGCTTGATTGGTGTGTTCTTTCCAATATCATATGTGGATTTGTTCTTGTGTGACATTGATATCCCATGTGTATGTGTTGATTGTGTTGGTGAAACTCTCATGTGTACTTCCTTTGTTTTTCAAATATTGACATCTAAAGGCAGCCTATCATGGTCTAGAACTTGCTCAGTCTAAAATATTTACGAAGGTTTGGCTTGAAGGTGAATCATTAAATATCATCAATTTCCTTAAGAATATTTCTCCTCCTTGTTGGTCTATTGAGTCTATCATTGTTGCTTCTATTGCTATCCTGAATACCTTTGAGCAATGTTTTATCTCTCATATTTATCATGAGGGTAATGGGTTAGTGGACAAGTTTTCTAACATTGTGGTTCTTGAGCCTAGAGTGTGAGATCGGTTAGATCCCCTTCCCATTGATATTCAAACTATTGTTAATTATGAAATGTAGACTATGTAGGGAGGGGGTTTCTTTAATGATTTTTATGTCACATACTAAATATTATGTTCATTATCACGTCACATTGTAATTATTCTAAGGGGAGTTAGAATCTAATTACTGATTTTGAAGCTACTAAAAAAGTGTTGCATTTAAAGATAATGATGGTCTTCAGTCTTTTTGGTACTTGTTCCACATGGATTTTGGGTGTTTGGAGAGCCCTTTTCTTCTTGAGGCTTCTCCTTATTTGCATTTTTCTCCTGTAGTTGATATGGCTCTATTCTGCATTCAAAATGGGTGGTGAAAGGACCATAATTGAGCATGTTTCCTATGATGCTACTAGGAGAACTAAGAAGATTGGGGTCTTTTGGAGGAGGGTGGTATTACCTCTTTCATTGAAAAGATTCACGACATTGATCCTATGGTGTCTTGGGCATTTATCAATGGCTAGAAGAATAGGGTGCTAAGGACGTTTGGTTTGGAATTTAACATCACCAAGGAGATAATTGGTAGCATTACAAGCTTGGCAATTGATGGTAGAAAGGTGTATAGGGATAGGAAGGAGTCTAATATTTCCATGGTGACATTCTTCAAGAGGAAGGAAAGGGACTAGTTGCAGAAGCTTAAATGTGGTGGATTTGATCAAGGATTTTAAGAGGAACCCTAAGAATCCTATACTGCATGAGGGTTTAATTTTTTTGATAATGGATTATGCTAAGTCTTTTGCTATTCTGGATGAACCTAAGAAAATTGCTAAAAGCCATCTAAAACATGTGAAGTCAGGTTATGGCACAAGTTCCGACTTTGAGGAAACTAAAGGGGATGTTGAAGGATCATATGCCTCTATGGAGGTTCTATGGGAATCCCCTGAAGACTTTGATCGAAAGCCAAAAAAAAAGGTGGAAAAAATTCAGCAGCACACATGATCTAAAGGGTACCATACTGGCAGTGAGGAGGATGAGATCCCTACTATTTTTTCTAAGGTTTAGAAGGTGAATAAGGGACAATTCTCAACCCTTGGTCTCAAGAGGAAAAATAATTTTGTGGCTAAAGGTGAAGGCCATTCTTCTGATAAGAAGAAGTTGTCACCAACTGTGGAAGATGAAGCTTGTGATTAGGTTGATTCCCCTATTTCAAATTAGAAAAGGAAGAAGTTTTTGCATTGTGGGAATAGTTTGAAGAAGGCTAAGGTTAAGGAGCAGTTTGTTGGAAAGAAAAAATGGTCTCAAGTGGATAATGCTAGTGACGACCTAGATGGGAGTCTGAATGGTGAGCATCAATTGTCTGCTGATAAAGGTTTTGAGGTGGAAAAGGAGTTGGGAAATTTTGATGGTCAATTTGTGCCTGATGAGGTGGAGAATCCTAAGCAAAAAATCAAGGTCCCTGATGGTGAATATGCTCTCAACAAAGGTAAAGAGGTTATACAAGATGTGTAGGAGACCTAAGATGCTCCTAAGGATAATTTGGTTGAGTGGGCTATTTTAATTGCAATTGTGAAGAGATATCTAATGTGTTGGGCATGGAAAAGGATGACCCAATCATTTAATTTAGGATCTTTAAATGGTTGTTCAATGAGTTGAACCTTACCAATGTTAAGGCTCGGTCCTTGATTAACAATGTTGAGATTAATACTAATTCTCATGAGTCTTCTATTCTAGTTCAAGTTAAACAATTGTTTGATATCTTGAAGACAATTATTGGTGAGATGTTGAAAATGAAGGACTTCAAGTATAGAGTCTCGGTATTGGAAGATAAAAACCTAAGAAAATCTTGAAACTGTGGTCAAAGTTAGCAGTTCTGCCCTCCACAATAATGCCGAGGGATTTCAATTTGTGAATGAAAAGGCTAGATAGTGGAAAGGTGACTCTTCTCATGTGTTGAAAGAAGTTGTTGGTTTGGTTGATCTCCCCAAAGACAATAAGGGGGGAGAATGATAATGTCCCCTACACTCTTACTCATAACAAGACTAAAAAGAACTTAGGGGTTCATGTTAATGAGGTTACTAAGGTGATGGAAATGCATGAGAAGATCATTCTCATGATCTTGAAGTGGCTAATATTTTGAAAAGTTTGTAGTTTTGTGTTGGTTCTATCTTACATTTTTTTTTGTTTTTTGCTAGTTTTTTTCTTATGGTTGGCTTCTTGTAATGTTTTGATTATCTTTAAAAGCAACAATTTTTTTTGTACGGGGTTTCAAGGTCCCTTCAAAACATGCTTTTCCTATAATAAAAAATTGTCACCCATGACAATTTCACACTATGTTTTTCTCCCACCTAAGTGCATGGACCAAATTGAACACCTAGTTCCCTAAATTACACAATATGAACTCATTTCAACAATTACCGCCAAATTACAAGCAAACAACCTAAGAATTCATTCAATATTTTCCCCTTGGATTTTCAAATCTTGAAAAATGTGGGTCTAGACAAGGGCACCCTTGGTGCCCTTGTTCTCTTAATCTAGCCCAAAATTTACATAGGTTAGAGGTGGCGTTTCATTTAATATTGTGCTCTCGACATTGTGTATTTTATAAAATAGGGTTGGGATAGTGGCGCCATAGGCGCCTATGTCCCCCTATTTTGGCTCCAAAATTGAATATGTTAGAGGCAAAATTTTATTATTTGAATTTCAAATTTCCATATTCAACCATCTGGATTTAATTTTTGGGAATCAAACTAAATACCTATAAATACCTAGTTATTACATCATTTGAAAACTAAGTAAAAGTATTGAGAATTGAGAGAACAAATTATTATTAAGAGCATTATCAAGCAAGTCAAGAGCAACCATTAGAGGATTTATTGTAAAAATTCAAGATCCAAGCACCATGTTTAAGTTTATGTGAGTTTGTTCATGTTTATGTTATCATATTGTTTGTGAGATCTAACCCTTGTAGGTCTTCAAGAAAATCAAGCCAACAACAATCAAGCCTTGAGGAGATCTTGTATGACTCCAGTCCTTTAAGGAATCCATTGGAGGCTGGTGAGTTGTAGTTTATTGTTGATTTGAAATTATTCCTTTTTATCATTTATCCCTATACCTCAAAAGGATAGGTTTATTATAATTGACATTGCCATTGTAGAATTGGAAACACTAACAGAGGGTTTGACTAAGACAAGCCCCTAAATAGCACAACCCTTCATCTCTCTTTGAATGTGTAGGTTTCAGGTTTGAAGAGGATTGGAGGAATTTTTAAGATCAATTATTCATAGTTGCAATCAAACGCTACATCTTGACAACTCACATAAAATTAGTTACAAAATTATTCGACAATGATTTGACAAATTTGTAGGCAATAATCAAAATCTTTGACCTAGCTCTTGAGGATTGCAAAAATAGGTCTAAAAAATACCTACAAGGACATTGGCACCCCCGACACCAACATCCCAATAAATTAGGCTCAAATTTGAACTACAAGTGCATAGTGTCCTGTTTAGCCTATTTCTGAAGTCTGAATTTCTTTGTGATATCTCAAATCTACTATTTTGTATTAGAATAGTCATTTGCATCACTAGGCTTATTTAGATCATTACATTTCAATCCCAAATCTATTTCAAGTTTGGTCAAGGTCAAGTTGACTCACCTTTCAGGTTGTAAGTCAGTCCTATACCTTATCTAAATTCCTCGAACCCTCGCTATCTCAAATATATAATGAAATACCATTTGAAAAAGTGTCTAAACCCTAGGGTCAAACCTAGGATTTCACTTTTTCTTCATTTTAGAATGTTTATGAATTAACTAGTGATTGTGAATTCCTCAAGTATGATTGTTTGGAAAACACTATGTATGAGATGTGGTTAGTATGTGTGTGTTCAACTACCTTGTTTTGCATTAGTATTGTTGGACTAACTAGTTGGTTGCCTCCTAGTTTAAATGGGTGGTCCTAAAGGCTCAACACGCTTGAATAACATTGAACCACCATTTAAGACCTACAGATCCTTTGGAGAAGCTCAAGAGTGTGTAAAACGGGTTTTATCCTTTAATATTTTAGCATTTCTTGTTTATGCAATTTGATAAAAATATATAATTTGGAGCATTGGATTCCTTATTTGTAAGTTATAATTATTATTGAGTTTAGAATGTAATTTTCCCACATAAGTGTCAATATCACTATCTTTAGTTTTGGCCCATATTTGCATGGGTGAACATTGAACATGTATGGCATTTTTATCATTTTTCTCATGTGTAGCTATTTGATAAAACATGAATGAAGAGCATGATTTATATGTCTTGTGGAAATAAACATGTAACAAGCTTAGTTGTGATTTGTTTACTTAATTATAAATGCATTTTTCAATTGAAAGTTGAAACATTACTTTTATGAGTAGTTGTTTCCCTTGCATGCTATGTCATTCCTTAAGCATGTGTGGGTGTGGAAGTTTTAACATTAGTTTTATATATTTTTGGATCCCTTGGGGTTTTCTAATTTACCCAATGAAGATCCTACATGTGTTCAAGTGCTCAGCTGAATTTATTTAAATACAACACATAAAATGATAAAGATATACTCTTTTGTCTACTATTCTATAAATACATTTTGTAGTTACATAAAGCTATATTAGAACCCCAAAGTCTTGCAAGAAACATTGTTGAAGTTCAAAACTCTTCTTACAATTATAGTATACAAAGTTACATGAGAGCTTTGAAGTCTTATAGTATTAAGTTTGTATAATTTATAAATTTTCTTGTAATTTGTAATTTGTAAAGTTTAACATGAGCTCCAAATTTTGGCAATGTTAAGTTTGTATGAATTTGGCACATCACTTAAAATTTTCAATGTGGCATGCAAGTTATGATTTTTCATAGTGTTAATTCATTGGATTTGGAACTCCACTTGTAATTTGTACTTTATAAAGTTTCACATGAGCTTCAAAGTTTCACAATGTTAAGTTTGTGAGATTCAAAACTCCACTTATATTTTAAAATTTAGCTAAGTTACTCATGATATTTTAAGTTCCACAATATTAATTTTGTAAGATTTAGAACTCCACTTTCAATTTGTAGTTTACAAAGTTGCATGTGAGTTCCAAAAGTTCATGATCATAAAGTTGTAAAATTGTAGGGATCAGAGGTAGGATTGCAATTTATGAGAACCATAAAACTAAAAGAGAACTCTAAAGTTTCACATTTATGCTACAAGTTTACATGATAATTCTAAATTTTAGCAAAATTTGTAAAATTGCTTGGAAGCTTGACATTTCTTCTATGACTTGTGTTTTGATCTTGTCATAGTGATTTTGAATCATATTTTTGTAAGCTTGACACTTGTTTCACCATGCTTAGTTCATTGGTGACTAGTTTCCTTGTGTGTCATTATGTGATGTCAAAATATCTTATACATGTAGGTGTGTAATGTGGCATGTTGATGTCACATTTGTAATACAAAAAATATGTTCATCTAGTTTTATTTGTTAATATTTTTGGGAAAAATTCTAGACCATTACAAATGACCTAGACATGGTTAAGGAAAATAACAAAACAAGAGACATAACCTTAACCTAAACCCCTAATGGATTCCAAGAAGTAGCCTTTGATCTCTGAATGGTTTTAGACCACTTATAAAAGCTTTCTTGGATGGGATACCTTATATAAAGAAATGGATAAAATAATAGGTTTTTTTAGTTTGATATAACATCAACAATTTCATTGAGATAAAATAAATATGTTTACATCTATTAGAGCCACCCATATTGCTGAATCAATTTGTGAGTTAATTGATGGTTCGGCAAAAGCCCTTGGAGAGCTAAAATGATGCTTAAGTTGGGTCCATGATCAGAAGTTTGAGCTATGAAAAAAGTAGGTATAGGTGAAGAAAGAGTTGATGGAAGTGACAAAAAGGTAAAACGACAATTGTAGGCATTTGGTAGTTAAGAAGATTATGGGAAGGCGGTGGTAAGACTGAAGATGTAAGAGGCAATATGTCAATGGAAGAGTCAAATATTAGCCCAAGAATAAGAATAGATATAAGATCAAAATGAGGATGAACACTCACATACTTCCTTCTTCATTATGATGTAACATAAACTAAAAAAATTAATATTTAATCATTTAAAACCAACCTAATAAAAAATTCCTTAGACAATATCATTAAAAAAAAAAACTTAATAACTTTAATATCTATATGTTGCATATTCGTATCCTCACATATATAAATTTTTAGTATGATGATTTTTTTAATAATCTCGTTTCCTATTTTATCACTTAAATTGATTCCAAATGCATGTCACCTCAATGTCTTTTATATTGGTGGGTAAAAGTTGTTACAACTAATTGAGAACATTTCTAGATAGATGGTGAATTTTGTCCACCTGACAAGCTAGTACTAACTATATAATACTATTTATCCTTCAACTTTATTTAAACTAGGTTTAATAAATATTAAAGTAATACTCAAAGTCCCAAAAGGTCAAATGAACTTGACCATCTATGTCTTCATCTACAAAATCTATGTCATTATCTAGAAAATCGAATCCTATGGCTTTAGACATTTCTTCCTAATGAAAAGGATATCTTTTGTTATACAGAGTTGTAAGCATTATAAAATGCTTCCCCCACACACTTTAGTTAGAAGGAAAGATTGAGATTGGTATTGTAAAAAGCCATCCAAGTCCACTTCTCAGAAAAACTAAAAAACTAAACAAGCCATTCAATCAAATTCATTAGATGAGATTTTTTTTAATATATGTTGAATGAATTCATATGTTCATTTTGCTTTAATTTGGGAGAAAAAGTTGTGCATGGATGATCGTTGATATATTAATTGGTTTTAAGTGAATGAATTTTGTATTAACATAATATTATTTTTTAATAAAAAAATTAGACTTTTATTAAGATATTATATATTCTTGTGTCAATTATATGTAAAATAGGAATGCCGTATATTAATTGGTTTTAAGTGAGTGAATTTTTTAGTAACATAAAAGTTTTTTTAATAAAAAAATTAAACTTTTTATTAAGATATTATATATTCTTGTGATAGTTATAGTATTTACAAATATTGTTCTATAATTAGTATTTTTAAATGCATATTGTATAAAGATAATTATTGTCCATAATATTTATTTATTATATATTTTAATATTATCATATATTATTTAATAATTTAAAAAAATATATATATTGAAATATAAAGCATAAGAATTTTAAATAATTGATATGCTTTTAAAATTATTACTATTCATAAAAATAAAAATAAAATAAAATATTTAAAACAATTTTTTAAGATATTAATCATACCTTTTAAATAAGTATTTTCTTTAGAAGCAATATTAAGTATATATAATTCCATAAAAAATAAGTGTAGATGATAAAGTGAGAAAAATATATATGTTAATCTTTTAAATTGTTATCAATATGATCTCTTAAAAGCATGAGGATATAATTGACATCTAATTTTAATATTTTGCTATACTCATTAAGTATATTAGGAATATAGGAAGTAAGAGCATATTTCATTGACTAGTTTTTTTTTCGGCTATAAATTGGAACTTCCTAGCCAAACATTAAAGTTACAAGTACTGACTTCTCAACTGTGTGTTTGGATTTGAAGACCCAGTTTTCAATTCTTATTATGAAAATATGTTATGCAAACCTATAGATTAGTAATATATGCACAAATAGATTTAGGAAGACCATTAAAACTACTTACCCTTTAATAAAAAATATATATACATTACAAATACAAGAAGTTAATAAGAGTTGAACACCATACTTAATTCCTATTATAGAAATAAATTATGCAAACCCATATATTAACAATAAATGTGCACATATAAGAACTCAACGATGCTTGAACTCAATTTACCTTAATAAAAAACAACATTTGAACTCAAACATGTGATTGATAAAATATTGAATTTTCCATTAACACCACAAATAATAGATTACATGCACATGGCCACCCTCTCCAATGACCAAGAGTGCAACTAAAACTCACTCCTTCCCTTCTCTTTGGTGGCTTAAACTTGTATGGACCCAACTCTTTCTCAACTATGTATATCCTCAATATGCATAGGAGGCATGCTTCTATAGGCAAAAATGCTTCATATTATTACAATGGCAGCTCATCTATAATTATCTCTGAGACACTTTGCTTCACACACAAGCAATATAAATGCACATACATTTGCTAAACATGGATTATTACATGCCATACAAAATACCCTCAAAATGATACCAAACTCTATGCACATATTTTTTCTAAACAAAAAATTATTACATGCCCCTAGAATGCTATCAACCTCTATGCACACACTAAATTTACACCTTCCATAATTCCAATATTCAAATAAAGGTAGAAATCTATATATGATTCTAGTTTTCATTCCTACAAATCTTTGCACACAATATTATATTGATCTTTCAATCATTGGAAATTAAGATGCACACTCTAATACAATTGCACATATCTATCTAATTTCTTGCACAAATGGTATTATTGGGACCCTTCATCCTAACTATTTGCTTTGGTATTATATATATAGGAGGAATCGATCAGGTATCTGTCCTTCTATAAACTGCACGTTTGGTAAAGTTTTTTCACATGATCGGTGATGCTAGCGTGAAACACCCTCCAATACCAAAGGGACGGTAGGGAGACTAGACCTCGCGACCTCTTGCCTCAACAAGATGCTTTCACCAATCGAACTAGGCCCACCGCCCCTAAATATTATTAATGAAAACTTGAAGAAATATTTTGTAAATCACCCTTTTATTTAATTGTTATTATCCCATATATATAAGAAGTGACAATTATCTTAATAAATTCATTTAAATATAAGCTTAAACAAGATAAATGATTTCATCCATTGAATATTGTATTGAACATGATTAAAAAAAAGTTACTCTTTCAAAAACAAATATACAATATTATAATATATTTCTACAATTTCAATACAATATTACTATCCTATTCAATTATACCAGATATTTTCTTTATATTTCAGTTATTTAATTAAACTCTATATGTATATGATCTCTATGCACTCACTTCTAACAAAATTATTGTTCCATGAACATCATTAAATTCACTCTGTCAACATATCCCTCCATATTCATGCACTTGTATCTTTTATCTTTTATAAAATTGGCACATATATTCATTGCTTTTGTATCTTTTATCTCTTATAAAATTGGCACATATGACAAAACACTAAAGATTTGAATTATGCGCTTTGGGATTCATAATATAACTAGTGCTGTTAGCCCTGTCATACAATGGAATTCTGTGCCATTTGCACACCTTATTCATATCCCTGCACCATATCACATACTCCACATGCTAATGATAGCTGCACCTACAATACAATAATTCACATCATGGTATTGAGGGGAACGCTACCAAATTTGGACTATATACATATCTTTAATCCTTTGGCTGACTGTATTCCATTATTTTACTGCACTCTTCTTCAACTATTTTCATATGCTATTTATTTGCCAACCATGGATGACTTGTACTTTTTCTGTATGAAAGAAACCCTGACACAAACTTATCTTGAAGTAACCAGGAAAATAAAATTAGACAAGATCTTTGTATACCAAGTAAACATTTATTCTACTAAAAAAAAAAATGTTAGTTTATTTAGTAATGTTGTATTTAAGTTTTTGGTTTAAAAAAAAAATGTTAGTTTATTTAGTAATGTTGTATTTAAGTTTTTGGTTTAAGTTGTGTAAGTTTTTTTTTCGACGTTTCAGATCACATTCAATGATCCATCATCAAGAAGACGAGGAAAATTTGATATGAGATAAGAAACATTATATTATTTATTAATAAAAAGCTTGACATGAAGTTCTGTTTTTTTTATTATTTGACATAGGCTTGGTGACAGTGTTTTTATTTACAGGGTACTAAACAAAAGACTTTTGACAATAGATTAGGAATGGTTAAGCATCTCAGATTGTTTTGAAGCACTCATTGGTAGGACAAAATTGACAACTGATTGTTGGACAACAATGAACCATAGTGTGTTTTTTTAGAGATTCATTTTTTTCATAATTGATAAAAAAAAAAATTAGTGAAGTATAATTGTCAGTTAAGTGTTTATTTTTTGGGTTCATAGTCTAGATGAGATCAATTTCATCCATGTTTTAAAGCATTCATGTTATCTTTTGTATGATTTCATGGAAGATGCAAAATTGATTTTGATGTGCTTATTTATATCGGCGTTAAGTAAAAGAGATGTATTATTCTATTAGACAAGGGTTAAGTTTTTGTAATTGTGAATTTTTATTGTGTTGAGATTTTTATTCAACAAGATTTTCCTAGATAAAATTACCATATATTGTCTTTTTTTCCTGTCAATTTTATTATTGTTTGGAATTTATTACATTTCTTTTATTATATAATTTTATTGAAGTTATTTTTCTCTACAACAATGAAATATAATTACATGAATATAATTTTAAATTTTTTGAAGATTTAATAGATTAGTTATCTATATATTGCTTTTTAATCTTCATACATAAAAAAGATTCTATTGTCATATTATATAAAATTCATAGATAAATAAAAAAATATTATACAAACTTCAATATTTTTTTTAGAATACTACAACTAAAAAAAACAATTTAAATTAGATATCACAAAAAAAATTAAATAGACAACATGTTTGTAATATACTTAAAATAGTTGGGTTCATCGTATAGTGTGATAGTTAAGTGTTGGCATTGTTGTTGCAAGACCATTAGGGTTCAAGTCTCCATTAGGCTATTGTGATTACAACACTATGCCTTTGTCTGATTCATAATACCAGAATAAAAAAATGCTTACGAACCCAAAAAATAAAAAAAACTTAAAAAAATTTAAATAGAACCAATCACACATGATTATTAATTTATTAATTCAACATGTTGAAATCCCTATGTCTCCCAAATATAACTTGATTACAAAGTTAAAATATCCAAAAATCAACCTTTTAAAACTTAAAACTCTTAACAATTATCTGATGTGGAAATACTAGCATTTGTTCCATGTATATAGAATGGCCATAAATGTAGAATTAGGAAAATCAATGAAAAAATGTTGTTTTACATTCTGGCAAACAAGACAAGTGGTCTTTGTGTTTCATTGAAGAAAAATTATTATTCTACCTATATTTTCAAATGTGTCAGTTATGAATTTTTGTTTAACCCTCTCTTGCATACATTTGTTGCAAATTAGTGGTTTTCAAAATTTAGTGGTTTTCAAAATTTGAGAGAGAGAGAGAGAGAGAGAGAGAGAGAGAGAGAGAGAGAGTGCGTGTGTGTGTAGAATTAGGAAAGTAAAGTTGAAAAAGTTTGAAAAGCTAAATTAATTTTCAAATATAATTTGAAATTTCTTATATTTCTAGGTAATCTTATAGAAAATATGAACTTTTCATCCTCAAATTTCAAATTTATTTTATTAAATTTTGATAAGTTATATGAGTCAAAATATTTATCTAGTTTAGTTTTGATTATATTGGAAAAACAGGTTTTGAAGGGACCCAAAACATTTTACATCACTTTAAAACAAAATGCCGCTATAAAAGATAAACACAATAAAGCATAAGCAGTAGCCAAAAGTAAACCAACAACAAAAATGCAGTGACCCAACAACAGAGAAGTAGAAACAAAAAAAACAACACAAATACATAAACTATTTCATATTTTTCAAGGTGTTGGCCACCTCGATCTCCTGGTTGCAGTGCAGGTTAACCATGTCCATTAATTATTGCTTTTCTTCTTTGAACATCTTCCTAAGGTCAACCCTTGTTCTAATGCTTGGGCCTTTGGCCTCTTCCTTAGTGGTCTTCTTCCCCTTACCCTTGGAGGTTTGGTCCTTCCCAATCATGTCTGCAAAGTACAATTGATCCTCCCTGAGCTGACTAATCTTACCAAAAAAAACCTTCAAGGACTTTGCACTTTTTTTAACTGAGCTATGACTAACCTGTAGTAATTTCTCAATATCCTCATCCATTTCCTTAATCCTTCCCTCCATTTCACTAAGGTGGCTCTCACACTAGGCTTTGAAATCATAAAATGAACATTCTAAATCTACCAACCTCTTAATAAGAAGGTCCAAAGAAGAGCCCTTCGGTTGGTTTGACATGTTCTCCTTCAAAACCCTGATTTTAATGTTGACCTTGTTGAATTCCTGCAACATCCATTTAGCAAGTTTAAAGGTGCACGTGGCACTCGACCGAGCCATATCCAATAGCTCAAACATGGAGATATTATCATCATTGAGATAAGAAAAATCCTTAGAAAGATGATTAACTTTCAATGGCTCAAGCTTGCCAAGGTTCGGATCCACACCATCTTCCTCACGCATAGTCCTCTCAACCTAGTTATATAAATAATGAAACACAATTTTTGTTGACATTTATCTAATTAATTAATTTTAAAGATATTAAATAAAAATAAAAATAAAAATAAAAATGAAATTAAAAAATTATAAAAAAATATTATCTGTAACAAAACTATGTTTCAAAAAAATTAAGTTTTACTGACATATTTCTTATTTTTTAGAAAAAAATGTTACATAAAGATCATGCAATACAATTTATTGCTAATTTTTTAATTATTTTGTTATATTTTTTTACTAGATTTGTTACTTTTTAAAGAATATTGCAATTTTATTTTAGACATCATGTATAGTGGATTTAGTAAATAAATAACACATTGATTGAACAATACCTCTAAAATATTTATTTATTCTAAAAAATTATAGACACAACATTTGAGGAAATCATTTTCAACAATTAGTATTACATTCTTTTGTAGGGAAACTTCTAAAAAAATATTTCTCCAAAAACACAACATTTAACAAAGTTTTTCATATATAATCTCTACTTTCACACTTAAAATCATGGTAAGTGCTTCTCAATGTTTTAAATAATATCTTTCAAAGGAAGGAATGGTGGAAAATACACTTCATACACTAATCTATGAGAGGAGGTATTTACAAAAATTAAAATTGATTCCACAATTATAAGAAATGTACCATAACACAATTATTTATGTGGAAAATACCATTTTAGAAAAAAAACCACTCCAAAACAACATAATGTATTACTCAATAATTAAATGGTTATAATACACTTGCAAAGTAGAAGCCTTTACAAGAATACATATGACCAAGAAGAGATCTAGAGAAATTTTGGTAACATAACAGTACACATAATACTCATTCTTAAATGCCCATCTCAAACACCCAATAAATACAAGACACAATACAATAATTCCTCAAATATAATTTAGGAAATCATGAGCTAAAACCACCCAACATGTGACCCTGTTGGATCTCAGTTGTGATCATATAGTTTGTCCTTGATGTCAAAATATCTTTTAGTTGGTTCTCTTTGATGATCAGTCTCAGGTTGACTCTATATGATTTATTATGGCACTTCTTTAATGTCTCTTGGCTATTACAGAGAGTTATTTGTTATGGTTCATTTTCATGGTGATGAGTTTTTCTGGTTTAGGTTATGAATGCTACATCTTTGACTGACAGAGTTTGAAAGATGGTTTCTTTGTCAGAATGGTTCTCATTGCATATCACAGGCTTTGGTTGTTTCTCTCTCAAGCATACTCATAATGGAGTGAAAATGGCAGGACCTCACCGATCCTCTTTGAAATGTCTGAGTTGCCTATCGGCAAGACATTTCTAATGTTATGGCGATTGAATTTAACATTCTGGCAGCTTTCGACGTAACAGTGTTTGTGGTCTTGACAACAGAAGAAAAATATTCTTTATCGACATAATGGTTACTAAGTCTTGTCGACCCCGCTTTGGAGATTTCATCGGCATAAGTCTTATTGTTTGCGGCAGGGTCTTGCCGAGTCTATTGGTGTCTCATCAACCAGTGGTGGGAGGATGCACATCGGCAAGTGTTGTAGTCTTCAGCTTAAGGTCTCAGTGATAATGAAGTGTCTCGTCGACCCCGTCAGTAGGAAAGATATCATCGGTAAGACTAAACGAAATCTACATAAGGTCTTCTCGATAGCAACTTGTTACGGCGACTCACATGAAAACAAAGGAAAGGTATCTTCGGTGTGGTCTATGTGAATGCTCTTGGTCTTGCCGACTGGGTGAAAGGGTCACATCAATGGTCTTTTGTGGATGGTCTTTGAAATAACTCATTGGTATGAGTTAGGTTCTTCGGAGAAAGGTCACAGTGAGTTTGAGGGTGTCTCATCGACTGACGTGGGATGTGAATACTTCGGAAAAACATTTGCAATCTCAGCATAGGGTCTTGGTGAGAAAACTGGGTCTCACCAAATACAACACATGAGATGTCGGTAAGAGTTAGGTTCATCGGCATAAGGTCACAGCGATGTTCATGTGTCACACCGACTCCGCCTGTAGAAAAGGTATCTTCAGTGAAACATAGTTTAGTCTTCATAACATCTCATTGATAACAATATGTCACATCAACAAACAGAGGATGAAAAATGGCGATAAAGATGTCGTCGGCATAATAAGCATTGAGTTGTCTCGGCGAACAGGAATGATCACATGGGATTTTGGTAAGACTCATGAATTTTGATGTAGAGTCTCAACGAACCCATCAAGTCTTGGCGACTTGATATTGACAAAGGCCTTCGACACAGGTAATGGATTGTCACGGCGACAATGTGTACCAAATGTCTTTCGATAAAACAAAGACCTTTCTACAAGATGTCTCCCCAAAAGTTGAAGGCTACAGCGACACAGGATGAAAGGATGTATTTTGATATAACTTAAAGTACTCTCTGAGAGGTCTCTTCGATATCAAAAGGCTACAGCGATAGTGAATGGAAATCAAAAGGGTCTCATCGGTAAGAAAAATGATTTTTCACGATGACAAGATTAATCTCGTGGTCTTTCGGTAAGACATTGAATGACCTACAAGAGGTCTTCCCGACTTCACTAAGTCTCAGTGATTGGAAAGAAAATAACGTTTGGCTCTCTGCGTAACATTATGAATTCAACATGACATATCTCTGACTCTTGTGTCTCAGCGACTGAAACATAAAAGGTCTTCTACATGGTTTCTCCCCGATGGCAGAAAGTCATGGCGACACATAGGGACAAAGGAACGTTCAAAGTTATAATTGCCTTTTGGCATACTTGTCTGGATGATTCAGCAAACATTTAACAAACTCTGATTCTGTGACCGACATGTGATTTTCTAAGTATAGTTACATGGAAACTTCTTTGGTTAGTATCAATTCTCTAGAAAATATTCTCTGAGATTTCAGAGGATATGATTTTTCTGTTTGTGGGCTATCATGACCTTGATGAAAATCTTTCAGTTACAATTTGAAGTCTCCCGATTTAGCACAAAAATTAAAAGCTCTATGGATAGGCGTTACTTTGATTTTTGCTTTCATCTACAGATCATTATGAATTAGCTTCATATTCTAATAATAGCAAGAGAGTTTCAGAATCTGGTGAAAAACGTTTTTGAAGATTTCTTGATAACTGACATACTTGAAATGTATATATATAAACCTGTGTTGAAAATAGAGATGGTTGGTGATTGTAATTCCCTGGTTGTAATCCTTAGGGTATATTGTAGACGTGAGAATAGAGAAATATGAGCTTAAATTTAAACAAAGTGATCCTCTGGTATATTATGATTGTAATTTTGTAATCTGTGTAAGGGGTTGGTGCTCCTTGAGATTGGTGTTTCTAAATGAGGGGTTGGTGCTCCTTGAGATTGGTGTCTCTAAAATGAGGGTTTGGTGATCCTTGAGTTGGTGCTCAGAAATTGGCCTATAAGGCATTGTTAAAAGTGGTTTTGAAGATTAAGCCAGTAAGGCAGTTTAGGAGTGGTTTTTCTACCCCAAGAGGGTTTTCCACTTAGAAAATTCTCTGTCTCTTTGTTCTTCTGTGTGTTCACTACTTTTCTATGTTGATTGTTGTTTCAGTTCATAGTTGGGTTTAGTGTTGTTCTCAATTCTGTTTATGAATGATTACATTCAACTCATGAATGCCTTAATCAGAATAATATTGAGATCTAATATGAGCTATGTTTTGGGAAATGCAAGATATCTCACTCAAATCATGTTTTCATAAGTTGTCTAATAGACTGAGTTTATGTTGTCATATCTTTGTGCTTTCAAATGAGATTACTCTACACTATTGTTGAAAGAAAAGGAAATCAGATTGTAAAATCTTGGTCAAAGTTTTACAAAGTGTAGACACTGATTCACTCCCCCCTCTTAGTGTCTGTCAATAACTCCAACAATTGGTATCAGAGCATAGGGTCCTCTAATAGGTCTAAACCACCTAGGATTGTTCCTGGTGTCTTGGAGTAGTTTGGTTAATATGGGAAAGAACAAAAGGAATAAGGGAAAAATATGTTCTCAGCAAAATGCTATTCATCATGCTCAACCTGAATCTAGTATAAGGAATAACGAGGAAGAGTTAATAAATAGTAGCTCTGAAATGGTAGAGTATCCTAGATCTAGAACTCCTCAGTTCAAAGAAACAAACTTTATTATATGGAAAAATAGGATGGAAACATACTTACTTTCTTTAGGATCTGAAGTGTGGGCATTAGTAGAAAAGGGTTGTACTACATCTGCAACATCTCCTTCCTCTCTTGAGGAGATGAAAGCTCTTGAATTCAATACCAGAGCTATAAATGCTATTTTTAATAACTTGCCAAATAAACTCATTACAAAAGTCATTCATTACAGTAGTGCTAAGGATGTGTGGGACAAGTTGACAGAAATGAATCAGAATAGTGAGTTACAAGAGGAGATGTCTTTTGATACTGAAAGAAGTTGTGAAACATCTGAGAGTGAAGAAGGTGTAAACCTTTATAATTTTGAAAAGAATTCTAGGGAGATCATTAATGAATATTTAGATGATCAAGAAACTTGTGTAAATGTAGATCAATCTTTGGGTTCAAAGTTAACTTTGAACTGGATTATGATGAACCAGAAAGTGAGGTTGATTTGGAAGGTGAGCTCCTATGTGCCTTAGATACTATTAAGCAGCTTAGAAAAGAAAGCAAGTTTTTAACAAGATAGCTTCAGCAAAAAGAGAGTCTGGAAGTCAAGTTGAAAGACAAGGATGAGTTCTGTAATAATCTAGAAAATGAGATTGATTCTTTAAAGAAATGTTCTGATAATGATACCTTGTTAAAATAACTAACTCTTAATGATGATATGATTATTAGTCAGAAAATTGAAATTGAAGAATATAAGAGGATTGCAGATGTTGTGAGTTCTGATTTGGAGATTAAAAAGATTGTTTGTCTAAAACTTGAAGAAGTAGTTGCTTTAAGAAAAGAGCTTGAAAGTTTCAATGGTCAATCTGGTAAATTTTAGAAATTTGATCATAGTACTAATATATTGAATGAGATGTTGGGTAGGAAAAAGCATTCTAAAGATCCTAGAGGAGTTGGATATGAAGTTGGACAAAGCTCTACAGACAAATCTAAACATGAAACAGTGTTTACTACTTCAAATGGAAAGAAGTTTACAACCAAGCAAACACCAAGAATGAAGGTTGATCTTGGTTACAGTTTTGCTGCATCAAAGGATAACATTGACACTAGAAGACAGTATAAACGTATTCATAGAGAAAGGAAAAATGTCTTCAGACCTTCACATCCTTGGCATGATCATTCATTCGGGTATAATCATTCTTTCCAAGGGTATTGTTATGTTTGTAATGATTATGGTCATAAGGAAATTGATTGCATAAGATGGTCAAATAAGAATCATACTAATGTCCCTAGAAATAAGGATGTGGTGTGTTACAACTGCAACAATTTTGGTCACTTGAGAAGAGATTGTAGAATAAATACAAGTGAGGATAATGTAGGGAACAATGCTGGAAAAGTCTATAGGAAGTCCTCTATTTCTCAGAACAATCACAAAGTCATTTGTTTCAGATGTAACAACATTGGACATAAAGTAAAACAATGCAGATTCAATAGAAAGACATGTACTTCAAGCAAACAAGTGAAAATGTCTTCATTGGTGTGGAGAAGAAAGAGCAATCAAGATGACAAGAAGAGCAATAAAGATTCTTCTGAGAAAACTCCTTGTGCACTCCTTGCATAAGAGTGTCCTTCCAGGTCTTGAGAAGAAGCAAAGACTCAGGGGGAGTCTATTATGGTAATATATTTTACCCCTATGGAGTCTAGAATAAGGTATGACATCTTGCATTTTCTTTTGGTGGTATAAGATGTTAAGAAATGTTTTTGCTTGGTCTAATGGTTGACAGTTTTTAGAAAGTTTTTGAAATGACTGTGCACTTTGTTCTTAAATGAACTTTTTGGATGCTTGAGCTTTGGAAATATTGGTATGTCCTTATGACATCTTTGAGCGGTGTGGAGATATATAGATGAGTTCCTGTTATGTCTCTAAAAGAAGGTTGCAAGAGTCTGATAATAATCACACAGTAGTATGTGTGTTCTCTTTGTGCACGGTATGATGAGAGGAAGTCTATAAAGACTATACATAGATTGAGGGATTGTTTCTTTTGATCAAGTTGATGTTGTGCTGGTGGAGTTACCTGAGGTATAATGTATTAATCTTTGCACCTAATTTGTCTTGAAGTTTTTGTCTTTTGCAGTACTAAACTTTTTATGTTTGAGTGCCTTAAGGAAGATCAAACATGTTGAAGCTACAATGATTTCTTAAGAGAAAGGATGGTTGTGCAAATCTGATGCTAAAATATGGAAAGAAAAGAGTAGTGATGTTGAGTCTGGTATATGGTGAACAAGCTGTAAGTTGTGACTGAGGTTACTTGTGCTGAGAAGAGGTTGGTTGTTTGTGCTCAATTTCTGGTATTGCTAAATTGCAGTTAATCTAAATGTGGAGACATACAGAAGCTGAGTTAAGATTGTGTGTTGAATGAAGATACTTACAATGTCTTTTGCAAGATGATATGAAGTAATTGAGTGTTGTGTGTGAAAGTGAGTGCAAGTTATATATATATGAAAGCTGCTTGAATTCATGTTTTGATAGAATCAAAAGGAGAAAGATTTGGTGTGCTTCCTTGAAGATAGATTATTTGCATGATGTTATTAAGTTTCTAATTTTGAAGTGGGAGTTATTGCACAGGTTGTTACTACTAATTTCTCTGATAATTTCTATGCATTTGAAGTGAGTGAAGTTGTGCGGTTATAGAATGATGCTCTATCTTGCATTGGTGATGTGAAGTTATACAATATGTCTACTGCACTATTGTTGTATTTGCAGCTGGTTCTTATGGTATTTGGTTGGCTTCTCAGTTGTGTTTTTCTGGCATTGCACATTCTTCTCCTCTATCCTTTGTCATTGAGGCAAAAGGGGGAGAGACATTTTGTGTTTTTCCATCAAGGACAAAGGGGGAGTTTGTTGGATCTCAGTTGTGATCATATAGTTTGTCCTTGATGTCAAAATATCTTTCAGTTGGTTCTCTTTGATGATTAGTCTCAGGTTGACTCTATATGATTTATTATGGCACTTCTTTGATGTCTCTTGGCTATTAAAGAGAGTTATTTGTTATGGTTCATTTTCATGGTGATGAGTTTTTATGGTTTAGGTTATGAATGCTACATCTTTGACTGAAAGAGTTTGAAAGATGGTTTCATTGTCAGAATGGTTCTCCTTGCATATCATAGGCTTTGGTTGTTTCTCTCTCAAGCATACTCGTAATGGAGTGAAAATGGCAGGACCTCACCTATCCTCTTTAAAATGTCCGAGTTGCCTATCGGCAAGACATTTCTAATGTTATGGCAATTGAATTTAACATTCTAGTAGCTTTTGGCGTAACAGTGTTTGTGGTCTTGGTGACAGAAGAAAAGTATTCTTTATCGGCATAATGGTTACTAAGTCTTGTCGACCCCACTTTGGAGATTTCATTGGCGTAAGTCTTATTGTTCGTGGCAGGGTCTTGCTGAGTCTATTGGTGTCTCATCGACCAGTGGTGGGAGGATGCACATCAGCAAGTGTTGTAGTCTTCGGCTTAAGGTCTCAGCGATAATGAAGTGTCTCACTGACCTCGTCAGTAGGAAAGATATCATTGGTAAGACTAAATGAAATCTACATAAGGTCTCCCCGATAGCAACTTGTTACGGTGACTCACATGAAAATGAAGGAAAGGTATCTTCGATGTGGTCTCTACGAATGCTCTTGGTCTTGCCGACTGGGTGAAAGGGTCACATCAATGATCTTTTGCATACGGTCTTCGAAATAACTCATCGGTATGAGTTATGTTCTTTGGAGAAAGGTCACAATGAGTTTGAGGGTGTCTCATCGACCAGCGCGGGATGTGAATACTTCGGCAAAACATTTGTAATCTCGGCATAAGGTCTTGGCGAGAAAAGTGGGTCTCACCGAATACAACACATGAGATGTCGATAAGAGTTAGGTTCATTGGCATAAGGTCACAACGATGTTCATGTGTCATGCCGACTCCGCCTGTAGAAAAGGTATCTTTGGTGAAACATAGCATAGTCTTCATAACATCTCACCGATAACGATATGTCATAGCGACAAACAAAGGATGACAAATGGCAATAAATATGTCATCGGAATAAGCATCGAGTTATCTTGGTGAACAGGAATGATCATGTGGGATTTCGGTAAGACTCATGAATTTTGATGTAGAGTCTCAACGAAACCGTCAAGTCTTGGCGACTTGATATTGACAAAGGCCTTCAGCACAGGTAATGGATTGTCATGGCGACAATGTGTATCGAATGTCTTTCAGTAAAACAAAGACCTTTCTACAAGATGTCTCCTCGAAAGTTGAAGGCTACAGTGACACAGGATGAAAGGATGTATTTCAGTATAACTTAAAGTACTCTCTGAGAGGTCTCTCCGATATCAAAAGGCTACAGCGATAGTGAATGGAAATCAAAAGGGTCTCGTCGGTAAGAAAAATGATTTGTCATGGTGACAAGATTAATCTCGTGGTCTTTCGGTAAGACATTGAATGATCTACAAGAGGTCTTCCCGACTTCACTAAGTCTCAGCGATTGGAAAGAAAATAACGTTTGGCTCTTGGCGTAACATTATGAATTCGACATGACATCTCTCTGACTCTTGTGTCTCAGTGACTGAAACATAAAAGGTCTTCGATATGGTTTCTCCTTGATGGCAGAAAGTCATGGTGACACACAGGGACAAAGGAACGTTCAAAGTTATAATTGCCTTTTGGCATACTTGTCTGGATGATTCAGCAAACATTTAACAAACTCTGATTCTGTGACCGACATGTGATTTTCTACGTATAGTTACATGGCAACTTCTTTGGTTGGTATTGATTCTCGAGAAAATATTCTCTGAGATTTCAGAGGATATGATTTTTTTGTTTGTGGGTTGTCATGACCTTGATGAAAATCTTTCAGTTACAATTTGAAGTCTCCTGATTCAGCGCAGAAATTAAAATCTCTATGGATAGGCGTTACTCTGATTTTTGCTTTCATCTACAGATCATTATGAATCAGCTTCATATTCTAATAAGAGCAAGAGAGTTTCAGAATTTGGTGAAAAATGTTTTTGGAGATTTCTTGATAACCGACATACTTAAAATGTATATATATAAACCTATGTTGAAAATAGAGATGGTTGGTGATTGTAATTCTTTGGTTGTAATCCTTAGGGTATATTGTAGACAGGAGAATAGAGAAATATGAGCTTAACTATAAACAGAGTGATCCTCTGATATATTATGATTGTAATTTTGTAATTTGTGTAAGGGGTTGGTGCTCCTTGAGATTGGTGTTTCTAAATGAGGGGTTGGCGCTCCTTGAGATTGGTGTCTCTAAAATGAGGGTTTGGTGATCCTTGAGTTGGTGCTTAGAAATTGGCCTATAAGGCATTGTTAAAAGTGGTTTTGAAGAATAAGCCAGTAAGGCAGTTTAGGAGTGGTTTTTCTACCCCAAGAGGGTTTTCCACTCGGCAAATTCTCTGTCTCTTTGTTCTTCTGTGTGCTCACTGCTTTTCTATGTTGATTGTTGTTTCAATTCATAGTTGGGTTTAGTGTTGTTCTCAATTTTGATTATGAATGATTACATTCAACTCATGAATGTTTTAATCAGAATAATATTGAGATCTAATATGAGCTATGTTTTGGGAAATGCAAGATATCTCACTCAAATCATGTTTTCATAAGTTGTCTAATAGACTGAGTTTATGTTGTCATATGTTTGTGCTTTCAAATGAGATTACTCTACACTATTGTTGAAAGAAAAGGAAATCATATTGTAAAATCTTGGTCAAAGTTTTAAAAAGTGTAGAAACTGATTCACCCCCCCTCTCAGTGTCTGTCCATAACTCCAATAGGCCCCAAATCCCAAGATGATTCCTTTGTTGCAAGGTGTGTGCCCTTGGTCTCCTTGTGCTATGTAATGTAGTGATTGGATTCATGACATGGCTTAACCAACTCCTATGGATTCATTAACTTTGGTGGTTGTATTAGAAATTAACAAGGTGATCTTTCGATGCAACAACAACCATCTATGCAACAATTGGTATCAAAGCCTGGGTCACGGGTTCAAACCCCTTGCTTGCATTTGGGGGGATTGTTGCAACGCGTGTTCCCTTGGTTTCCTTGTGTTGTGAAATGCAGCGCTTTGGTTCGTGACATGGCTTAACCACCTCCCATGAATTCATTAACTCTATTGGTTGAATCAAGCATTAACAAGTCAATTTTTTGGTGCAACGACAACTGTATGTGCAACATCCTCAAGCTAAAACTAGCATATTCCTTACACCTATCATAAGATTTTTATAATCTACCCACCAACTTGGGTGTTCCATTTTGGCTCCATTATCCCCAATCAAATATTCCTTGTGACATATATAAGTATGTGTCATAATTTGGTCCAAAAATGTAACCTCCTCTTACAAGGCTAATGCCTCATAAATGCTTACATTTTCAATGTGGGTGGCTCAAATTTTGAAAGAAAACACTTTTGATTCAAGGACTTGATTGAGACCATTTAAAAAAAATAAAGATCTTGAAGAGAACCATGCCATCGTAACTACATTTTTCTAGTTGAGACCCATTTTGACATTTTTTAGAGCCAAAATCAATATCTAAAGCTCTAAAAAATTATATTTTTTTATTCTTGACATTAGGATAAAAGGTTGAGACAACATTTCTAACATTCTCCCACTTTTAAAACACACTTATAAGAGAAAAGATAATACTGACAATATAAACTATATATTAAGGGATGAGAAGCCCATATATTCATTGCACCAATTGAAGTTCTAAGTGTTGGTTGGCTTCATCAATTCATCTACGACATTTTACAAGTGTCAAATTTCTTTAGCATCACCCTCCCATCCTCTATCATTTCATAAAATACGATATTGGACATCTATGTGCTTCATCCTCATATGAAATGTCACATTAGTTATCGAACGTATGACAATCTAACTATCACAAAGAACTTTCATAACTCTCTAACTTGGCCACACATGTTAACATAACATATTAATCCATAATGCCTCCTTATAGTTATGAGTAGGTTTCATATATTCAACCTTTATAGTTAAAAAAAATAACATCCTAACACTTACTCATCCAACTAATAACACCTCCAAATAAATTGAGAACATATCCAATAATGTGTGTTAATATATCTCCTACCTAATCTAAATCCATGAATATATATTGATTGTTAATCCCTTGTAAAATAACCGTGATAAAAAATATATTATTCTTAATTACCTCACAATATTTAAAATCCCATTTAATTGCATCCTAATGATCTCATATCCAAGATTAGGCATGAATTGACTAGGGACTTCTATTGTTTGGGAAATTTTTGGTCTTGTATAGAATATTAATAGACATCAAAATCCTAATAGCACTAGCATAAGGAAATTTAACTATGTCGTCCTCAATGGGTTTAGATAGACACTACTCTACTAATAACATATTCCCCACCAAATAAGAAGACTAAATTGTCTAAAAACTAGAATGTTGAATATCTCTAACACAGAGTTCATATATTTACTATGGCCCAACCAAATATTTTTTGTTTTATATATATATTCTAATATTTATACCCAATATATAATTGATGGATGCCACTTTGAATTCATGTCAAAATGTACTAAAATATTAGGATATAAATCATAAATCACATCATTCTTATTACAAAAAAAATCATCTATTTATAATGTGAAAAAAAGGAATTGATCACCACCCATTTTATAATAAACACAATGTTATGATTTGGATCTTAGAAATATAAAACTCAACATAAATGAATCTCAATTTTGAAACCACATCCCAAGAGGCTAATTGAGACTATAAAAATATTATTTTAATCTACAAACTAATGTTTCTTTATCTTTCTCTACATAGTGCTTGATTTGATACATGTAGATCTCTTCCTCTAAGTTACAATGTAGGAATATTGCCTTTATATGCAAATAGTTTATCTCTAAATTTAAAGTTTCTACTTCATATACCATAACCTAACAGATGCCAGCTTAGAAACTAGGGAAAAATCTTGCCAAATCCTGTCCCCTCAACCAAGGAATTTCTACATATAATTCCACCTTGTACTTTTCAATACTACCATCTAAATTTATGTAAATTTTAAATACCCATTTACATCCACTAGGCCTTATTTTTTGGCAATGGTACCAAGTCTTATATGTCATTATTTTTCAATGCAACCATCTCCTCATCCAAAGCTACTTGCCAAGGCTTAGAACTACCCATATCCATTGCTTCCTTCATAATTTTAGGCTCATCAATATTAATCATCAAATAAAATTACATCTCTAATCAATAGGAGTATACCAATCTATTTGTTGTCTCTATTGATTGGCCCCCCTCAAGATTTGAGGTGGAGTTTCTAATTCCTCTTTGAATATATCTGAACTATCTAAGTTCTCCATCTCTTTATGTTCTTCATAACCTTTTGTTGTAACCTTCTCATTCTTTGGGGTAGTTAAGCCACATATTTATACCGATCCTCTTCTTATTGTAACACTATGGAAGAAGGCTTATCTTTTTGAAAATAACACATTTATTAAATAGAATATTTTTGGACACACTGTCCCAAATATGTACCCTTTCACATTGACACCATAACCAATGAAGATAGATTTTATTTCCTTATCCTCCAACTTTAACTACTTCTCCCTATTCACTGATTCATATGCCTTGAAGCCAAAAAATCCATATTTTATAATGATAATTTTTTTATTATCCATACCCCCATAGGAATATTGTTAATGAGAATTGATGTACGAGACATGTTAATTAGGTAACAAGTTATAGCAGAAATGCTTCTATCTAAAACTTTTATTCCAAGCTAGGTCTACTAAGAATACTCTTAGCCCTCTCCTTCAACGTCTTGGTCATTCTCTCTACAACTCCATTCTATTAAGTGATGTATGGAGTTGTCTTATATCTCTTAATATCATGATTATTACATAATCTACAACTTGTAGAAAATGAAACCACCATTGTTAGTCTTCAAAACCTTAATCTTCCTAACAATATTTTTTACAAGAGCCTTAAACTCCTTAAAACAACGAAAGGATTTAAATTTAATCCACATGTCATTTTACATTTTATTTATAAAAGATACATAGTATAAATATATAAAAAAAAGAACATTAACAAGATCAAATACATATAAATGAATCAAGTATAAGAACCTAGAAGATATATGAGAACTAGAATAAAATTTAATAGGATCCTATTTTATATATACACATATCCACATAAATCAAATTCAAAATTAAATTCATTCATCCCCTTAATAAGATTTTTATTTTTAATGTTTTATAGACCTTTCTCACCTATATGTTTGATTCTTTTGTGCCCTTCCATTTTTTATTTAGAAGTAAACTTTTATTTGAGGAAAGAGAACACTTAGGTACCTAGAAAGCATGGAAAATAAAATTTGGCACAACATTCCTCTTTGATGCTAGTTCTAAGGGTAAATATTTAGAGTTTGTAGATCTCTTTGCTACAAGAATAGAAGAAATATTATACTAGACAATGCATTCATCTACTCTAAATAGAGTTCCCACAAAAAACCCCTTACCAAGTGTAAAGTAGGGGGATTTTTCACCCCAAGGCTCCAGGTTATGAGAGAGCCTCAAGGAATGAATTGCCCTAAACTACCTCAGATTGATCAATAGGTAAAGAAAGTAGAGGTAGGCTAAAAAGGAAGGGAAAACAAGATCCTATTTCCTTTATGCTAATGATAGGTGTTTTTGGAAACCATGTGAGTAGACTGCAAGGGTCTTGGACTACAAATCTGATGGCTCTCTATCTCAGGATGACAACATGGGAACCCGGCTTCAACATTTCATGCTAGAGTCTTAGGGACATGCTAGTGTATTGCACAAATAGAGGGTTGGATGATAGTTAGAAATGTGCAAGGTTTACTTACAACTCAGATACTGGATTTTTACTGTTTAACAATTTAATAAGATGATGTAGAAAATAAGCAGTACAATAAGAAGAATACTATAAAGCTATTCTAGTGATAAATTGACAAGGAAGGGAAAAGAATGGTGACTTACTCACAGTCTAGTTATCCAACTAGCTCCAAGTGGACGAACTTGTACCTACACACACATAAACAAAAAAAATGTTGGGTTGTGTTTTGAGGTCTACCTTAGTTAGACCCCCATTTTGGTGTTCCCACCTCCGTGGACAACCATATATGCAATGCCATGGAGAAAAATGATAAAGGAGAGAATAGAAATGACACAAGAAGAGCAATGATAACTTGAATGCTACTCTACAAGATGATAGATGCAAGTAAATGAAAAGACACAATGATACCTTCCTTGCTATAAGCACTCAAGGTCGATAGAGGAAGGAAGAGAATGCAACCACTATGCCAAGGAGGTAGAGCTTTCAAAACCTACAGTGATGATGGTGTTAAAGAAAGAAGACGTTGTAGAGACCAAGTAGAAAGATGGTAGCAGCAAGATAGAGTGAGAGTGAAGCAAGAATGATCAAGAAGAGTTGCAAGAATGAGAAAATTATCTTGAGAGTGAAAGAACCAACATGGGAGATGGAAAAAATGAAGTTTAAATGGATAAATGGAGGTAAAGAGTCCTTTTTAATTGGTCAAGAGTCGGTAGGAGACATTACCTCCATAGGCAATCATGAAGCATAATGTATCTACAAATTCCAAACATAGGAATCTTTCAAGATGGTAATGTGATGCGTAGATGTTCGTGCAATGCATGCACACCCCTAATAAAAATACATCCATTGACAAAAAATGACAGGTACATGTGGGAAGATCAAGATGAAGGTGGCAGGTTTTTGCATCATCAGACTAAAAAATCTAAAGTAAGGGTAAATTAATGGGAAATTTTCCTAGGTGTAAATTTATGCCATTACATTTTCCCCCCACTTTAGCAAGCATATGTGTCAGTGTGTATGAGAGCTAAAGTAGAAAGGGGTTGAAGAGAATATACCAATATTGTCAAGGAAGAAGATCTTTGATCTGGCATACCTAGATGTGAAAGAGGGAGCTCCACCAAGATGTGAAAATGATGTAGGTCTTTGATCTTGCAAATCTAGCTACGATATCACCACAAACATGTTAGGTTGCAAAAAAAAGCATGTTTGGTGAAAAATATAATCATAAGAAACAAATTCATAAGACATAAGAAGGCACAAGATAGCATGATAAGACATGACCTGATCAAATAGAAACAAGACACAGACTGATAAGATATATAAGCTTGCAGTTGCTACAAACTGCATTGCAAGACAGTCACAAAAAAGACTGGTCTAGTTAGATTTCCCCCAAGCTAGATGCCAAGATATAAGATGTCTGATACCAAGACATGCAACATCAAATATTAGATAAAGGAAACACATTGCAAAAAATAAAATATGGATTTTTTGAAGAAAGCCTTCAAAGGGGGTTCCTTTGGTAAGGAACACCTCAAGACACCAAGGGGCCCAGTCAAAGGAACACTCCAATTGAAAAGCACTACATTTTTTGCAAGTTATTCTGTCATCAAGGAATCCTTTTGAAATATCTTTCTTCAAGGAATCTATTGGAAATAATGCTCCTTTTTCAAAGGAAAGTTTTCAGACTCTTTTATTTTTAAAAAAGTGCTCCTTTTTCAAAGGAAAATTTTTAAACTCTTTTGCATACAAGATCCTTTTCGAAACAAAATTTAATCTAGGAGTCTTGAGAGAATACAAAATTTTGGAAAATGAGAGATTTCAATAATGGATTATTTCATCAAGGAATTCATTTTAAAGAAATTTTACACCAAGGAATTCTTTTTGAAAGAATTTTCCTTATTGAAAATTAGAAACCATGGTAGCCTCCCCTTAGGATGGTGTATTCTATGTAGAAGAGAACATGGCATCCCAAGGAGAGAAAGGAGAGGAAAAAATGTTGTGGCACACAAAACATGACAAGATGCATTCATGGTATGTTGGCACACACACAAGAGACAACACATAAGAACTATAACATCAAGAAGTAGACAAATAAAGATGAAGGAATCAAGAGACAGGGGGATCTAAGAACTTGGGGTCATATATGTTCATAAATAAAAATAAATAGACATAATATGGTATATGTATGAACAATCATCAATCCCCAAAGTTCTCAAAAAATGAAGAGCACATGAAGAAAAAGTGAAAATAAAAATTGGGTCAGCATGGAAGAGGGCCTAAATACCCCCAATGCTTTGCATTGTCCACAATATCGAAAAGCAATTTTACATATACAAGAATGATGACACAAATAGAAGAAGTGTATAACTAAATTTTTATGCTTGTATCCAAGCACCTACAAGGGTAGCGAGGGTCCTCTAGGTAGGATCAAAAATATAAAAATAAAAGCATGGGGGAATACAAAAAACACAAAAAAATCTAATCTACAAATAAAGAAGAGGTACCACCCTAGTCCTCATAAACCTGTAGGTCATCCTGCTCCCAATCTAGATCATTGTAAGGGGAGGGTGGAAGGGCCTACAAGGGTAGGATAGAGAGGGCATTACCCTTTGAATCACCTACAAAAAATTCCAAGGAAGAAGTCCCCTCAAGGTATTCTTCACTGAGCTCTTGTGAAGCAAAGGCCATCAATTTCGTAAAAATCAATTATAGAGTTGGGATGTCATCCACCAAATTGAAGATGCACTTTATTGGAGTGCCATGTATCAATTTGGTGGGAGAAGGAAAAGGAACTTGGAAGCCACTACTAACCTCAAGAAGAGGGGTGGTAACTAGCTTCAGAGAAGAAGGGGCCACCTTTGTCACGAGGATGGTGTAGGCCAAGACAAAACAATCTTTTAAAGAAGGTAAACCCTTCTTCTGACTCCCACTCATAGTGAGGTAATCCTCTAGCTTATCCTTTAGTGGAGGATGTTGAATCCCCATGAAAGAAGCAAAGGAACAGGAGGAAGAAGACAAATCTACAACAGACACAACTGTTGTATTTAGTATATCAATGGTCCATGAGAAAGGAGGAATATCTGGGAGGGATATCAAGAGAGGTAGTTCCATGAAGGGAACGATGAAGAATTTCACCCTTTTGGGGTGAGCATCATTAGGACCCACCAAAGGAGTCAAAATCAAGACAAAGGTGATGTGAACTAAGGAAAAAACAACAGGAGAAAGCAAAATAGTAGAAGAGGATATAGAGATAGACATCAATGGATCCCCCTCCATCTTCTACAAGGCGGAATGCTCCACAACCAGAGCCTTTTTCCTACACTTATGCTCGTGCATAAGGTGGTTACGTCAGTTGTGGGAACTAGAAGAAATGGCTTGAGAAGATATCGAAGGCTATTGCTTAGCCGCAAGAATATCCTTCACAACCATTTCCGGTGGAAGGATGGTCTCTTGGGTAGAAGCAAGAGGAGGAAGAACAAGAGAAAAAACAACCACAAGAGGAGAAATATGCACAAGTGACTCGATGGCGGGCCTCTTCCTATTCGCTTCCCTAGGGATAGGTGGAATAATAGTAGGAGGTCATAGAGGCTAAGAAGCTAGAACAAACCCATGGGAAGACTTCCCTTTTCCATAGACACCGAGTCATGGAACCATGGGAATAATAGGAAACTAAAAAACTTGATGCTTTTCTTTTTTCCATGCGAGCACCATCGCATTTCCCATATGAGACATAGGAGCGTGATTTGAAGATGCTACAACAAGATGAGAAGTAGAATTAGATGGAACTATATACATAGAAGAAGGCTCTAGAGTGTGAGCAAGCTTCCCCTTTCGCTTGGGTGGGGTAGAAGAGGCATCTTTTTGTTGCGCTATCATGGAGGATTTTATAGAAATAGCATAAGGAGACATTGGATAGATAACCTTTCATGTTGAGCCCCCAGTCTTATATTTAACATAAGATTTATATAACAAATCTCCCCTAGAGGAAGATGTCTAACCAAGACAAGCCAAAAGTGATCTAGTGAGAAGCCTCCACACAACACCAATGGTATATAGCTAGGGTCATGCACCATGTGCACAGTTCCTTCATGGTGGACTTTAAGCATTTATGTACTATAGAGGCATCACCATTCATAGAGGCTAGCGATGGAATGCCTAGCTTGAATCTGAACAGGTCAGACTCTGGGATCACAATAGTTGATGCAGATTGGGCAGATGACTTGGATAGTTGAAGGTCTACTAGTGGCTATGTTTTTACTTTTTTGGTGATGCAGTGAGTTAGATGAGTAAGGTGTAGCCTATAGTTTCATTTTCCACAACCGAAGCAGAGTATATGGCTACTACACATGCCTCTAAGGAGGTCTTTTGGTTAGAGAGACTTGGTATGGTATTGGTGTTGATTGTAGGACAATGAGGATTGGATGTGACAGTCAGAGTGCCATATGTTTGGCCAAAAATATAATGTATCATGCTCTTACTAACCATGTTGATGTTCAATATCACTTTGTGCAATAAATGGTTAAGAATGGTAAGTTCTTGATAAATTTGACACTTTGGATAATGTTACAAATTCTCTCATGAAGCTAGTGACCACAGATAAGTTCTCTTGGTGTAGGAAGGCCATAGGCCTTGATCACTATACTTGATTATATTTTATTTGTATCTCATGGATGTAATTGCAATGTATAATGTCAAGTGGGAGAATGTTAGGATAGGCGACACTATAATTGCTATTGTAAGTTGATTTATGTGTCTCCACATTCCTTGGAAAGTGTTCTAGGGGACATGAGGGAAAAAATATTTATTATTTATTTTCCTATGAAAAATTGTAATTACATTCAAAGAGGTGGACCCTCTACAGTGATGGTTATAGGGCATCCCAAAAGAATATTCCTCTTGGGCGTCCAACTTTGTGAGTGGGGACAACTTTGGCGTGGATGTCCTTGCATGTTATTGTATGTTTTGTATGATCTTGCATGGTTGGTCACCTAGGTTTGAATGTTGATGCATGCTCTTGCATGAATCCGTCATAGCCATCAGAGGGATATGGAGCACACGGTATTGACCAATTCTAATTGGTTGTGGGTTAGGCACCCATGTGAAGGCCATGTGATTATTCAATATTGTATGCTATGTTTATGGGTTTTCCATTAAGGGGGCATGGGTTTTTTAAGGTGGTTTTTCTTGTTTTGGGTTACCATTTGTGGTATTCTTTTGCAAAAACTTCTATATATTGGAGCCTTGAGATGGTGGTTTGTAAGAGTTTGTTTGTAGGTTGTTAGAGCGATGAAGTTTTGTTAGAATACAAAGATAAGTATTGTATTGTTACATCTCATTTTAATATTAATACAAGCATTGGATCTCTTTGGGTGTGGAGCTTTTCCCATAAGGGTTTCTCCACATATATACTGTGTCACTTGTGTCTGGAAATTTTTGGTATTACTAATTTTTTTTTCATGTTTGGAATTGTTAATCACATAATCTCTTAATGGTAATCTTGGATACATAATTTTATATTTGTAAACACATTATTAAGTTCTATTGTTGCAAGTTTTTACCTTGAATATCCTATTGGAAAGAGACACTATAAATATACTTTGGTATTGTCACTGATGGAAACCTTAGTCGATGATTGGATCCGCACGTCATCACTTGCTCCTACCGGAAAATAGATTGAGGAGAGTTAGGAAGAACAAAGCATTCAACAGTTTTGTGTTCTTCGATTCTCATGCATATTTTCTATTGTTATTTTGGGTTGTGGATCTTATAGGAGGCTAATCAATGTATTTATTGTGTTGTCCTAAATTCTCAGTGCCTTGTATCAAGTTGTATGCAAGTTTGGAGATCTAGTTGGATATCTTTTGTTCATCAGTGTTTTGTGGTTGACCTGAATGTTTTTAAGTGTCACAGATATTTGAGTGTTTACTTAAATGTTTTTGTGTTCGATCATCTTGATTTGGTTTCAAACTAAGTTGTGACTAACCGTTTTGTGTGTGCATTGAATATTATTCATGATTGGAGTCGACAATTGTAAATATTCTTAAGTTTTATTTGAGCTAACTGGTTGTGATTAAATTCTTAGTCGCAGATATATATAAATGTTTAATTATTTCATTTTTGGTATGTATAAGGTGTGTCAATGTGTATTGTGAATGTCATAAGGGTGATTAAGCAATTTATGCACATTTTCACTTATGCATTAAATATTTTGTGGTTTGAGTTTGAGTAGAGTAGAGCAAAAGTGCAAAATCATTTAGAAGGATAGAAGATCGACTATTGAGCCTAACCAGAACTATAATCAAGCATTTGTAGATGTTATTCTCTCAGTTCATTCTCTTGGATCTAATCAAAATATTTGTAAGACAATGTGCCTTTCTAGTTTGAGCAGTGAGCCTGAATATAAGTGCATTCCCTCATTATAAACTTCTTTTGAGTATACTCAGATTATATTGTGGATTGGCCATCCACCATGGTTTTTCCCCTAACAGGGTTTCCAAGTAAAAAATCCTTATGTTATGGTGTTGTGGTTGTTAGCTTTTTGTTCTTGCATACTTCTCTTGGTTGAATGTTTTAAGTGGGTTAAAGGTCAGAATAATAAAGTTAATTTTTGCAGAACACTGATTCAACCCCCCCTCTTAGTGTTGCTTGTGTCCAACAATTGGTATCAGAGCTAGTTCCTTGAAAGAAGTCTAACAACTTGGGGAGATCTTGGAAAGTGTTTTCAATGGATACAAGCAGTCTTCAAGAACATTTTTTGGTGGCCTTGGATGATTTTGACCAGTCAAATTTTGAGAACCGATAACTACAGGAAAATTTTGAGAATGTAGAGAAATTCATTCAGTCATTGAAAGAAAAAATAAATGAATCAAGGGAGAAAAGAAAGGAATTGTGTGATCAACTTAAGTAGAAGAATAGGAGCATGGAATATGAGCAACTGAGTCATGCCTTGAAGGAGAAAACTGAAGAATGTGAAATTTTTTCCAGAGAAAATTCTACCCTAAAGCATGAGATGGAATCTATCATGATGAAAATGACCAAGGAGATTGAAAATATGAAGAAAAATGAAGAAAATATTGCTCAATCCTTGAAAGAAAAATCTGAAGAATGTAGTCAACTAGACAATGAATTGGAACAATCTAAAAATAATGAGGAAGTGCTTGAAAAACAACTTGATGATCTTAGAAATGAACTTACTGCTACAAATGAGTACAAAGAGGAATTCAAAGCAAGCTCAACCAAGCTTGATGAACTGATTAAAAGTCAGAGGATTGATGGTGACAAGAGAGGTCTTGGCTATGAAGAAGGAGAAAGTTTTAGATCAGGAAAAAGGAATTATGGACAAGGAAGATTCAGGCAAGGAAATCAGATGAATGGAGCTAGAAGGAATCTAGCAAGACAACCAAATTCTCAAAGATTTAATGGATACTATTTTTCTTGCAATAAATTTGGTCATATGGCTTCTCAGTGTAGAATCAAGATGAATCCAAGTGGACCATCATTCTTAGGTCAGTGCTTTAATTGTAATAAGTTTGGTCATAAGTCAAGTGAATGAGAATTGTGATGAACAACTTTCATAGAGACGTTAGATGCTATGCATGCAATAGACTTGGGCATATTGCTAATCAATGTAGATCAAGGAAAAATCAATGGAACAGTAGGTTTGGATAGAGAAATTTTGTGTTACAACTACAACAAATTTGGCCACACTGCTAGATTCTGTTGGAGCAGAAGAGGTCCAGTAAAACAAAACATGCAATAGAATGTTAAGGGAAAAGGTAAAGTCACTGCTGATGTGATTAGGAGGAAAATGCAGAAGAAATGGGTGAAGAGGGATCCCTCTATTGAAGGAAATGTGCTTTCACCAGAATTTTCTTCTGGTAATTCCTCCGGGAATTAATTTTAGGACTTTGGCCTAGGGGGAGCTGTCAAGAAAATATCTTAATCCTCTACCACTAGCACTAGAATGTGGATAAATCCTATAAGTGCATAGATTCCTTTCATATGTTGCTCAACCAATTGGAGATAGTATCTTATAGTATTGGAGATCCCCAGAAGAATTATCTGTCTCGGTGCATGGAAACAAGGTAACCAGATGAATTAGGGTAAAAGAATTTATTGCAACAAAAAGGGTTAGTTGTGCGAATGATAAAAATAAATTTTTATCCTTCATTTATCACTTTTCATTTTGAAGGAAAGAAGTTTGGAGAGCCCTGGAGAAAACTTTGTTGAGTTGTGGTGAGATTCAAGTGTGAAGAATTTTCAGCAATCAAAACTTTGATCTGACGAAAAGGTATTTATCAAAAAAACTAGTGAATTTGTGAATTGGTAAAAATGGCCACTCCATTGGTAGTTGAAGTTAAGGATAGACCCCATCCAAAGTTCAAGTGGCATCCTTCTAAGTTTGTTGAGACTGAGCCCCTAGGTGCATTTTTCATCTGTACCGTACAAAGTCTTGCACACTAAAGAAATTAGGGCTTACATACATGCCAATATTGAAGAGTTAGGAAGCTCTCAAATTCTGAATTTGTATTCCAGCCATACAATTGGAGAGGAATTCACTGTTAAGCTGGAATACAGAAACCTAGCAGTGAAGAAGTTTACACAGTTTGTGAAATTTGCTATATTTGAGGAAAGCAAATGGGTGCGATATATTTTGAGCAGAGTTCATGCCAAGTTCATGTGGTTTAATATACTTTTCAAGATTACGAAAGAGGCTATAAGTGTTGTCATAGGTCTAAATTCCTCTGGTGGACTACCAGTTTTGAAATTTGTAAAGAATTAGAAGGTTACTGATGCAACAAGTGCACAATTTGATAGAAGGGAAATGACAATCGAAGACATTGCTAAAGTGGATGTGAAATTTGCATCAAAGGTCATTGGCTACAAGGTTTACCACTCTAGTTGGGATAATTCAATATCTAGTATAGCCATTTATGCAGCCTATCAGATGGTAAAAGAAAATGCAAATTATGACTTGTGTGAGCTGCTCAGAAGTCAGCTGATGGAAAATCTGGGTAAGATTAAGAAAGACAAAAAGAACTCTTTTAAGTATGGTAATTTTCTGTTGTGTTTGTTCTTTTATTTTATGAGTGAGATTCTGAGTGTTGGGAAAGTTTATTGGAAAATTAATCAGCCTATAGCTGTGCAAATAAGAGATATATTGTTTGGAAGTAGTGATCATTAGACCAGAAAAATTGCCCTCTGGGGGTACTTCAAATTTTTTTAGAATATGATGAGAAAGAATACCTACCTCAATTGTAGAGAAGTAAAAAGATACAATCTATTTCATGGTAGATATTGATCAATGCCATATGGAAGCTGTTGATCCCAAAATGATATAGATTATGCCTATGGGATATGAAGTAGAGGAAAACATCTTGAAGGTGTATGCAAAACATTTGTTGAGCATGCCTCTGGATCCGATAGAAGAAAGGTTTAGATCCTATGCAAAAAAGAGCATGCAAGTCCATGATCAATTACGGAAGCCAAAGATAGTCAGAAGAGTAAGGAAAGAAGTGGAAGTGTTTGCAAAAACATGGGCATACCTGTAGAAAAATTGAAAGAAGCTAGAAGAAAGAGAGATGAAGCTGAAGCAGGAGAAGAGTCAACAAGAACCAAATTTGCTAGTCTGGTAGGATCCTCTGCCTGTACTAGATCAACAAGGAGTTCCCCATCTGCTCCTACAACCAAGCCAGTTCCTGTGCAAACCAAAGACAAGGGTTCCAGTAAGAGGAAGAAGAACAAGAGCTCAAGAACCTATGAAACTATCTCAGAAAGTGAAGAGACTAAGTCAGATGAAGTTGTGAAAGAAATGAAGAGGAAATCTTTCGGTGAGGAAGAAAAGGCAAAGAAGAAGGCAAAAACTGACATACCAACTATGACAGCTGAATAAGTTGAGAATGTTGTTGTCAAGGATGGAAACATCAAGCCCCTCTACAAATAGTATGAAATGTTTCACAAATTAGGTCAAAGAATTCTTAAAGAGGCAACAATAAAACATCTGAATGTCTTCAATAAAGTTCTTATTGAAATTATGTCTGGTATACCTAAGAGTCTGTATGATGTTCTGTAGGCAAGAAGAGTAAATTTTGGAACATAAGAAGAGCATATAAGAAAGAGAACTCTTGCAGCCTTGTGTCCATAAATGTCTATTGAGGAGATGAATTCACTCCTGGACAAATCCAAGAGGGAATTCAAAAGAAAAATAAGGGTGAACAAAATTATGATCGGTGAAATTGGTGTTGTTGCTGATGAAACCAAGAAAATCGTAGAAGCATTTCTATTAAGAAACAAGATCAATGTTGAAGAAGTGAATGTTGAAGATGTTGTATCTAATCTAGCAAATGAGGTGAATGAAGATACTGAGGATAATCAGATTCCTCCTAATGTGGATATCACATAAGTACCTATGGAAACTGAAGTTCCTAAGGTTGTATTAGCTGAAGAAAATGAGACACAAAATGAAGAAATTGAAGCTCCTAAAAGAAATCAAGAAACAGTTTCTATAGAACCAAAAGTTGAAGAAGAAGAAAAGGTTCAGGTTAAGGAAATACCAGTGGAAGCAAGAGACACTATCGAGGCAGTAAAGGAATCTCTGGTGGATCAATAGGAAGAATTTGATCTTGAATTGGTTGAAGGCCTGACAATCTATCCACCTTGTCCCCAATTCAGATAATGAAGGTTGCATTAATTGCACAAGCTAAGGACAGTGAGAAGATTCTAAAGTCTCACATGGAGGACAATGAATTATTAAGTCATACATATGGAGTTCTGGAGAAAATCATGCCAAATCAAGTTAAGGATCTGTTGAGTTCCTCTTCTGGGGAATTGAAAAAGCTCATAAATTTTGTAAGTACTCATTTCGAGTCTCTTGAAAAATCAGCCATGGTTAAAGTGCAGAAGGAGTTTGATGGAAAAAGATTTAGTTGGTTAAATAAGTGATTGCTAAGGATAAAACTCTATTAGCCACCTGTATGAAGAATATTCAAGATTCTATATCTAAAGGTGGGAAGGCTTATAAGTCATATTTGATTTTGTCCAAATTCACTGAAGACAATGATAATGAGGTGAAGGATCTTGAAAAACAATTGGCTACCATTTCTGATGCTTTTGATTTGTTAGCTGGCAATGTTGCTGAGCAAGAAGGTCAAGTAATATCTCTACTTGACAAAATAATGACTTTAAAGCATGAAAATGATAGGATTGTAGGAAGAGCATGTGAGCTTAGATGACTAATTGGTCCAAAGATTGAAATAATGGTGAGCGCATTAAAGGAAGCCAAAGATGCTATGGTAGTTAGTGACCCAATGAGTCTTGAGACTACAAAAACTCAATCTTATTTAGTTTGTGGTCACATAACAATTCTAGAGATTTTCAAAAGGGTTTGGGACACAAATTTGAGTGTGTTCAAGTGAGACTTTGTAGATATTTTCCAATTTGTGTAAGTTACAAGTTCATGCCTATATAGTTTTGAAATTTTGTTTCCCCAATTTTTCCATTGTTGCCAAAGGGGGAGAATTGTACAGTGAAAAATGTATATTCGTCTTAGGGGGTGTTTCATTTCTAAGCTAAGATTGAAGATTCTTTTTGAAGTTTTGTAGTGGTAGTGTAATTCATGTTGGTACTGATCCAACACTTAGTCATTTTTCACTAAGTGTTGCCATCAATTCCAAAGGGGGAGATTGTTGGAAAGAGACACTACAATTATACTTTGGTATTTTCATTGATGGAAACCCTAGTCGGTGATTGGATCCACACATCATCACTTGCTCCTACTAGTAGACAGGTCACAGATTGAGGACAATCAGGAAGAACAAAGCATCCGATAATTTTGTATTCTTCGATTCTCATGCAAATTTTCTATTATTATTTTGAGTTGTGGATCTTATGGGAGGCTAATCAATTTATTTATTGTGTTGTTCAAAATTCTCAGTGCCTCGTATCAAGTTGTATGCAAGTTTGGAGATCTGATTGGATATCTTTTGTTCATTAGTGTTTTGTGGCCAACCTAGATGATTTTAAGTGTCATGAATATTTGAGGATTGTTTAATCAAATGTTTTTGTGTTCAATCATCTTGATTTGGGTCTGAGCTAAGTTGTGACTGACCATTGTGGGTGCACATTGAATATTATTCATGATTGGAGCTAACAGTTGTAAATATTCTTAAGTTTTATTTGAGCCAATTGGTTGTGATTAAATTCTTAGTTGTGGATATATATAAATGTTCAATTATATCATTTTTGGTATGTAGAAGGTGTTTCAATGTGTATTGCAAATATCAAAAGGGTGATTAAGTGATTTATGCACAGTTTCACTTGTGCATTAAAGATTTTGTGGTGCGAGTTAGAGCAGAGCAGAGCAGAGCAGAAGTGCATAATCAATCAGAAGGATTGAAGATCGACTACTGAGCCTAACTAGAACTATAATCAAGAATTTTTAGATGCTATTCATCTAGTTCATTCTCTTGGATCTAATCCAAATCTTTGTAAGGTAGTGTTCCTTTCTATTTTGAGTAGTGATCTCTAGGTAGTGAGCCTGAATGCAAGTGCATTCCCTTATTGTAAACTTCTTTGAGTATACTCAGATTTTACTGTGGATTGGTCATCCACCATGGTTTTTCCCCTAACAGGGTTTCCATGTAAAAATCCTTGTGTTATGGTGTTGTGGTTGTTAGCTTTCTGTACTTGCATACTTCTCTTGCTTGAATGTTTTAAGTGGGTTAAAGATCATAATAATAAAGTTAATTTTTGTAGAACACTGATTCACCCCCCCTTAGTGTTGCTTGTTTCCAACATATCCAACACATGTAATGGTGGTGTTTTTTTTCTTGCACAAAGCTTCATTGATAGGGCTACATGTGGCAGTCACTTTGATGCAAGAAGGAACATGCTCATATGAATCTAATACCATGTTGGAGAATTCCAAGATTAAAAATCATGAATTGATAACCTTCCAAAAGTGAAACGATGAGCACAATAGGATGTATATCATATAATATGAAGAGTGTGTAAAATATAATGAGAAACCTTGCATATATAGGAAAGGTAGATGAGGAGAGAAGGTAGGATACAATGACTAAATAACCCTCCAAATGTGAACACTTCTGAGCTCACTTGAAAAGTGTGTAAGCAATTGGAAAGTATGCATGCAATAGGTGTCCCACAAAGTGAGGAAACTTATGTCAACCAAATGAGGTGAGACAAAAATCTAAAAGTACCTAAGTGTATGTTATAATTTTCAATAAACATGACATGCAGGATCAAACAATGAAAAAAAACACCTTCCACACAAGAGAGTTACAAATAATGATTTTCTAAATCCTCAACAAGAAAAAATTATAAAATAAGAGCAACCCTAAATGATAAAGAGATGAGATCATGAAAATTTTCATCATCCTATGTGATGAGACAAGATGATCTAATAAAATCTCACTCTAGTTAACAGAAAAGGACACTCCTAAGTTTATCTTAAGTGCACGAAATGAATTAGACTAATGATCAATTAAAGATTAATTAATTATAGCTAAAACATGATTACTCCAATAGCCCCCCTTAAGATGAACTTAGGGAGTAGCTTAAAATACTAAAAGTCTAATGTATAAAAGAAAATAATGCATGATGGGTCTTGAAAAATAAGCCTTGATGAGGTACCCATGTACAAACAATCTAATTTCTCACAACTGGAAAAAAAAGGAGAAAACCTCATGGGAAAAGCTCCCATCTCAAAGAGAAAAAGGTGAATGAAGGACTAAAAATCCTCTAAAATAATTTCCTAGAAATAATAGGAACATGAATAACATCACACAAGCACGATGAAGCTATAGAAAACTACCAAATGATGACTACTATAGTGTTGAAATGAAGAACTTCCTCTGAAACAAATGATGATCAACATCAAGAAGGAAATAATCTACGTGAGTGACCCTGATGAAGGAGACTTCCAACCATCATTCACAAACTCTCAACAACATCTTATGCAATTTAGAAAAAAATTGACAATATCACAAAAACATGCAAGAAGTGGCTTAAGCCTCTCTTTCAAATTAACCAAATCTGAATTAAATTTTATTTGCAGCCATATAGGCTGATGAAAAGAATTAAAAATCTGAATACAATCTGATACAAAACTGAAATATGAAAGAAAAAATCATATTCAAATTGTTCTCCCTCAAATTTTCTTTTTGCACAAATTTCTAGTTCCTTCAACCTACAAACTTCATTTGTAAACCTCTGTTGCAATAAACCATGATTCACCAAACATTTTCTTGCTCCAAAAGCATCCTCAAACCTGCAATAAACCTTCAATAAAAATATCCACAACCCTCGCAAGAAAATAACAATGGTTGCAACAACAACCTTCCCATTCTAGCCAAGAATGGCTACCAAAACCAAGTCCAAATTGCTTGTATTCATAAAAAAAAAAGCTCCAAAAACCTCTCCAAAAAAAATAATTACCAAGTTGGGAAGAAACCTCCAAAAATACATCACCAAAACCTTCCATAATATTAAAAATTATTTCCTAAACCCACTCCCACCAAAATTGCCAAAATTGGAGTCCATTCCTAGATTTTAGGGCAGTTTCCAATGTAACTCCTGCCAACTCACCTTGGACACCCACCTTTGTATTCATCAATTAAGGAATTTTCTAAATGAATTATTTAAACTTATAACTCCCTCCAAAACCACACCCAAGTCCATGTTTTGATAATTTTCCAAAATTCCCTCCTAAATTATCTTCACCTTGTAAATTACCCTATTAAATAAATCACCTACCAAACCTTAGGAAAATAAATTAAAATAGTAGTTTTGGTTGATGCAAGATTGTTGGTCAACCACAAATGCTCCTACATTAGACACCTGAGGTAGGAATTTTTTTGTGAATATGGATCCACAAAATGGAGTTGAGTGGTAGTACCACCCTTTTGAATTACAATAAATCCTTAGAAAACTCCATCATTGAAACATGTGCACCAAAAAAATATTATTTTTCCTCTTTTTCCAGCATCTTATCAAAACAAGATTCACTCTCCTCCAACAAATCTACAATTCATTCTTCTCTCCTCATGTGGAATCATGTCCAACATAAACCGTCCTCCTCCTCCTAATATGATACATTCTACTCTCTTCTCTTGTGGGATTCAATCCACCAAGTTCCTCATGCAACTTCCTCTATAGCCTCTACCTACAAGTATACATCTGTATACCACTCTGCATCTTCACAATCATTTTTCTTCTTTAACTCATTTCTCATATCCTAATTAAATTCCTTTACAAATTCAACATTAAAAAACTCATAAAATCAAATTTTACCTCAATGAATTCTTTTGTCACATGTTCCTCATTGTTGAATGTTATTGTCTATGTTGTTGCATTGAACAACTTCTCTATCTCTGCAATCTCTTCCTCAAGAAACTCTTGGTATTCATCAAGTTCCTCATCAAACACTGGATCCTCATACATCACTACATATGTCTTTTTAACTGCAACATCCTCGACTGTTGCAACTATACTCACAACAATCTCCTCAATGCTCACTTTTGGAACTCCTCCATCTTCAACCAATGTTGTAACAAATTTCTCTTCTTCAATTTTCTCATTTTCTTCCATTCTCTCACCCAAGCATACCTCTACAACATCAATTTCCTCTTAGATTTATGCACTTTCCTTTTTCCTCTCAACCTCTGCTACAATCTCACCATCTTCTTTCATGCTATCCTCAAAGCATACTTTTGCAATACTCTCTCCCTCATGTTTACCTGCAATCACAACTATGAATTTTGTTTTGTCCTTCTTCTATATCATTTTTTCAAACACTTGCCACACACCCTCAATATTAAGCCTCTCAAGTATAGACTGCCTCATGCTCGGTGATTTTTCTACTCACAAATCACACACACACCACCAAAGGTCCTAGTGTAAATTGCCTCACATTGACACTTCTACCTACACACTCAAGAACTCCTATTATGATACCACTGGTGAAGGATACTTCCAAACCTCATTCAAAAAATCACATCTTATGTAATTCAGAAAATGATTGACAATATCACAAAAACATGCAAGACTTGGGACTTAAACTTCTCTTTAAAATTAACCAAATCTGAAATTACATTTTATTTGCAGCCATATAGGCTGATGAAAAGTATTAAAAATATGAATACAATATGATATAAAATTGGAATATGAAAGAAAAAATTATATTCAAAATTTTCTCCCTCAAAATTTCTTCTTACACCAAATTCTAGTTCCTTTAACCTGCAAACTTCATCTATAAACCTTTGCTGCAATAAACCATGATTCACCAAACTTTTTCCTATTGCACAAACATCCTCAAACCTAAAATAAACCTTCAATAAAAATATCCACAACCCTCTAAAGAAAATAACTATGGTTGCAACAACAACCTTCCCATTCTAGCCAAAAATGGCTACCAAACCAAATCCTTGTGCTTGTATTCATAAAAAAAAAAGCTCCAAAAACATCTCCAGCAAAAATCATGACCAATTTGGGAAGAAACCTCCAAAAATCCATCCCAAAAACTTTCCATAATATTAAAATACTTTCCTAAACCCACTCCCACCAAAATTTCCAAAATTGGAATCCATTTCTAGATTTTAAGCCAGTTTTCAATGTAACTCCTGCCAACTCACCTTGGACACCCACCTTTGTATGCATCAATTAAGGAAGTTTCTAAATGAATCATTCAAACTTATAACTCCCTCCAAAACCATGCCCAAGTCCATGTTTTTCTAATTTTTTAAATTGAAATTTTTCCAAAATTCCCTCCTAAATTATCTCCACTCCCAAAATTTGCAACAAAATAATAAAAGAAAATTATTTAGTATTTATTTTAGTCTCACCTTGAAAATTACCTATTAAATAAAACATCTAGGTCAAACCTTAGGAAAATAAATTAAAATATTATTTTTGGTTGATGCAAGATTGTTGGTCAACCATGGATGCTCTACATTAGACCCCAATGACACTCCTCGAAGTAGATGGAAAACAAAGGAAAACATTTGGAACTCAAAGATACAAATGGCACAAGTACCAATAGTTTAAAGAATATTCATCAAGTGAAAATAAAAGGTAACCTCTAGATAAAGTAATGCAAGAGCTTCTATATGGTAAATGATCCATATCATTGAAATACATGGGTAACCAACCATTGCATCTATCTAGTACATAGGAACAAGAACTAGATACATAGATCAATCTAAAATGAAACCAAGGAAGCATTACCACCAACAAAAGAAACCCCCCATAATTTGAAAAGGGATAGCCAAGATAGGTCCATTGAAACTATGTGTCACCAAGAAGTGCATATAGGAGAACAAAGAACATTTGAATGTGCACAAAAGAGTACCTGTAATTGAAAAAAGGTGTGCAAACAAGGCACACACACATGAGGTAAGAACCACCAAGATTTGATGTTGTTGTGGAAGGAACACTCACTTACAAAGGTGTGATAGAAAAGAAAAGGCACTCACAACCATCCCATGACACTTTATATCATAGTGCAAGTACAAAAGGCACAACAACGTGTGAAATCCCCAAAAACACACCAAAGTGACACTTTATCTCAGTGCATCTACAAAAGAGAAATTGCACACAAAAGATGCTCAAATTTCCCAAATAGGATAGAATGTTGGAAATACATGTAGAACAACCTAAAATAAGTCATCCCACACAAACAAAAAAATTTCAAGATCTAAACCATCCAATTAATTCATTAGAATGTGAAAACATAAAAAAAATGAATAAAATTTACCTAGATAAAAATCTAGAAAAAATGCATGAATAGTTGTGAAGAGTTCTAAAAGAACTTTTCAATGCCACTAGAATCATGAAAAACATAGAAATGGGTCAAAATTTATGAGCTTGGAGTGAAAACAACACATCTGACTTTGATAGGTGATAAAATGTATTAGCAACAAAATCTAAGAAAAAAACCAAAACCATTGGATAGTGTTTAGAACCAAATTTCCAACGATATCTCATTTTCTCGATTTTAATAATCGAGTAAAAATTTATTGTGATTTTCTCAATCTTTCTAAAATTACAAAAAGAAGAGAGGCTAAGTGTTGGTAACCCATGTGATCCTGGGGTGACAATGGTTTTAAAAAGTATATATATACATACATACATATATATGCATATATACATCTATATACTTATATGTATATATGTATATATGTATACATATATATGTATATGTATACATATCATATATATGTATATATAAGTGTAATACAACACGTGCATCAAAAATTCACCCAACTCTAAAAATTGTGAAAAAATGATTTTTCTAGATTTTCTATTTAACCCAGTTGAGAAAAAAAACTAAAAAATGGAGAAGGGGTTCAATGAATCCATGCTTTGACACCATGTTGGAATTGTAAATAAGCAGGAGATGCAGGATTAGATAATGAACAAAAACACCTTCCACACAAGAGAGTTACAAATAATGATTTGCTAATATCCTCAACAAGAAAAAAATTACAGAATTAACCTCAAGATTCTTCAATGAAGATCAAGAGATCAAGAGTAGATAATACAATGAGGGTGAGTACTTTATATGATCAACCCTAAATGATAAAGAGATTAGATCATGATAAGTGTCATCTTCCTATGTGATGAGATAGACTGATCTAATAAAAGCTCACTCTAGTTAACATAAGGAAAAAACTCCTAAGTTTAGCTTAAATGCATGAAATGAATTAGACTAATAATCAATTAAATATTTATTAATTATTAGTTAATACATGATAACTCTAATAGTGGAGACTTAAGCAATGCAAGTTGGACGCTTGTAGGTAGGTTAAAAGCTAACTAGTTTGATAAAATCATTATTAGTAAAACTAATATAAATCAATTACTAATTATATAAGGTATTAAGTTGTCAAAGTATTAATTTTGATCATTTTATATTAATTATAATAATAAAAATTAGTATTATTAAAATTTATATTAATATTTATTACACATCGTGTTAATTATTTTTACTTAGAATCTGTGTATTTAAAAAAAAAACTATAAAATAGTTCCTAAGTAAAAACAATTCTTAAGAAAATAAAATAATTCTAAAATAAAATACAATAATTATTAAGTAAATTAAATAATTATGAAGTAAATAAATAATCCTTAAATAAATAAATAAATTATCATGTAAATTGAATAATTAGAGATAAATTTATTCATGGCATAGTGTGATAGTTAAGTCATAACATTGTTGTTGTCATCAAGGTTCAAAATTTCGTTGGGCCATTGCAATCACAAGTATTGTGTCCTTGTCAATCTAATGTGCTTGCCAACTTGAACCTTAGCGTTAAAGTTGTGGGTGTTCATGCCCTTGTCTTCATGGTCGAAACCCTCATTGTGCTAGTGTGCTTGTGGGATATGTAACCTTCTTAGGCTACTGGGCTCATAGGTTTGGACTATTTGCATTAATTTGGTGTGTTCATGTTAGAGATGAGGTCCCCCATTTATGACCTCATTTGTACTTGGGCTAGATTGAAAATAAAATAAAATAGTTATACATAAAAAATTAAAATTATAAACTAATTGTTAAATAGTTCTAAAGTAAAGTAAAATAACCTTAAGTAAATAAATTAATAACTCTTACATAAATAAAATGAATTTTTAAATAAAAATAAAGTAAATGATGTAAATAAAATAAATTAGTGCTTAGTAAATAATAGCTCTAAATTAATATTTATTGAAGGTTTTCTAGATTGAAAAAATACAAAAATATTATTATATTACATAAAATAATAATATGTTAATTTTTTTGTAAAGGTGTAAACATTTTTTATCCAGAACTATGAGCCATTGCAAGTCACGAAAGAGGAATCTCATCCCCAATATAAACATTCAACAATAACAACATAATAGGGTTTGAACCTTGATGACAAGAACAACACCACAACTTAACCATCACACTATTCCATTATTGACAATATGTTAATTATTACATAATTCAAAATATAAATTAACTAAATTATAATAAATAGAAAAAGATAAGGAGGATTTGAAAAGTATAGTAAGGAGAGGTAGAGAATAATGGTTACACACATTGTTAATATTGAATGAAGAAAAGAAGAGCCATAGAGAATAATATAGGAGAACCAAAAGTGAAAGATGAGGGAGGAGGCCCACAAGAAAGAAAAAAGGAGAACTGAAAGAAGAGGGAGTCACCAAGAATGAAATGAGGGGTGGTTTATGAGGTGATTAAGCATTGGAAACCAAGAAAAACTTAAACTTTGCATGCTATCATGATTGATGTTAGAGGGGTGATTGCTAATTTATATAACTTCTTTAAGTTTTATAGTTGTCTTCTTTGACTAGGTGATGCAGGAGCATCCAGTGGTGTGAGGGAAATCTTACATCACCCAAAAAGATGCTTTCCATTTATGTTCCTGTTGTTTGCTTTTTGTAGATGTTTTTGCATTTTTGGATACCCTTTTCGTCGAATAAGAGTTTCCAACTTTTAGAACTACTTTTTTGCTTTTTCTGCTCAACTGCTATTTTTAGCAGGTGTGAATTTGAAGGCGTGGGAAGACATAAATTTATGGGAAGGTTCAGGATGGAAAAATAAGCACTTTGGCAAAAGAATCAGGTCAAGATCATTCACGGTTTGAAAGTTATTCAAGTTCTAGTTTTTGCTTTTTGCCCTAAAAAACCTTTCGAGTCCAGTTTGAGGCACTAAACGGTTCTGGATGGGCCCGAAAATTTGTGAAAATTCCAAAGTAGTCAGCCATAGGCCTAATTTGTGGAAAATTTTCTTTTTGAGAGCTTTTCGAAAAGGTATTATCATTGAAGATCTGATAGTCGGATTAAAAGTTATGGCTTCTGGAAGTTGGTGCATATTTTAGAAATGTGCTAATTTTCAAATGTGAATTTAAATTTGAATTTCAAATTGTAATTTTTGGCACCAAACCACCAAAACTCATAACTCTAATGTTTTTTTTGGCTCCAAACCAAAAAAGGGGCTATTTATGGGCTAGTTTCTGATTTTTGGATAGCTTTTTGAGGAAAGAGTTCGCATGCTGCGAAAAGGGGATTTTCTATAATTTCTGTAAATTTTCTAAGACTTCTATAGCTAGGATGTATAGCAGAGCTCAAGGATTTGGGATCCTCTGAATGTAAGATTTTCATTATTGAATAATAATAAAGTTTTCTAGTTGTACGCATTATTTCTGTGTCTCGGGTTTGCTCCCTCATCACTAGGACTTGAGTATCTTCCAAGAAAACATAGTGCTTGGTGTCAGATGAGTGTTTAGTAATTATATAAATTTAAAAAATACTTTGTACCTAATTTCAGTATTGTGCTTCTTGATGCTAGTGTTTATGGAATGAGTAGTCTCACCAATATAGGACATCCCAAAAGAATAATCATATTTTCTATACATTTTTAGCCGATAGGCTATATATGGTGTGAGGTTTCGGCCTGAAACCTGTCTCACGCCTGTAAACAACTCATGGATTGCAGTATGCTGGTTTGTGGTTTCTGTCACTGGAATCACATCTCGTCGAATGCGTGCATCATGTGTGAAAATATCTCGCAACCACTATTTTCTATTTAGAAGGCTGCAAAAATCTTGTGTCGAGCTCAAGAATCAAGCAACGGAGCTGCCGCAGGTGGTGTCTGGAGCAGGGTGACATGTTCAAGATGTAGATATTCGTGAAAACATTGACTGGTAGAACAATAACCCCAGAGGTAGAATCCTTTGATACAATCGACAATGTGAAGTCGAAGATTCAGGATAAGGAGGGTATTCCTCCTGATCCATAGAGGCTAATCTTTGCTGGGAAGCAGCTAGAGGATGGGAGAACCCTGGCAGATTACAATATTCAGGAGTCCCAAGAGGATTAAGCACAAGAAGAAGGTGTTCAAGTTGGTTGTTTTGCAGTACTACAAGGCCAAACCAAAAGGTGAGAGGGGAAAAAAGAGAGCACCAGTTGGCGAAGAAGGAGCAACGTGAAGAACACACTTTTCCTGAACATTGGAGCAGAAGCCCACAAAATTTTTGTTAAGGTCACTGCGGAGAACGAAGCCATACCAGAGGGAGGAGGAGTCTTGCACTTCCACTTGCCCGCACACCACCGCATTGGGCACTACGTACGCATCTACTGCAATGTCGGGCACCCACGGCCCCAGCGCCACTGCCTTCCTCTGCCCTCTGTAGTCACATTTTACTGGCCGCTCTACTCCTACACTTTCTGCCACCGACGAGCTCGCTATCGCTGCTTCCCCCCCTCCATTGATGATGATGATATGGCGAACCAGAAGACGTCCATTAAGATGTTTGATGATTATCATGGATTGTTTACCTGTGCATATGTTTCACATTAAGTTTTGGATAAACCACTTGTATGAAAATATGAATTTTTGGGTAGTCCACAAAAGTATTGTATGATACCCATGAAGTTTTGGATAGGTCCCATGAATTTTATATGATACCCATGAAGTTTTAGGTAGGTCATAGATATTTTATATGATATTCATGAAGTTTTAGGTAGGCTACAGAAATTTTGGGCAGATCTGCTATAGTGAAGGTAGGTCTGTAGTTTAATATAATCACGCATTCAACAGACTAGGAAAAATCCATGAGGGTATCAGAAACAAAGTGATCTTAACCCACCCTTAGAGATCCAGTATTAGAAAAGGGGGTTGGATCTGTATAAATCAACCACATATTCCAGAATGGAGTGTTTCCTGCTCTATTGAATGCTAAGAATAAATGGACCCCATAGCAACTTTGTGAGAATATTGTTTGGTTTGGAAAAAATGATAATTTGTTGGATGTGGTGTGGCTGGAATCTTCAATGGATAACCCTTCACATTCACAGAGTGTGTTTGTCCCATTCATTGTTGACACATTGCTTTGTTTTTTGTGCAATGTAGAGCTCCAATCTGTTTTTATGAAATTGAAGATAGGAACTTATGATTTTCCTTTTGGGCCACAATTATTAGGTGCAGAACGTTTTTGTAATATATTGAAAGATGACCCACTTCAAAAAAAGAACTTTGTTTTCTTCTATCATCATTGCATTTTGAATGGAGCAAAAATTTTAATGGTCGTTGTTGCAGCAGTCGTGTCTACTATCTTGGAATTTTTGGCCCAAAGGAGTGGCATTCAGATCAATACTTTCTCTTTGGTAAGGGTGAGCAGGTGTCAAATAATTTATCTTTTACTATTGGCATGGTTGGGCTGCTTTCTTGGACACTAGGTATAATCTCTAGGTTGCTGGAACTACCTGCCTCAACTGACATTTGTATATGGAGATTTTGAACTGTTGAGCGCAAACATGGCATCCTATTAAGTAAGAGCCAGCTGTCTAGTGAAAGCCTTTAAATATTTTGACCCCTTGAATTAGAGGTTGGTTCTAAGTTCTTTGATAGACAAAGAAGACAATTCTACATCGAACATAATATCAAGTTTTGTTGTTCACAAGCAAACTTCCTCCTGAGTGTCATTTGGTGATTTGGGACATAATGGGAGAGAGCATGCAACTCTTAACATTGATACTAAAGATGATTAGATCGTGGTTAATCATAAGGGTGGAAATGATATATTAGTAAGCTCTCTTATTTTGTCGTCTTAGCAAAGTTCATAATTCACATTTTATGCTTTTCGCTTACAAAGCCTAGGGTCTAAAGTCTGCAGGCCATACTCAAGGGCTTGATTTGGGACATCATGTGAGAGAACATGCAACTCTTAACAATGATATTGAAGATGATTAGATTATGGTTAATCATAATATTGGAAGTGATACACTAGCAAGCTTTCTTATTTTTTTCATCTTATTAAAGTTTGTGATTCACATTTTAGGCCTTTCACTTTCAAAGCCTAGGGGCTTATGTCTACAGACCATACTCAAGGGCTTATTGTATGGTGCAAAGACTTAGCTACTGCAATTCATGAACTCAATAATGGACTGAATTCCAACAATGTATTTAAAACTCTATTGAATGATAATTTTTGTACACTATCAGTTGTTGAGCATCCTCTCATTTTTTATTGCAAGGTTGGTCAAGTACATTCATGTCCATTGAATTTTGAGACTTCAAATATCCTTACATATTGGATTCCCAGTTCACAAAATTTTGGTTCCATCTAATCTCAAATCCTTTAATATAGTATATTTCCATCTTAGTACCTGTAACTTATAAATTTGTCTGACATTTTAATACATGCTTCAAATCTGCAAAATTCTAGAGGAAAGCATTTTTGTGAAACCATTTTCTTGACTATTTGTTAGAGTACGAAGTCTAAGGCTTGAACTCATTCTTGCAAATTGCCAAAATAAGTCTCTCTTAATCACAAGAAAATCAACCACCCAAAGTCTTCTTTATTATATGGATTCCTCAAAAAAATAATGAATTTGAGCTGATTCACGAAAAAGAGAATAGTAAGTGACATAGTTATATCCAATCTTCTTTGTTTGCTTCTTTACATCTCCATTTTCTTTTAGGATGCTTATAATAACTAGGAGTTGAGATACTTTCTTACTGTCTATAATTGATATAAAGAGTTTAGTGGAACTATTGTATATTAGGAGCCCTAAAAACAAAGGGTCCTTCTATCTACAAGTAGAAAAGAAAAAAAGTGAATATTGTTTCTAATGTCTTTTGTTCTTCTCTCCTACAAGTCAAGATTCATCATCGGGAGTCACATATGACAGTGGCTAAGGAGAGGGAAACATGGTGTTCTTATATTTTTCTATCGGCGTAACCCTTGCACCCCCTCTGGTGCAAGTGCTAGTTTATTCTTTTGGATAACCATTTCTTTATGATCTATCATTTTTTGTCCTCATATTAATAATATATCATGAAGTTTAATATGAATCATTAAACAAAAACTGTTGCACAATTATACCTAAAAACATTCTTAATCATGTTATAAATAATTTTAACATTAAATAATAAAACTTAAGAAAAAATAATATTAAATAAAGATAAAAATTAAATTATATATACATATATATATATATACACATATATATATACATACATATATACATATATACATATATATATATATATACACACATACATATATATATACATACATATATATATATACATACATACATATATATATATATACATACATATATATATACATACATACATATATATATACACATACATATATGTACATATATGTACATATATGTACCACATATATGTATATATATATATATGTACATATATTACATATATATATATATATATATATATATATATATATATATATATATATATATATATATATATATATATATATATATATATATACTCATAAAATGATGTTTGCCAACTTTACCCAAATCAAGACTAAAAATATTTTCTCTAATGAATGGAAGCCATGATATCATGATTTTTAAGTCTTATCCGCTCTAGAGGATCCATTCAAAAAAAAAGTTGCTCATTTTTCTTATAAATTAAATTTACCCACTTTTAATCTCATAATTTCCCTAAAATAAATAGGCATTTCACATTTATTTTCACTATTATATTGTATTTTTTTATGTATAAAAATAATTAATCTCTTGCATAAATGATTGAATTATATAGATATTAATATTTCTAATCTAATAATAATTTTAAAATATCTAATTTTTGATCATGAAACATGCATTCTTCTTTGCCAATAAAACCCAATCAATTAAAATTCAATAATTATATATTCTTATTATTCATATTTTAGAAGACATATTTCTTATAATAAAATTATATATTATCTTACTGTCATTCCAAATGAGGTGGTGCATGTCAACCTTAGAGTTCTTTTTGGTTGGTTGGAAAGGTAGTTATAACTAAGTCAAAAATAGACAGATATATCTGTCACTTTGACATGGTAGGTATTATAATATACACTTAATCAAAATTAAAAACATGGTGGAAATGGCCAAAGTGTCAAAAGGGTAGTATGAGTTTGACTATCGAAGCCTTCATTTAGATAATGAAGTGACTTTATAAAAGAGAATCTTGTGATAGAAAAAAGTTTTATAATTACTTTTGAAAGAAAACGAATCTCTTTTTGTTGGATAGAGTTTGAAGGATAATAGGCTTCTTCACTTTGTCAAGGATGGAGATAAGATATAGAGCGACGTCAAGGAAGTCCATTTCTATGTTTCATAGATAAATTGAAAAACTACAAAAGCAATTAGATAAAATCTAACTTATCTATACACTCAATTTGTTTTATCTTCAAGATAATTACTTTAGTAAGTTACAATTAATATTTGATTGGAAATGGATGTATATGTATATGAGATTGTAGTTAGATATACATTTAATTATAATTAAATTATATATAAAAAAAAAAAAATTAATTTGGTTATATAAATGTAAATATAGATATATGTTTGATAAGGGATAAAGTCAAATTAATTAAAATGATACAAAGTAATTTTTGTATGTCACAATTTAAGTGGTTTTCATATTGTATTGAGAATATTTGTATTTTGGATCAAGTAGAGGACTCACCCTTGCATCATATTATTAGGTGGGACTTATAAAAGTTGAAGAGGTTAAATATTTAGATAGTGTTGGTTTTGGTTTGCATGAGGTATCTAGAGGTGAGTAGAAATGATAGACCATCATTAAATAAGGGAGATGATATTGGGTATAGCATTCTACAATGTCATTATGTTCAATGAGTATCTCTTGCACCACATGTTTCCATTTGTTTGATAGAGGTAATTGTTGGAAAGAATATGGAAAATGTATCAAATAAAGGAGAACGGTAAAATGAAAAAGAGGGTTAGAGAGGATGTGGAGAAAATGATATAAAATAAAATCGAAGATGGCAAGGACATTGCCAACAAAGTGGTAGAGAACTTTACAAATTATGTGGAATAGGAAATTATAAACCTTGAGTTGTCAATATGGATCTTGTGAAAGTGAAGTGTAGAAAAGGATATAGATGGTGAATCAAATAGTAGCACCCATGAGATGATGGGTTCATAGCTCTAAATCATAGTTAGTCTATTGGCAAGGTAAATATGTTCATTGTGACAATTGCTCAGTTGTATGTACACGGTGAAACAAATGGAAATAGGGGTGAGCTCACTAAAATGACATTGATGAACTCAAATTAGGGGTGATCTATTTCTCTTCTATTTCATTAGGAAATGAGATCCACACCATGAAAGGACTATCACCCTTGAGGTGAGTCAATTCAAAGTGTGAATCTACAAATTTCCTTTTTTTGCAAGGACAAGGGTCCTAATTAAACAACACTTTAGGGAGAAAGATTAAAAATAGAAAACTAACTCCAAAATGCAACCTACAACTTGGATCTTGAAGATTAAGCTCATTACTCATGGAACCAAAAATCAAATAGTAGATCTGAGAAATGGAAAATGATGTATACTAGTCACCAAAAGTTCTTTTTTGAAGCTATCTAAGGACTCATTTTCCCTATGGTGAATGGGTTCTAGCTAGGGATCTGTAAAAATGGTTTTTGGGTCCTTCTCCTATGTCTGCACTCTTGGATCCTCAATTTTCATAATCAAACAACCAGGAATAAATCCTATAGGTGAGTTTCTTTGAATTTGCAACAATGATGGCAACAAATGCAACTTTGACAACTTCTTCAATTTTGCTCTTCAAGAGATCTTCCACCTAAAATATGCAAACACAAATCAAGAGGATAAATTTTTTTATTGTTGGTGAATGGGGGTTTTCCTTGGTCAAACCTTGTTTTGGTAATTAAAACTTATAATGAAATGAAATAGCATGAAAGGAATGATGAATGAACAAGCCTATGTCACAACTCACCAAACCCTTGGATGAACCTTGGAATGCAAATCTACATCTAGAATGAAATGGCTTCAATGGATGTGGATCTTGATCTTGAAAATTGATTTGAAACAATGCCTTGAATTTTTGGATATATCTTGAACACTACATCAACATATTAGCTCAAATAACATGCATGATGCAAGAAGACTTTGACATGACAATATGATCTTGATTGCTGCAATAATTCTGCTCTTAAATGCCTTGAAATGCTCTTGAAATATTCTTGATATCATAAATTTTCTCTCCTAAAAATTGCTTAGATTGCTTGAAAGTCTTAGATCAAAATTGTTAGGTGAAACTTAGTGAAATAACCTTATATTTATAGGTATGTAACATTAATTTCCCATAATTCAAATAACACAAGCCGATATGTGAATATATAGATTTGAAATCATTAAAATACCACCAAAAACATAATTAAAATTTAGGTCCTAGGCCTAAGTGAGGACCCATTCGCCCTTAGGTGAATGGGTCCTAGGTCACTTACCTAGGACACACATTACTCAATGATAAATGTTATGTTTAGGCATTAATGAATGTATGGTTTCCTCTTCATAAATTACAATGAATTAGGCTTGGATTTGAACTAAAGGGGCCAATTAAGGAAAATTAACCTCAATTAATTAATAAGGCCCTAAATAAGTGTGAAAGTGTAAAGGGGTACACTTTACAACACCACATTGAGGTACAATTAAGTCCATTTTATTTAATAGGGCCCTAAACTCAATGTGAATATGTAATTTACATACTACAACACTAAATTAAGCCATAATTTAATTCATTTTATTATTAATTCCCAAATTAAGTGTGAAAAAGGGATACTTTTTCGTACACTATATTTAGCCCTCACTTTAGTAAGAGGATGACCCCATGTCAAAATCACACTAAAGAAGACATTCAAGACACATATGCATGCAACAATGACAAGGATACTTAATCATACAACATCAAAGCTTAGAAGAAAGGGAGACGAATAAGGCCTCGACTATCCAACATGATGTGGAACACATCTAAAATGTTTGTCTAAGAATGTTCACAAGCATAACTTAGTGTCCACTATGCAAACAACACACACACTCACTTTGGGCTAATGGAACCTCAAGCTAACCACTAGGTGAGCCCCCAGTAAAGTGGCCTAGTGAGAAAGTCATGCCACGTCTACATGATCTCATTGTACTTACCATACCAAAGCTATCCCTTTAACAACTCTGATAGGGCACCACACATACTTTAGCTTTGAGCTTCATAGGGCCTAACAAGATCTATTATGCTAAGCACACTATGAACAAGGGGAAGGCTCTATTGGCAAGTAAGGTGTGTTATGCTTGGTCACCTTAAAGGGAGGGGTTTGAACTTCACGAGGTTAACAAGTTGTATTATGTTAAACACTTATGAACAATATGTGAGTAAGATTTGTTCAAAGGAATCTTGCTTAGTTCATGTAATGTCTCTTCTTAGGGAACACCATGCCTAATGTCTCCAAGAGAGGACAAGTCCAAGAATAAGAGAATCACAACTTAGGGAATGCAATGCGTAACATCACCACTAAGAGGAAAGTTGTACACTAAGAGGTATCACGCTCTCGGAGGACATCAAACCCAAAGACACCACCAAGAAAAGGACATAAAGAAAATCACACGATGAAACATGAGTGTCAATGTATGCCCCCAATTTAAAGCAATTTCTAACACCATTGCTATGAGCATAGCTTTAAAGTAGAAAATATTCAATTCTAACCATAAAGAAGACATGAGAGATTATTCAGAAAGCCCTATGTCAAGTCATATGTTCCTAAATGAAACTACATCATAGAAAGAGGAAGGGGTTTCCCCCAAAATGAAAACACATAAGGGATCTATGGATTTAGGGTCAATATATCTTTGCTACAATGTGATTATAGAACTTGGAAACATCATTCCCCAAATACTCATAGAACAAGAAGAATGACACATAGAGAGAAAAAACAAAGAATTATTTTTTGAGTCAACATGGAACAGACCTAAATGTCTCAACACCTTGAGTCATCCCAAAAAGGAACACACAAGACAAATAAAAAGATAAATGCTTACAACATATAGAAGAATGTAGGTACAACTAGAGGAATGCACATGAAGGGAGAGATACATCAAATGGAACAATATGGGGGATCACATTACTCACATGCAATCACACAAAAAAATATGCAAAAGAAAATAAAGAAAGATACTAGTAAGACACACACAAGTCAACTTATAGTAGGTCATCCACATCCCAATCTTGATCAGTATATGCAGAAGGTAGATAACTAGCCAAAGGGACAACATCAAGTGCTAAACTAGGACACCACAAAGCTCAACACTCTTATTAGGAGGATCATCTTTTAAGCTCATAGAAGAGGAAAACATTAGATTTAGCTCATTATGCACTTCCTCATCAATATTAGCAATTTCAATATCATCATCCAAGTTAATCACAATGGGAGGTCTGATGAAAATATCCATAGAAGTATGTTTATGTTGCAACGAGGGTGGATAAGCATCATGCACTACTTCAATCAAGTTTAGATTTTTATTTTCTATGTTATTCTTTTCTTTTCCTTGTAACAACCGAGCAATAACACGACGTCTATGCCTACGATGTTTAGCATTGTGGTTTCTTTTCATGCATTTTTCAAGTTGTGTCTATGTAGGAGCAGGTTTATCAACCATAGGTTTCTTTTCTTCCCTTAAAGGAGGAATGGAAGGAACCATGGGAGGTTGTTCAACCACTTTCTCTTTAGCTTTGTAAATTTTTTTGACTTTAGGAGGCACAATGAGATTTGTTTGGTTATCTCATGGTCTCTTATATGAATTGGGTAAAGGATTTTTCATAGGTTGATCTTGGATATTTGGAAGGGCTTTTGATTTAGTCATGCTTTCGTTAACGATAGGTGGCTCAATCATGGGTTGAGGCATATTGGTAAGGGATAATTTTGCTATGTGCTTTTCCTTAAAATTTTGATAGGATTTGAAAAAGAAGTCCTCATGGGATCTAATAAGTTCAATAGGCTCATGACAAAATAAATCAAATGAAAAGTTCCCATGGGAAGACACGAGATTAAAGCCAAGTAGAAGTAGAAGTAGATATGATGCACAATAAAGATCTCATTTCCAAATGGAAACTAAAAATTTATGTACAACAAACGAGATGGCATTCATGGATCCAAGCCATGGATAGCCTAACTTCACACAAAATTGCTCCAATGACATGATGAGGTTATGATCCATTATATGTTTTCATTCACCATCATCCTATCATTGGACCAATTTCATGTGAAGTTAGGGAAATCATAGGGCAAGAAAAACCATTATATGTTTTGATCCATGCTTTTAGTTTTTCATATGTATTTTTGTAAAGCTCACATGCACAAATAGGAATTCTTCAGTGATCACGTTCTCTACATAGATGGGATCAATTAATATCCCATTAGTAGGCTTGTCATTGATTCTTCCAGCTATGTAAAGAGGACCATCGGGTACATGTTTAAGTATGTCTAATTGTGAAAAAAGCAATATCAAGTGACATCTTAGTTAGGCCCTTACGAGGTTTAGCATCAAGGAATTCCATTTCTTTGTTTCATAGATAAATTGAAAAACTATAAAAGTAGCTGGATAAAATCTAACTTATATATACACTCAATTTGTTTTATCTTCAATATAATTACTTTAGTAAGTTACAATTAATATTTGATTGTAATTGGATGTATATGTATATGTATATGAGACTGTAGTTACATATATATTTAATTATAATTAAATTATATACATTTTTTTTTTTAAATTTGGTTATATAAATGTAAATATAGATATATGTTTGATAAGGGATAAAGTCAAATTAATTAAAATGATACAAAGTAGTCTTTTTATGTCATAATTTAAGTGGTTTTCATATTGTATTGAGAATATTTGTATTTTGGATCAAGTAGAGGACTCATCCTCACATCATATTTAGGTGGGACTTATAATAGTTGAAGAGGTTAAATATTTAGATAGTGTTGGTTTTGGTTTGCATGAGGTATCTAGAGGTGAGTAGAAATGATAGAGCATCATTACAGAAGGGAGATGATCTTGGGTATAGCATTCCACAATGTCATTATGTTCAATGAGTATCTCTTGCACCACATGTTTCCATTTGCTTGATATAGGTAATTGTTGGAAATAATATGGCAAAAGTATCAAATCAAGGAGAATAGTAAAAGGAAAAAGTGGGTTAGGGAGGATGTGGAGAAAATGATATAAAAGAACATCAAAGGTGGCAAGGACATAGCCAACAAAGTGGCACATAACTTTACAAATTATGTGGAATAGGAAATTATGAACCTCGAGTTGTAAATATGGATCTTGAGAAAGTGAAGTATAGCAAAGGATATAGATGGTGAATCAAATATTAGCACCCATGAGGTGATGGGTTCATAGCTCTAAATCCTAGTTAGTCTATTGGTAAGATAAATATGTTTAGTGTGACATAGTTGCTCAGTTGTATGTACATGGTGTCCACAATGACATGCTACACTAGGATATTAGTGGTGTCATTGAAAAGGTTAATGTGTTTCATGACCCTTACCTAGACCATATGCATAAATTAATGGATCAATAAGCTAGTCTCAATAAAGACATGTAATAAATAACAATATCTCTTACTAGTAATTGGTCAAAGGAGGCTATTATTGTTGATAAAAAATGTTATGATTCATTCTCAAAAGAATAATTATAGGAGGTTTTCAATAATTTTTAAGTTTCCTATTATGGAATCAATATGGGCCTGTGTCGTTTGATCCTTAATGGTCATAATCTCATATATTTGAGACTCTAACAAAGAATCAAAGGCTTTTTGGGTATAATACATGGGAACAAGTATACATGGAACAATGTTTCAATTATAATATCTAATGTAAAAGGTTTTCCTCAGCTAATCAAATAATGATGGATAAACTCTTTTTTTTGTGAATGGATCTAGGTGGGAACTATATATTACTTGAATCCAATGATTATTTTTTTTACTCTATACATGCTTAAGCCATATTATTTTATATACAAAGACACAATTACAAACACATTTGAAATTTATATATTCAAGGATAACCAAATTATAAATAATATTAATATATATAATTAATTATAATCTAAATAGTAATGCATTATTTTAATATTATCATATATAGAAATTTTATAAATAATTATAAAAATGATATATCTTAAGGCCTAATTGAAATGAAATATTTTTCTCTAATTTATTTAAGTCAAAATTTAAAGTGAAATTTTAAGTTTTCTAATTAATAACTAGTTTATATATTTAAAGATCAAAAGTCATTTTAAACAAAGAGAAATCTTTAGTAATGGTGAAATTAGTATATCCATGTCAATTTCTATTTAGTTTTAGGATCATTTTGATAGAATGACTAAATATAATTATATATTGATAAGAGAAAATTTTTGTGTTAGGTTTGGCCCATTTTTATCCTTATTTGAATTAATTTTACATGTGTTTGCATTTATTCCTACACTAAATTTTATCATATCTCTAAGTACATGCATTCTCATGTATTCATCATCACTAGTTATTTATTGTACCCATAATTGCACACATATCCATACATTATATCCCCATATTAAGATTTATAGCTTCATATCCTAGTTCAATCGTTCAGTAGGGATTGACTCCCAAATTTTAAATTCTTAAATTTAAATGTATAACTCTAATGTTTTCCACCAACCTCTGGGAGCTAACTTGGTACATGTTTGAACATTTTTTTGTCTTTGTCTCTACCACCCCTCAAGGTGTGTTCCAATGTTGATCTTCCCAACATATCCATCTACTTATCCAATAGTTTATTTGTCTTGTGCATGATTGCTTATTGCTTGTGTGTGTTATTTTCATTTATCATGGTCTTTACATTATTTTTGCAACGACATCATGGTATTATGTATCATGGTGTCATAGGGAATATATGTGTGCACTTGACCCTTTTGATCATGTACTTGGCACATTGTCGCCCTGGTTCCTTATACCTTGGTGCATAACATCAAGTACAATATCAAATAAAGGTTTCGTATACCACTACAACATGACTCTCATCCATCCTGCTCATTTAACTGTTTCTCATCCATCATATCTTTTATCCTTCATCCTATCACACTCATAATTTTGAGAGCACACTTGTGTTCTTTGAACCTACTTATTGATGCAAACAGGGTGGAGAATTCACAATTAGACTTCAACAAGATTCAACTTTTCAAAACAATCCTTTATACAAGCCAACACTATAGCTTCAAAGTCACCAAAATCAACAAAAGAGCATATATTTTCAAGAAGGCTACAAAAATACCAACAAAAAATCAACATAGCATCCACTCAACATCAGATACAATCCCCCAATCATTCATACAAGGTTCTTTTGCAACATTGTAGAGTTTCATTGAGTGACCCTACTCAAAAGGCTACAAAATTAGCCCTAATTTACAAAAAAATTGCTCTTTAGACTTCTCCAATCACCATTAACTCTTAGAAAGTCATTTATTATATGTCAAAACATTAGATTCCACAATTTATTTATAGTTTCAAGGCATCTTTATCATTGTTCTATGAAACCCTCCTTTATCATGCTTTAACCTAGGGTTTTAATGAATCACCTATCTCCCAGCTTCCAGAAGCATATCCAATGCATCAAACATCATGGATACACCCTGCATAAACTCACAAATACATCACAATATCATTTCCTTTACTGCTTCTTTACAAACTCTCATGGACACCCCTATTCCACATGAAAATACACTCAGTCTACCTAAGGGCAGCATTCCCAACCTCCTAAATTGTTTCCTTTATGCATCTAAAATATAAAAAAGGTTACCCTACCATATTAGATTTCCTTACCATCGATAAATAGTATTAACAATAGGTGGAAGGCTTATGCCATTAAATTAACTCCCAAACAATGCATTTTCTACCTTACACAGGCAGTTTTAGAAAATCTTTGAATGCTCCATCCAAAATGAATATTAAATATTTAGAATGAATTCAAATGAAAGGTAAGAATTATATCTACATGAAACTGAATATTTTAGATCATTACAGTTCTGTACTATTCCGTACACAACCTGCAAAGTTCAGGAAAATAGTGAAAAACAAAGTTTTGCACAAGAAAACGTGGTATTGCTTCTTGCAAATTCAATACAATGCTTATTCCCACCTCCTTCAAGCCTTGAAGAGTCCTTTAAATATATTCTCAAACCAAGCACCATCTCCTCAATGCCCATAACTTCCTTTTAACAACTTTTGAAAGATTAGGACCATTGGAGGCCTAATTACCTATTTGGATTACTTTTACAAGAACATTGAAATACCTATGCAATATTTGCAACCTATGACACTTAAAAGCATAATAAAGGCTTGAAAATAGCCTCATAACCTTCATAAGACCCAAACCTTTTTACCCCCCTAATACAAACTCGAAGATTTTCCTGCAGAGGCTAAAAACACTTGTAGGTGCAAGATTAACCTTTTCCCTAAATGACTCAACAACATTTATTACATTATGGTTGGTCTTTTTAGACCTTATTGGAAAAAATAAATGCAAAATACTTAACATAAACCTACTAGGAACTCAATTGACCAAAAATGAACATTGTGGTCTAGGTGCTCCTGCACCACTTATCCTCTTAAGGGGGCATACTAAACTCTTGCTTTTTTATCCCTCCTTGTCCTTCTAATGATTTGGGCATCATACTACTAGTGCTCATCCCTTTATATCTACTATGTCTTAATATTCTTTGATACAATGTGACTCCTTACAATCATGATGTTATACCAAAGAGGGGGGAAATGTAGACACCTAAAATCATCCATACTTGACCATGCTTGAATTCAATCCATCATAGCCATTAAATAATTAATTAATTAAACCTTTACTTTTATTCCTCATCCTTTATTAAATAAATTTATATTTATTTATTTAAGTTTAACCTTATCTCCCAAATCATCCAACCAAATCAATTTATTAATTCCTAGTTAAAATTGATTGATTTGGGCTTATTAACCTTCATTACCATTTTCCCTAATATTTAATTCCACCTCACCCTCAATCATGTCCATTAAATCCATCTACATGGATCAAGATCTAAACTTTCCATCACTTAACTAATGTCCTAACCTACCTACCCTGCCCCTTTTTTAAACATATGTGAACATATCTCTCACACATGTGAAGCCAACCTACCTCTTACACATGTCATAAGGTAGCTACCCTACCTCTTACAAATATCATAAAGTAACCACCCTACCTCTCTCATTTGTTTGTTTCATGAGCCTCCCTATGTGTGAGCACACCTAGCCCTCTCCCCCATGCCACGTGTTAGTTTTCCAAGCCTCCTTCTTGTGACACTTGTCACAAGGCTAAATCCTCAATCCTCTTACTCAATCTCAACCCTCCATCTAATATTGCATCTCAACTCTCCATTTTCACCAAGAACATATAAATTAAGGCCTTTTCTAGATCATTTTTATCATCTTCCATCATCCCAACTACATGTTTTCCTATCTTCTATCCAATCCAACTTCATCATAAAATCATGTTGTCATAAGCAACCACATTTCACTATTTATCACTCATCAAAGGGAACAAATCAAGTGTAAGATGGTCTATTTAATTTTAGCTCAATAAGAGGATCAAGATGATAAAGGTATAAAATTCTTTTCATATTGTTTTTATTTTATGTTATTTACCTTTTTATCATTTATGTGTCTTCATTAAGAATCAAGTATATAGATGTAGGATTGATCCCATGCCTATGAGATTAACTTTAAAAATGAAAGTGATAGAATCAAAATAGAAAATAAAAATATGGAACACCATATATACTTACAAACATAATAAATATTTAGATATGTAAAAAAAATAAAATTAATAAAATAAAATTAAATTAGAAAATAAAATAAAAATATAAAAAATAAAAAAAATAAATCTACATATATAAAAAATATATTATTTCTCAATATATAATTATCTTAAATCATTCTATTGAAATGAACCCAAAACTAAATAGAAAATAGTTCTTTAGTGTACCTCTCAAGTGTTAGAGTTTTCCTTTCCATGAATGGTGGGAAAGATCAAGTTAGACATACAAGACAACTGAGACGAGGGGTGAATCAGTTGTACATTAAAACATTCAAACCCTTATAAAGCATTAGCATGAATGTAAAAAAACTAAAACGTAAACACATTCACAACCATACACCATAGGACACCAGATTTATGTGGAAAATCCTAATCAGGGAAAAACCATGGTAAGGATTAACTCGCATACATATCAATAACAACATTGAATACATGGTATGTGCAGGATCATGATGGGCCAAAAAGTGGCGATATGATGGGTATTTGTAGGGTATGTGGCTGAAGACTTTTTTTTTAACCCAAAATTAATGAAGCGAAAAGGGTTTTGAAAGGAGATTCTGGGTTTTTCCAATATAAATTATCCTTTACTTTGAATTTAATAAATAATTATTATTCATTTTCTATTTGAATTACGACTAAAGTCCTTATTGATAGGTGATTGAAAAACATCTATATCTTTCAAAGCGGTATCATAGTTTTTGAATCCAAAACATACGTCAAATTCTATGTTTCATATACTAGAGGATTAAAATAAAATTGAATTTCATGAAGTTTTAACCAAGTTAGGTGGTTAGTACAAGTTTTTATATTTTTTAAAAGTTGTAATAAAAAAATCATAATTAATTATTTACTTGGAAAAAATTACAAAAAATATTCATCACATCGGGACATGAGTCCTCTACTTATATCTAAAATCTTATTAAAAATATTATCATTTATTGTGGTTAGGGTGGTCAGACAGACACCTACTTATTTTTTCCTAAAATTTAAGTACTATTGCATTGAAATTTCAAATTTTCACCAAATAGATTTTGTTTTAAAAAAAATAAACCTAGTAGTTTAGAAACTACATTCAATTTGCTACAAATTCTATTCTTACATATTTTTGAAATAATATAGATAACTTATTCAATTTTTTATGTCAAGTTGCCTAACTCTAATTTTTCTGAATTTTTTGCCACTTAAGGGCTTGTTTTTTCTATGATGATCTTGCACTTACCCTACAATAGGCTCACTACTTAAAGGGCTCATTTCCAAAAAGAAAATAATGGATCACTACCAAGGGATCACTCTCCAGAATAGAAGATAATAAAAAAATAATGTTACAAGGAGGTTCACTACTTTAGAGCAACAAGAAGATCCACCACAACAACTCTACACCATTTGTAACCTTTGGCTCATTTCCTCCAACAACTTCAGATTCATTGAAATGTAGACACCTTTTGTTTACTGCATCTAGTAGCCTTAGGAATTTGAGCTTGCACTTATATCACCACACTTGATCACATTCACATCTCACTTCACATCAATAACATCTCCAACAATTGAACTTGCTTATATATTCTCCATGACCTCAAACAACCTTGTCTAGGTTGGCCTCGATGAAACGTGTGCACCTCAAACATGCAACCAACAAATAGTTTGAAACCAAACACTTCCATGAAGGAAAGAAGTGAAGGTGGACCACACCATGGATTAACTAGGACCAAGATCCACACTGACACACTACACCATGCTTCCACAAATAATGAAGCACATCCACAAGTAGCGCTAACATGATAGGTCAACCAAACTTGTATTAACACTACCAAACAATCAATTCACTCTTCACCAAGTTTGAAAAAATCCCAAGGACCATGATGCAACAACACACAATATCCAAAAATATTCCAATAGGTCACTAGAATATTCAACAACACTGCCACAATCGCCTGCAACTAAGAATACTTTCATCCTGTGTAACCAACAACACTTCCATAGACATGCAACTCACTAACCAAACTTGAGAAGCACCTTAACACACAACATTCCAAGGGAAGGTAGATACAAACAATATTAGCACGTTCCTAAATCTGCAAGAATAAAACCTCGACATGGAGAAATATGGAGCAATTCCATTTCTCCCAGACAACATTCTTCACAGTCCAACATATGGTCAAACATAACTTCCACTTTTACATGATCTCAAACTTGAAATTTTGGATAACCTTTGATCATCTCATCCAAACTACACGAGAACATCTTCAACCATGAAGAAACAAAGAGCACAATGCAAAAAAAAAACTTTGTCACCTTGTACACTCTTTATTCAATTTTTCTCAAAAGCACATATAAACCTAATAAACCAATTGTAATAGCAACATCACAAACACCTTCTCATCAAAACCACACTAGAGATTGTAATGATCTCCCCATTTATAACACCTTCTCAACACCACACTAGAGGTTGACATAGGTTGACATCAATGTCAACACTAAAGACAACATAGTGCAACAATCTCCCTATTGACATCAATGACAACACAAATCTCCAACAATCTCCCCCTTTGTCATTGATGGAAACACCAACTCTGAAAAACCATTAGCAACAAAAGAAACCCTGCAATGGTAACACCAACTCACAAAAGCAACCTTGCATTAGGAAGTACTCCCTTTACTTGGACATTTCTTACATTTCAGACTTCATTCTTCCCTCCCCCTTTGACATCAATGGCAAATGGAAACACATGCACACTTCACTTCAAGTAACACTTACAAGCAACTCTCTCTCACTTTCTCCATTGCTCTAGGAGCTCTTCATTGATTTCTCTCCCCATTAGGGGCATAATATATGCTCCCCTTGACTGCACCAACCAAAGACACCACTACCTACTCCCCCTGAGAGGTGGCGTTCATCAGTCCAGGACAAAGAATGTGTCTTGAATAGCTCACCTAGACAGATGCACCAACTCATGCATCTAGTTGAAAGGAGGGGCAATGACCCTATCTTCTTCTGGAGATACTCAAGCGTATCTTTTGGAAGAGCCTTTGTGAGAATATCTGCTATTTAATCCTTTGTAGGCACATATTCCAACTTCGCTTCATTCTTTACAACTTTCTCTCTTAGAAAGTGATATCGGATAGAGATATGCTTTGTCCTTGAATGCATTACTAATTTTTTTGAAATTTTTATAGCACTTGTATTATCACACAAGATAGGAATAGGTTCATCATATGATACTCTAATATCCTTCAATATTTTCTTCATCCACAACACCTATGTGCAACAAGATGTTGCAATATATTCTACCTCTACAATAGATAATGACATCAAATATTGCTTCTTACTTAACTAAGAAACCAATCTATTTCCAAGAAAAAATCACCTCCACTTGTACTTCTTCTATCATTTGTACAACCTACCAAATCAAAATATGTGTAAGCACTCAAAGAGAAATCAATATCCCTAGGATACCATAGACCAAAGTCTAGAGTTCCTTTTAAATATTTGAATATCCTTTTTAAGTTGCTACAACATGTGATTCTCTAGGATCTTCTTGAAATCTTCCCACAAGACAACTGCATGCATGATATTTGGTCTAGTAGTAGTTAGATATAGTAGTCCACCAATCATTGATCTATACTTTCTCAGATTTGTCTTAGGAGATTCATCATTTTTTCTCAACTTACATCCAATAACCATGGGAGTACATATTGGTTAAGAATCTTCCATTCCAAACTTATTTTGGTAAACCCAATGGAGCGCTTGGGTAGGATAGGAAGTAGCCGAGGTTTTTCAAACTCCATAGAGGTGGGAGAGGAGGACTCAAATGTAGAAGATGACGATGGCAGGGAGAAACAGTTGTTTGGGGCCTGCGCTGATTGGGGAGGGCCTGTGTTGGAGTTTTTTCGAGGTTCGCGATAGGGTGAGGAGGGCTATGGATGTATTTCCAGAGCGGGGGATGTTGTGTGCTTGGGAGGAGTCATTGAGGCCTGCTTTGTGTGTGGAATTGATGGATCTTACATGGTGGTTGGGGCTTCTCCCTTCATTTGGTAGGCTCAGCTTTCCATGGTTTCTGCTGGGAGGGTTTGCTTCTCTCCTTCACTCTGGCCCATGCCTTCTTCTAGGACCTATTTTTTGCTTGGGAGTTTGGATGCTTCATTTATTTCTGTGGGACTGTGTGGAAGCTGGCACTACCCCGAATGGGTGAACTTCACGTTTTGTTATTTTAAGGCCTCTATGGATGTTGTTTCTTCTCCATCCCTTTGGTAGAAATATGGAGGTTTGTTTGCTCCTCTTCGGCCCCTACTTTTCCTGTTTGGGGGTTTTGTTGTTAGTGATTTTTCTGTAGGGATGTTTAGAAGTTGTTTTTTCCCTGAATAGAAGAGCTCATTTTGTGTTCATCTAAGGGTTTCTATGAATCTCTCAGCTTCAGTTTTGTCCCTTTGGCAAAAAAATGTTGGTCTAACTACCTCTTTTCTCTCCTTATATTCTGAAGTGCATTTTTTTTCTAGGAGAGGCTCTTTTTCTCAGGATTCCTTTGGAATCTCTTAGGGTTGTGAGTTTATTTATTTTGGGGTTTGTTTTCCTCTACTTACATCTTCTGACCTCTAGGCATTATTGTGTTGATGGTTTTGTTTTCCTTCGCTGTGTTGGTTCTATGGCTTTGCTTTTTAGGCTTCTTTTGGTGCATCTTGGGGTTACTCTGGTCTTTCCTATGGAGGTTGTCCTATCTTCTATTGAGGGGGAGATGGTTGTGGCTAGATGTGACCTATTTCCTATAGAGGTGGAGTGGGATGCTACTGGTTTTTCCTGGAAGTGTTGTTGGGGGGCTGATGAAGCCCTATTTTGTGGTTCCAAGGGTGTTGTTGAGGGCCTTCATGTTGTGTTCTTTTCTTTATCTTCTATAGAGGTGAAGATCTTTAAAAGTAATTTTTTCTATGAGATGTTCATTCCCAAAGTTAATGGATGTTTTTGCCACGATGATTTGGAGGAGCTTGAGTTTATTTCCTAGGAGAGAACAGACAATTCTTGAAGTACACTGGTGGAGCTTTGTGCTTTTGTGATTTCGTTTCCCATAGAGGTGGAAAGGGTGGTTTGTTGGGTTCTGATACTTTTGTTGTTGGAGCTTTGTTCCTGATCTATTTTTTGAAAGTTGTATTCTTGGGTTTAAGATCCCTATCAAAACCCAGTTTAATGGGTTGTTGGTCCCGTCAAAACTAATGGATTGTTTTGGGTTTAAGGTCCCTATCAAAACCTTATTGTAGTGGGTTGTTGGTCTTGTCAAAACCAAGGGTTTCAAGATCCATGTAAAATCTTGGGTTGTTTGTTGGTTGTTGGTTGGCTGTTTCTCTGTTTCACTGCTATATTTTAATGATTCTAATCTTTGGGTAGCTTGACCATCTTAGCTTGGGTTTTGGGTCCCTTCAAAACTTGATGGTTTCAAGTCCATTCAAAACCTTTTGTTAAATGGTTTCGAGTCCATTCAAAACATGTTTATACACTAATCAAAAACATTTCCTTGACATAATTTTATTGTGAGATAAATATACCTTTATCAGATTGACTAATTTGTATCCCAAGGAAGAAATTCATCTCCCAAAAATTGACATTTCAAACTCATTTTGCATCTCTTTTGCAAACCTTTTACACATTGCTCCATTTCTTCCAAATTTTATGACATCAACATATAGAACCATAATCAAAATTTTATCTCTCTCAACCTTGAAGTAAAAATTACTATATGTTGTAACCTTTTTGAATCCCTACTGCAATAAGTACTTATCCAATCTTGCATACCAAGCTCTAAGAGCCCATTTGAGTCCATATAAATCTTTCTTCAACTTGTAGACCATTCAAGAATGTATACTTGACATCCATTTGATACACTTTGAAATCCTTATGTGTTGCAAAAGCCAAAAACATCCTAATGACTTCCATACTTGCTACTGGAGAAAAAGTATCTTCAAAATCTATTCATTCCACTTGTGAGTAGCCCTTACACACATTTCTAGCCTTATTTTTGATAACTTCTCCATTCTCATTCAACTTCTTCCTGAAAACCCATTGAGTTCCTAGCGCATTCTTATTTGTTGGTCTTGGGACCAGTTCCCATGTCTGATTCTTCTTAATTTTCCTCAGTTACTCTTCCATAACTTTGATCCAACTCTCATCCTTGCATGCTTTAGTTACAGTTTTAGGTTTTACTTTTGAGAGTAAACAAAAGTTTACCTATTCCTCTACCATAGTAGCTCTTCTTCTTGTCAACATACCTTTGCTCTTATCTCCAATGATTTGATCTTTAGAATGATTCTTCTACACATACTTAGGAGTCTTAGGATTATTTTCTAGAGCTTCTTCCTCTTCCACTGTCATCTCTTTTTCTATCATCATCTTCTTATTCTTCTTTACAAGGGGGATCATCAAATTCATATCCTTTTATCAACACTGAGTTTTTGATGCGATTCTTCATCCACTTTGACACTTGCACTTTCAACTATCTTCTTTAGCATTTTTTTATTGTTGTCATGAAGGATTGCACCCCTGAGTGCTAAATGTGAAACTCAGCAATCCTGTGCAACATGGAATCAAACTTAGGTTGTGGGTGGCCTATAATGAGAATGAATCTCTAGGTTATGAGTTGGTTCCCCTTTTGATCTCCTAGAAACTAATAGATTTGGTTGGAAAAGGGATAGGAAGATGCTCTGAAAATATAAATTTAATCCTAGGAGGTGATACTCAAATGGTCTAGAATGAAAACCAATGTAGCTTCTAATTATAACTTTGAATCAAAAGATTGCTGGTTATGAGATTCACAATTTAGATTCTTCCTAAAATCAAAAGTATTTCATATGAAGGATCTAACTTTCAGTTCTATTTGAAGGTAAAATGGGTTTACACATCAAACTTCACCTAAAATTGATTAAACACAACATATGACCTAATTCAATAAGACAAACATTCAAATTGCATTGCTTAGATGAAGAAGAAGACAAATGAATCACATGAATCATAGTGAAATCTATAAGAACATACATCCACAAGGTAATAAGAAAGCTCCAAAAAGGGATCAATAACTATTTTCTTTATTGATTTCAAAGAAAAATTTGCTGCTACATGAAGATAATTTGTGTTACAATAATCTCTCTCAACTCATACTGAGGAGAATCAAGAACCAACCTCAACAATGAGAAGAGTTTGCAATATATGCTGAAAGGAGGCCTAAAAGGATCTTCAGATGACTCGAATAGATGCTTCAGTCATCTCCCTTAATCCATGCATGTGAAAGATCTTTCCTCTATTGCGTGAACTTGAAAAACATGAAAAAGAGTCCTCAAAAGTGGAGAAAACTAAATTTTTAGGTGGCCAAACTCACCTTGAATCATGGTCAACCAATGTGGGACTCCAAAATTGATGCAAGCTGAGTTATGTGCCTCAAAATCCCCCTCAAATGATGGCTCGAATCAATGACAAATCCAAAAGAGACTCAATTTGACTTGAAGTCAAAAATAACTCCCTCTTTTGTCTTTGCATGATTTTAAGACAAGGATAAATTGTTTGAATGAATATTAAAGATAATCAATAATGATTACTTTAATGTTTGTTATGGAAAAAATCTATTCCTCTTCATAGAAAATATTAAGGTAATTTATAAACATTACCTCTAATATTTTTTTATACATTTATCTTTGTTTTAACTTGATACGACATAAGAGGAGAAACATAAAAAACCCTTATGACTCCTATGACTTGCATACTTCACACTAAGCATTTGGAATAAAGGAATCGATCATGGCTAAGGCATTAATCCTTATGCAATTTTACAAAATAAAGTGATAAAAATCACTTGGGCAACTAAAACTTTAGGGTTTGTAGGAAAAACCTAAAATAAATAAAAGAAACCCTACTTCTCTATCTTTGGGCTCATTTTCATTCTTTCATTTTATTGTGACACCATGCTACACTCTCAAGGATAGCTAGGGTTTGAGAAAACAAAGCTTTGTTTGGGGTCGTGCACAGGCTGAGCATTGTGTTGGAACTGATCTTTACTAGTAAGTTGTTCTTTTGTTGGAAATGATGATATTCTTTCATTTTATCTTTGTTTTTTGTGAAAAAAAAATTGTAGCCATGTTGTTTGTGCAAAAGAAGATGAAATCTATGAATTTTTTGTGCCATTTCATTCGAAATCTAGCAACACAGTCTCTTTATTTCTGGTACTTCTTTATTATTCTAAAAAGAAATGATGAAAACCCTCCTTTATGTGGGATTCTTTGAAAAACTTCATGGGTTTTCAGTTTGGGCTTCATTATGCTCTTATCTTGAAAAAGTGTATCACTCACTTAACTCACAGTTTTATATGTTAACCAACTATCAGTTTCAGCTGAAAAACAACTAACTGGTTTTAGTTCCCGGGTTTCCAAGATGATTTTGATTGAGTCAATTTAAATTCCAACTAACTTCTAAGTTTTTAGGTTTAGCTGATCTGAAGCAACTAACGGTTTTCACCAACCATTTCACAAAAGATCAATAACTAAATAATTGTCAAACTAGGGTTTCCTTTGTAGTTAGAAGGAAAAGAAAATCATTCCTGATGTTGTTACCTCATTCAACTTATCAACTAACTTTTAAACTTCCATTTCTAGCTGAAAGATAAACGATTAACTGTAAACATATAATAGAGAATCTTAGAAAGATAATAACTACTTTTCTTTGCTTCCAGAAAGTAACGAACAATTACTACAACTATGAAACAATTGTAACAATTGTCTTTCTATAGTTTAAGAAATGGTAAACTAAATGCCAAATTTCATTTGACAATAACTAACTATCCGATCTAGGTTTTCCATTCAACCAATTAATTAATTGAGGAAATAAATAACTTCTTTACTTTCGTTAACTAATTTCAGATCTTTCATTTCAGTTGTATGAATCGAGTAACTATCTCACTAATTAACTGCGGAATCTTGCAACATACATTAACATAAAAGAATAACATTCATGACATAAATGAAAGTAAACTTTAATTATCATTGCATGTACTTGGTTTATGAGTGAGGAAGAAATACATTTGACATCATCTTTATGCAGCTCTACTTGGGCTTCTTTATCAATGAGGGAAAGAGAATTATCATTAGGGGCTTTACCACCCAACCAAGACCTACTGGTCTCCCGAGTTTCTTTAACTAAAGAACACGCCCTTCACGAGGGTAATCAACATGGATCAAATTATCATCATGCCTCTGAACTTGGTGTCAAGGACCTATACCTCCTAATCGACCTTACTAATGATACTTCCCAACTAGAAAGTTCACTCTAATAAATGGTATATCTGGTTCTTGATAGCTGACAAATGTTGAATCTAGCATCATACCTTGGCCAAGGATTTTAATATTACTGGCACTCATGTTCTGATATCTCTGGCACTCTTGTGCTGATATCTCTAGCACTCCTGTGCTGACAAAACTCTCACCCTTGCTCGACATGACAACTCTTTGATCACATTTATTATTTCTTGCAACATCTGGTTGAGTTACCAATCTCCTCTTGATTAGAGGTTAAAATTAAACTTAGGGTTCGATGTTACCATAACTAGGTTTGTATTCACATATTATTCCAAAAATTATATTGATATCATTATAGAAAAAGAGAGAGAGACAAGGCACATAAACTTTCCTTTTTATTTTTTAATTGTTAATCTAGTAATTTCACTCATGCAGAGAGTGGTAGAAGAGGCTAGTTAAATATTAAGGTTCATCCATTTCTTAAACTTGTATGAGCCAAATAAGGATCTCAGATGGAAGAGGATATGCTCAGAACCCAACTCAAAAATTAAAGAGCGAAGAAAAGAGGACTCAATTAGACAAGGTAGATTATTTCACTAGAGTTTTCAAGACATCCCAATCTATTTTCCATTTAAGATAAACAAAAAATTGAGATAATTTAGTTTACCAGATAGGTTAAAATCTGGATTCAAGGTTAAACTATTTTCCACTTATCATACAAAGAGAGTCCCGACTCATCATAAACAATCCAGTTAAGAGTAAACTACTTAAACAATTTATGAGATAATGAAGAGACTTGAACTCTTGATGGATACTTCTAGTTTATAAGAAGCCAGCTTCGATAAAGAACAAAGAATGACTCCTATTCTGATATATAAGATAGGAAAGCATGAAGACTTTGGCTAGGAAAAAGGTAGGATAATCCACTCAGCAAAATTTTGAAATCTTGAGCAAACATACAGATTTCAAAAGCATACAATTCAAGAAGAAATAATCATAGCATTACCACTAAACTATACGGGAGCAGACAAGAAGGGTTATCATTGAATAAGATCTTCAAAAATATAATCTAACTCCTAAGTGAATTCAACCAGATAAGAATACAAATTGAAATGGCTTATCAACTAGTCAATTTAGCAGACTATTTAAGCTCATTTGATGAGGACAATTATCAATAAAGATGATACATTCCTATCAAGACATTTGGAGCCTGACGTATTACTATGAGGACTTTTCACCACTAGTCAACTTGTAGTTTGGCCACTTTTAGCTTCGATGTTTGATGGTATCAAGACGTCACTCCTCTACTAGAATGTGACCTCTATAATCATCTCATGAATCAATCAATCAATGGAGAAGCCTGCACTTTACAATTATTTGCCACCCAATGACAAGAATTTGAGTAAGAGCGATGGCTATCGAAGAGAAGAGCTTAAGCTTTTCTTTTTCAATTCGACAGAAGATGGAAAGAGAGACTCCTAGTTAATGTGGAAGATTGCAATGAAAGGGCTCCATACAATATTGCAAGAGTAATGAGTGAAAAGAAACCAAAGCAGAGTAGTCTGGATAAGTAGAGAAAATTGCAGAGGAAAAATGAACCAGAGTAGAGCTGATGCGGTGAGAAGAAGTCGATGAAAAGAAAAACCTCCAAAATAAAAATGTGAATCCCTCCCAAAAATCTCCATTCCTCAATTGCAAAAGCCCCGGTGCCTTCTTGGCTTCCTTCTCGGTTGTTTCAACAAGAGGCTTGATGGGAAGATGACGGAAAAACCACCACCAACGACTCTCAACTTTTAATTCATTTTCAATTTTTAAACCTTTCTTATATTTTCATATTTTAATCAACAACATTAGAATTTTATCCTTTATTATTAATTTAATATAATTAGCCACTTAAAAAATATATATTTATATATATCAAGAATTATTCCTCTCAACTCTTAAGAGGATATTATTATTTAATATTTTATTTATATCAATTATTTTAATTTAATATTTATAGACCTTTTGAAATCTCCTTAAAAGATGATTAATGATATTTATATATAAATATTTAAAATTGACTTGCATAATGATAATTATATTTAATTACTTTTGACCAAGTTACTACTTCGATACACTATCTTACGCCAACTCAATGTTTGATGATAAAATTGATCCATTGTTACCCACACCCTCTCTCTGATGATATTTCCCTTTCTCTCATGGCATTAGCAATCTTGCATCCACTGGAAAGGATTATAGTTAGATAGTTCTCAATGGCTAAATAATATGCATTTAAATTTAATCTCATGATCTCATTCAACTTCACATGAACAATAAATTCACTTGCAAAATAAAGAGTTTGTTAACATTATAGTTACGATATAAAGATCAACTATTGCATTCTCAATGTCATAATCACAAGAAAGCAGCTATTTGTAACGAACATTGCATTCGAAAGACATAACCAACATATAGTCTCAATGTAAGGTATGTGACATACCCCTCCCCTTAAGAATCATCATCCTCGATGATTGTTTATTCTAAATTTAAACATAACCATAAGCATAAAGATAGTGTTTTCAATTGTTCAACAAAAGGTAAGAAATTTTTTGTAGGATTTCTTCATAATCCTCCCCGGTGGCATTTACTTAGCTTTTCAATCTGTTAATAGTTTCCACCAATCTTACCTGATCAGTTTGATTTTTTAACCATTTCAGACAACATTCTTGGACTAATGCTAATCTTGTCTTCTAGCTTACCCAACTTACAAGAATTCGACATCTTTTTTGTCCAATGTTTCAAATGAAATTGACTTGATAGTAGAATTATAAAAGTTGTTATAACAATCTCCATAGAGATGGATACTCCTCTTGAGTATAGCAATCAATTAATTTTAACACAGATTAACCAAGATAATTTCACCAAGGTTACATCAACCTTCTCTTTTCTAGCTGAAGAGTTTTCATCAAATTCCAGTTTCATTTATCTAATGCATTATTTTAATAACTGTTGTGTAAATACAAAAGAAAGATCAAAATTCCCTTTTCAGTTTAACTATTCTCCAAGACTCAGCATGCCACTGAAAGGAAGAATTTCCCCTCAGTTGCCATCTGAGCTCTGGTGGGTATTCCCACTTAACCAACTCTATCACACTACTAAGGATACCCTCCTACTAAGTATGACAACTCTGGTTAGCTAAGTGTCTCACCACCCTGCTCGACTTGGGGAGACTAATCACCTAAGCTTACTGGAGTACCTGTCTGCCCACATACCATAACACGAGGTTTCCTTCTTTGTAAAGTTAAGAACATACTAGGTGCATTTTCTTAAAATTTTCTTCCTTATAGGATCCATCAGAGGCCCATCCAAGACATGATAGAGATGAAAATTTCATCAAACTTTGTGAACAACCAAAATGTTCTTGTACAATGACTTAACTCAATCTCAAAATTTAAATAGTTTTTAATTTTAGTAATAAGTCAAAGGATGAGCTCATTTCCACCACTAAATCACATTTTTGACCAGCTGGTCATAACAATTTTCAAAATTCAGCAATTGGACCATTTCAAAATTTTAAGAAATAAAGCAATGGCATCTCTTACCAGTATTAAAAAGGATTTTACCAAAATCCAATGAAGTGTCAAGATCTAGAGAAACTCTTATCATGTACCACAAGACTTAACTATCACTTCCTGTAATAGATCCAATGCAAAAGGTTTACAAGGTTCCCAATGCTGGTTTTGGTTTTCTGAGTTGCATGATGAGCCCCGAGGTTCAGTGTCAAACCTGGTAGCTCTAATACCATATGTAACACTCACTTAATTCATAGTATTAAAATGTTAACCAACTATCAGTTTCAGTCAAAAAATAACCAAGTGGTTTTAGTTCTAGGGTTTCCAAGACAATTTCAACTGAGTCAATTTAAATTCCAACTAACTTCTAAGTTTTCAGATTCAGCTAATCTGAAGCAACTAACGGTTTTCACCAACCATTTCACAAAAGATCAATAACTAAATAACTGTCAAACTAGGGTTTTATTTGCAATTAGAAGGAAAAGAAAATCATTCCTAATGTTGTTACCTCATTCAACTTATCAACTAACTTTTAAACTTCCATTTACAAGTGAAAGATAAACAATTAACTGTAAACATATAACAGAGAATCTCAGAAAGATAATATCTACTTTTCTTTGCTTCAAGAAAGTAATGAATAATTACTACAACTATGAAACAATTGTAATAGTTGTCTTTCTATGGTTTAAGAAATGGTAAACTAACTGCCAACTTTCATCCGACAATAACTAACTATTCCATCTAGGTTTTCCATTCAACCAATTAATTAATTGAGAAAATAATTAACTTCTTTACTTTCATTAACTAATTTCATATATTTCATTTCAGCTGTATGAATCAAGTAACTATCTCACTAATTAATTGCAGAATCTTGCAATGTACATTAACATAAAAGAATAACATTCATGGCATAAATGAAAGTAAACTTTAATTAGCATTGCATGTACCTAGTTTATGAGTGAGGAAGAAATACATTTGACATTATCTTTATTCAGCTATACTTGGGCTTCTTTATCAATGAGGGAAAGACAATTATCATCTGGGGCTTTACCGCCCAACCAAGACCTACTGGTCTCTTGAGTTTCTTTAACTGAAGAACCCACCCTTCATGGGGGTAATCAACATGGATCAAATCATCATCATGATTCTAAGCCTAGTGTCAAGGACCTATACCTCTTGAGCAACCTTACTAAGGGTACCTCCCAACTAGAAAGGTCACTCTACTCAGTGGTATATCTGGTTCTTGATAGTTGAGAGGTGTTGAATCTAGCATCGTACCTTGGCCAAGGATTTTAATATTACTGGCACTCCCGTATCCATATCCCTAACACTCCTGTGTCGTCAACACTCTCACCCTTGCTCAACATGACAACTCTTTGATCAAGTTTCTTATTTCTTGCAACATCTGGTTGGATTACCAATCTTCTCTTAATTCGAGGTTAAAATTAACCTTAGGGTTCAATGTTACCATAACTAGGTTTGTATTCACATATTATTCCAAAAATTATATTGATATCATTATAGAAAAAGAGAGAGAGAGACAAGGCACATAAAATTTCCTTTTTTATTTTTTAATTGTTAATCTAGTAATTTCACTCATGTAAAGAGTGGTAGAAGAGGCTAGTTCAATATTGAGGTTCATCCATATCTTAAACTTGTATGAGCCAAATAAGGATCTTAGATGGAAGAGGATATGCTCAAAACTCAACTCAAAAATTAAAGAGCAAAGAAAAGAGGACTCAATTAGACAAGGTAGGTTATTTCACTAGAGTTTTCAAGACATCCCAATCTATTTTCCATTTCAGATAAAGAGAAAACTTAGGAGATAATTCAGTTTACTAGATAGGTTAAGATTTGGATTCAAGGTTAAACTATTTTCCACTTATGATACAAAGAGAGTCTTGATTCATCATAAACAATCCAGTTAAGAGTAAACTACTTAAACAATTTATGAGATAATGAAGAGACTTGAACTCTTGACAGATACTTTTGGTTTATAAGAACCCAACTCGGATAAAGAATAGAGTATGACTCCTATTTTGATATATAAGATAGGAAAGCATGAAGACTTTGGTTAGGAAAAAGGTAGGATAATCCACTGAGCAGAATTTTGAAGTCCCAAGCCAACATACAGATTTCAAAATCATACAATTCAAGAAGAAATAATCATAGCATTACCACTAAACTATACGAGAGCAGACAAGAAGGGTTATCATTGAATAAGATCTTCAAAAATATAATCTGACTCCTAAGTGAATTCAACTAGATAAGAATACAAATTGAAATGGCTTATCAACCAGTCAATTTAGCAGACTATTTAAGCTCATTTGATGAGGACAATTATCAATAAAGATGATACATGCCTGTCAAGACATCTGGAGACTGACGTATTACTATGAGGACTTTTCACCACCAGTCAGCTAGTAGTTTGGCCACTTTTAGCTTCAATGTTTGATGGTATTAGGACATCGGTCCTCTGCTGGAATGTGACCTCTATAATCATCTCACAAATTAGTCAACCACTGGAGAGGCCTGCACTTTACAATTATTTGCCAGCCGGTGACAAGAATTTAAGTAATAGGGATGGCTATCGAAGAGAAGAGCTTAAACTTTCTTTTTGAATTCGACAGAAGATGGAAAGAGAGACTCCTAGTTAATGTGGAAGATTGCAATGAAAGGGCTCCATACAAGATTGCGAGAGAAATGAGTGAAAAGAAACCAAAGAAGAGTAGTCTCGATAAGTAGAGAAAATTGCAAAGGAAAAATGGACCAGAGTAGAGTTGATGCGGTGAGAAGAAGTCCATGAAAAGAAAAACCTCCAAAATAAAAATGTGAATCCCTCCTAGAAACCTCCATTCCCCGATTTCAAAAGCCTCGGTTCCTTCTTGGCTTCCTTCTCGATCGTTTCAACAAGAGGCTCAATGGGAAGATGATGAAAAAACCACCGCCAATGACTCTCAATTTTAATTCATTTTCAATTTTTAAACCTTTCTTATATTTTCACATTTTAATCGATGGCATTAGAATTTTATCCTTTATTATTAATTTAATATAATTAGCCATTTCAAAAAATATATATTTATATATATTAGGAATTATTCCTCACAACTCTTAAGAGGATATTATTATTTAATATTTTATTTATATCAATTATTTTAATTTAATATTTATAGATCTTTTGAAATCTCCTTTTCCTATAAACTCAGTGCACCTGGTAAACTTTTTAAAGGTGATAGACTAGAACTCGTATACTTAGCCAACCGAGCTAGGGCCTCCGCCCTATAAATATTTAAAATTGACTTGCATAACAATAATTATATTTAATTACTTTTGACCAAGTTATTACTTCAATACACTATCTTACACCGACTCAAGGTTTGATGATAAAATTGATCTGTTGTTAACCATGTCCTCTCCCTGATGATATTTCCCTTTCTCTTGTGGCATCAACAATCCTACATCCACTCGCAAGGATTATGGTTATATCGTTCTCAACGACTAAATAATATGCATTTAAATGTAATCTCATGATCTCATTCAACTTCACGTGAACAATAAATTCACTTGCAAAATAAAGAGTTCGTTAACATTATAGTTACAATATAAAGATCAACTATTGCATTCTCAATGTCATAATCACAAGAAAGCAGTTATTTGCAACTAACATTGCATTCGAAACACATAACCAACATATAGTCTCAATGTAAGGGATGTGAAAAAAAGTGACTATAAAATCATTTGCTTTCTTAATTCTTTGTGAATTCTCTCCTTAACTCTTGCTTAAAGCCTACTAGTGTAACTTATAGTCAATATGTTCATAAATAACACTTTCAATATGTGCATAACCTATATCCATAGAAAGAGGTTCATTTCTAAATACCCATTGTCTTGTTTCAACAAAAGATGTTATGAAACAAAAACAAACATGTACTCCATAGATTCTGAATGTGGGAAAATTCCCCTAGGACAACTACATATATGTTATTTACTTGTTCATAGAGAACTCGAACCCTCTACAACTGAATATCCCTTAATGAAAGAAGCATGTATACCAAACCATGGTCTAAAACCTTTTGCAATATGCATTTAATATCTTTCATATGTACGATCAATGTGAGAACCTACCATTGACTATGGTTGTCCCTATAACTATTAACTACCCATTTAAACCGATTGAAACATTTTCTCCATGATTATGATAGAGGTTGTTGTCCCTTATGGAGAGAAACATTTTGGTTTTATCTCCTTGACCAATTTGAGCAACAAATTAGGAGAAAGGCCTTAAACAGATATACAAATTTTGCTATTTGGAAAAAAATATGAACTGTGCAATACTTATTTTGATGGTCTTTGCCATGCTCCTTTATCAATGAATACTTGCAAAACTCTATCATAGGTCCCTTATTCAACAATGTATCTAATGTCCTCCTAATGATCCTTTTTTGATGAATTATCCAAAAATGAGGCCTCCATTCTTGACCACTGAGACTTCATCTAATTTGAGAAGTAGAACTCATGTCTCTTTGAAATCTAGCATTGTAGCCTCATGCATTGATACCTTGTCATTTGTTTCTAATGGACTATGAGTAGTGATTTACATCAGGCATGGACATAATAGTGATTGTGTTCACAACATGAAACTTGGCATTGTATGTCACTGTGGAAAATCAATGTCCATGGCCCCTAGGACTGCCCTTCGTTCTTTCTTCCTTATTGTCATCTAGAAAAGACCTTAAATATCTTTAGCATTGTATTCTGAAGGAGTGTCCTCTTATGGTTTGTTGAGTGTCATAAGCTTATGATGATTGCCCTATTTAATACACAAACCTTCCTTGGTAATCCTCTAAGCATGTGCGGTATTCCTAGTTATGACTGAGCTCAAACCCCTTCATTGACTATTCCTATACACCTTATTGCATTCACTTTGCAAAGGCCCCTTTGATGTTGGCTTATAGTTGAAAATATTTATCTATTCATCATTTTTTCTTTCCATACAAATTCCACCACAAAAGGTTGTTTCATTTTGGATTTTGCATGACTATGATAAAGCTATTAAGATGCTCCTACTTTGACCTTGAAGTACTTATGGTGAATGCTCAACATAATTTGTATGTCTCACCTTAAGACATGAATGTCTTTCGTTGATGTGATTATTTCCTTTATTAAGATGACTATGTTTCCTATGACTGCTCTTGATCTTGTAGTCATGATTTATTGCTGCTATGATTGTCCATTGAATTAGCTATCATCACTTGCTCTCCTCCTGATGGCTGCCCCTTTCAAGCTCATCTTATTACCTCCCATGATAGCACTGTCGATAATGATGACTGTCCTCTTTGCTCATGGCTACCTTTGTTGATTCAACCTTGACTGATATGGAATTATTCTTCTCATGTCATGGCTTGAAAAATGCATTCTTTGACAGTAGACAATTACCAAAGCCAGGGGAATGTTCATCTCATATAAAACTGCCTACTATCTTGAAACTTTACCTCTGCATTGCTTGTGCCACGTTTTTATGAATTCTTTCCTTGCTTTGGTAGTTGTCTACTATCATTGTTTGCATTCTTTTGATGACACTCCTTATCAAGAAGTGACTATAAATTGAATACCTGTATCTACACAGTGAACAAACAAGTTAAGAAAAAAAGAAGTCGGAAGCTTCTCATAATGATTTGGATACTTTCACTCTCCTTGAAACTTCATGATACTTTCCTCTCTGAAACATTTATAGCTACTTGATTTGATATATTATAAGAGATAGGGTGTATGTTTGTTGGTTTTAACATGTACGAGACCTGGAATCTCGAGCTCTAAGACAACATTTCCTGACTCCTATAGATATTCACAAAGCCACCAATGAAGGAATTGAAGATGTAATTGATTAGAAACTAGGTTTGTCATTCAAGCAATGACAAATCCCTTTTCTCGTATATGTTCATTTACTTTCACATATGCATTATTTCCTTTATTATATATCAAATCAGTTACTCCCACGACTTGTGTGGGAAATTTATAAACATCTCTTGTAATGAATTTGAATAGTTACTTAATGCAAAATCTTGTATATTTTTCATTTTTTGAAACATAGTTGCATGATGAAACTAAAAATCCATTTCATGGCATTATCTGAATGTTTATAATCAGCTTAAGCAGAAAATCTTGTGTATCTTTTCTTTCTCTGTAGAACATTAATTTTTTCCTAGCCTAACTTGATTGGGATGAAAAGCAAAATTAGGTAACAGTTATAGAATTTGTATGCCTTACTCTTTGTAGAGTATCCAAGGAAGATTCCTTCATCTAATCTTGCATTAAACTTTCCTAAGTTCTATTCATCTCTCCTACTATAACATTTTCTTCCAAACACTCTAAAACATTTCACTGTAGGATATTTTCCATACCATAGTTCATAGGGGGTCTTTTAACTGTTCACACTTGCTTGTCCTCTGTTAAGAATGTACACTATAGTATGATAGCTTCTTTCTAGTAGAATTTTGGTATATTTTCTTCCTTCATCAAGGTTCTTGATGCTTCTTAGAGTGTCTTGTTCTTCCTTTCAACAACTCCATTCTACTGAGGATTACTATGAGCTGATAGATGTCTTTTTACCCCATGATCTTCACAAAAGTTGTTAGAATCATTGCAGGTGAACTCACCACCTCTATCGGACCTAAACATTTGATTTTCAAATCCATTTCATTCTCAACCATAGACTTAAATTCTATAAACTTATCTAAAGATTTTTATTTTCTTTAAGAAATGTCACCCAAGTCATTCTAGAGTAATCATCCATCAACAACATAAAATACCTATCACCTTGAGAGAATCTTATTTTGGTAGGCCACATAGGTCTGCATGCACCAACTCTAGAGGTACTGTAGTAGAATATTCCTATTGTAAAATGTTGATTGCGATGTTAGTTGCACACCAAAAGTGTAGATACATCCTCTTAGATGGACTGTGGGAACCTATCTTTACTTGAAAGATTGCACCGGAACAACCTAAATCTTAGGCTAACTCAGCTTAATCCCAAGGCTCGTTTATGTCAGGTCTTGACCATACTAGGTTCACATCAGGGTTCCTTGTGATAATGTTGTTAATCATGAGGGGTAAATGGTATTTTAGGTTCTCAAAGGAATCATAGGGATAGGCAAAATAAAATCTTGGTTCGATCATTTAACTTCATGAAATCGATAGATTTGCAACAACATTTCATGAACTTCAAATAACTTTCTTTCACTTAAGTAAATTTAGCTTTAAGCATTCAAAAATATCATGGGATCAAAATATTTGCAATAAAAATTTCATTCATTCATCTCTTTTTTGAAACACTTTCTAAAATTTAAACATCTATTCTAAAATAAAGCATCAAAAGTACTGAAAAAGTAAAGTTTCTCCCAGGTATTATCCACACATGCCTCAAGAATTAACCAAACTAGAGCAAACTATTCCATTTATCACCACATTGCTTCATAGCTAAGCACAAAATGATGTGAGATTTTAAAGAGAAGGAGGGTCATTTTCCACCGAATAGTGTCAATATGCACCCTTAAATGATGTAACACATAGTCTTGTCTGATAGGAACAAATAATTAGCTACGTAAGATTTCATATTAAGAGATAGCTTTCAAATTGGCTTTGGTATTGATTAGCTTCTATGAAACATACAAGTTTTTAATCTAGAATGGATCATCTAAAATAGGAAAAAGAACAAAACTTAAAAAAGTATTAGTTCTTCGACATCCACAAATTCTGAACTTAAATTAAAAATAAAGCAATAAACAACCTTTTATAGAAACAAGGCCCAAAATTTTGAACTTAGGCCCATAAAAGAGAATCATAAAAAACAAATTGAAATGTGGCACATAGGAAATGACAATTTAATGTTAATATTGGTTTTAAGAAACATTTTGATTTGAGTTATACAACAATATAATAACTATTGATATTGTAATGAATCATAACTGAGTAAATAAAGGAAATAATATTGATTTAGCAATTGGAAACTGTACACCTTGGTAATAATGTTAAACCTAGATCTAAAAAAAATGGCATTCTTATTTAAATTAAAGGGTCGTTTAAAAAGTGGTTAATTTGGTAGTAAGTTAACAACAAAACCCTGTTTATATTAAAACAATTGTTCCTAAAAGCTAAAGATGCTTAAATCTTCAAGTAAACATGATCAACATAAAGGTTGTGGAATTTGGGTTTAGATTCAACACTAAATGTGGTCATGACACTTGGTCAATGTAATAATTACCTTAACTAATGGTTTGGTCACCTTTTATAGAAACAAGGCCCAAAATTTTGAACTTAGGCCCATAAAAGAGAATCATAAAAAACAAATTGAAATGTGGCACGTAGGAAATGACAATTGTCATCATAATATTCTAGAAAAATTCAAAACTTTGACTTCTTCATTAGCAACAATCTTCAATTTCAAGCTCCAGTTCACAAGCACTCTGCATAAAACTATACCATTGATATTCTTCACACTCCCAAATGAGGAACCTTCATCGGGACCGAGAATGAACTTGCATACTTCACTTCAAAACTTTATTGCTGCACAAAACCTTTGGAATTTGGTGTCCAGTTAACTATCTTTCTTCATTAACATTTGAGTCTGAAGACTCTTCTTCACCTTTATTTTTTTGATACTCTCAAAAAGCAAGAATTAATTGATGCATACATTCCTTTGAAACTCCTTGAATTTCCTTCTAGCTATACTTAAGCCTAGTATAATCTTTTGATATTAGGATGATATTTTTATTCCTCTACACTTTCTTTTGGTATCAAGATGATATTAGGATGATATACATTCTTCTTGACCATGGCATTCTTACACTTTATAATCTCATCAGTAACTTCCCATTTTAACAAATGAACAGGATCCTTATTTACTCTTTCAAGCCACTCCTTGAAATATTTTACTTCCTTATCACCCTGCCCTAAATTATGGGGATCACAACTTTGTTGTGCCAACATTTCGATAAAACCCTGATCTCTGTCAAAATTAGTTTCTTATATCTTTCAGTGACCTTTTCAAATCCTTCTACACATTGTATCAAAGTGTCACTCTCCCAATATACTTGTTTCTTCCATTTTTCAAACATTGGAACCTCATGCTCTGTGATTATTTTCGCACTTACCAAATCTTGGACATTTTCTTGAATAAGAGATTTTAAATTTTTCCTCTCTGCATTGGTTTGTTCTTGGTGAAACCTGCATTCTCCTTCTAACTTCTTAAACTTTTCACACCAACAGTATGTCGCTTTATATTTCCCAACTACATATGTGATGAAATCTTCTCCTTGCCTCACCAAATACTCCATCCATTCTTCAAATATACTTAGCTTATGGTGGACTAATGCAATAACACCCACTTGCTCCTTAGACATAAGTACTGGATTTTGAGGCAATTCAGCCTGTGCTTGATAAGATTGGGTTGATGATTTTATAAATCCTTCTAGGCAAGAAATTTGTTCCTTTAGCTCTCTTTTCTTTTGTTTACATTTTTGTACCCTGGTAATAGTTGTTTCTAAATTCATCTTCATTTCTTCTAATTCCTGTCCCCAGGATGAATGTCCAACATTAATGGGGGTTCCCCAGTAATCCCTAGGTGTCATCTCATTCTTACTTTTATCTCCCACTAGAGTGGCTATATGGAGGGTTCTCCCTCCATTTTCATTCTTCTTTATAGTATGTCTTGTCTTTTCTCTATGCCTAGGTTTAGGGGTTTCCACTTCTTGCATTAAACTTCTAAGATCTAGAGGCACTAGTTCCACCTCCAATGGCAGAGCCATTTCCTTGACTAACTGGTCAGGTGCTTCTTCATTATGTTTAGTCTCTTCAACATTTTTGTGTTCCTGATTATCTGTATGTTTAGGAACTCCTCCTTTTGAACCATCAATATTTCCTGTCACACCTCCCAAAACTTGAACATTTTCTATCCTCGCTGGGCTGGATTCTTGATTGCCTTGATTAGTCACTTTCTCTTCATTTTAAAGACCTATATTCTCCTACCCAACTATTGGTATGTGGCGACTGATCATGCTATACTATACACTCTTTATATTTTTTTCCTATTTTGCTTCGTTGCCAATAAAATAAAAAACTGACTTTGTAAAACCCTAATTCTAGAAGCTTCTAAAAAGCTTGTTATAAGCAGTTGGGATGCGAGTTATAGTGGTGCATTATTAGCGAGATTGTAATATTTTTTACACTGGATAATAAAATCATTGGATGGCTATGGTTTTGTGGATGTAGCTTGGATTAGGTGAACCACGTTAAATTCTCTGTGTTGTCTTGTTTATGCTATAATTTTGTGTGTGTTTTATTTCTCTATTTTATTGATCAAATCTACATTTAACTGTTAGATATTTTCCTTCTAACCATAACAAGTGGTATCAAAGTGGGTTGTGTTCAATTATTGTCTATAGGAAAGTCTCACGGTTGAGTGGGATTCTCACAGTTAAGTGGGAGTAATGGCAGATGAGGGTAAATTGAAGGTAGATAAATTCAATGGGAAGAACTATTAGTTATGGAAGATGCAGATGGAGGATTATCTCTATCAGAAGGATCTATGGAGGCAGTTGGAAGGAATAGCCAATAAACCAATAACAATGAGTGATGAGGATTGGAATCTTCTAGGCAAAAAGGCACTGGGAGCAACTCTTTTATGCCTGACACAATCGGTGGCATTCAATATTACAACAACAAAGACAACTCAAGAGTTGATGGAAACCCTAGCGAAGTTATACGAAAAGCCTTCCACTTCGAATAAGGTATTTCTTATGAAGCATTTATTTAATATGAAAATGGTAGAAGGTGGGTCAGTTGATGATCATTTAATTGAGTTTAATCCAGTTACTAGTCAATTAACTTCTGTAAATGTAAAATTTGATGAAGAAGTTAGGGCTCTTTTGATTTTGTGTTCTTTTCCTAAAATTTGGAATAGCTTGGTAATGGATGTTAGCAATTTTGTTTCTGCTTCAAATACATTGAAATTTGATGATGTTACAACAACCTTTCTCCATGGTGATTTGGAAGAGGAAATATACATGGAACAACCACAAGGATTTGAGGTCAAAGGTTGGGAGAAATTGGTGTGCAGATTGAAGAAAAATTTATATGGCTTGAAGCAAGCACCTCGGAAATGGTATATTGAATTTGATAGCTTTATGGCTGAGCATGGCTACAGTTGGTGTAATTAAGACCATTGTTTTTATTTTAAGAGCTTAGATTATGATAGCTACATTATTTCATGTTTATATGTTGATGATATGCTTGTAGCGGGGTCTAACATGAATATCATAAAGGAGTTAAAACAACAGTTAGCAAATTCATTTGCTATGAAGGATTTGGGGGTAGCAAAGCAAATCCTTGGTATGAAGATTACAAGAGATAGGAAAAAAAAATTGTTTTTATCTCAAGCTGATCATGTTGAAAAGGTGTTGCAGAGATTTCATATGGAGAATGCAAAAGCTATTAGCACACCTTTGCCCAATCATGTTAGATTGACTAAGGATATGTGTCCAAAGACACAAGAAGAGGAAGAAAAAATGTCCAAGGTACCATATGCTTTAGCTGTAGGTAGTTTAATGTACACCATGGTATGCACAAGACCGGATATTACACATGTTGTAGGAATTGTTAGTAGGTATATGATTCATCCTGGTGTTGAGCATTGGAATGCAGTTAATTGGATTCTCAGGTATTTGAGAGTACATCAAATAAATTTTTATGTTTTGGGGGCTCTAATACTAATTTAAAAGGCTATGTTGACTCAGATTTGGTAGGGGATATTGATACCAAGTGGAGTACCACAGGTTATGTATTTATAGTTGGTGGGCCAATAGTGAGTTGGATTTCTCGGTTGCAAAAGGTGGTTGCTTTATCCACCATGGAGCAGAGTATGTTGCTGCAAAAGAGACAGAAAAGGAGATGATATGGGTGCAACTTTTCATGGAAGATTTGGGAAAACAATAGGCTGAAAATTACTTGTTTACAGATAGCCAAAGTGCTATACATCTTGCAAAGAATTTTGAGTTGCACTCTCAAACCAAACACATATAGTTGAGATATAATTTTATTTGGTTAGTGTTGGAGGATGGACAGGTAAAGCTAGAAAAGATACATACAAATTCCAATCCAACAGATATGTTTATGAAGGGGGTGGCAAGGGAGAAGTTAAGCTCCTCTTTAGCTTTGGTTGGCCTTCAAGGTTGAATTCAAGTATAACAAAGCAGAAGGGTCCAAGGTGCTTATTTCCAATGGGAGTTGTAAGTGTAGCGGTGTCATCTAGGATCATTCTCCAAGTGGGAGATTGTTTGGTGTGGAGCCTGATCAGTCTCCAAGTGGGCGATTGTTGATATGTGGTGACTAATCATGCTATACTATACACTCTTCATATTTTTTTCCCATTTTTTGCTTCGTCATCGACAAAAGAAAAAATTGACTTTGTAAAACCCTAATTCTAGAAGCTTCTAAAAATCTTGTTATAAGCGATTGGGATGGGAGTTGTAGTGGGGTATTATTAGCGATATTGTAATATGTTTTACACTAGATAATAAAATCATTGGATGGTTGAGGTTTTGTGGATGTAAGCCCGGATTGGGTGAACAGTGTTAAATTCTTCGTGTTGTCTTGTTTCTGCTATAATTTTTTGAGTTTTATTTCTCTATTTTATTGACCAAATCTGCATTTAATTGTTAGATATCTACCTTCTAACCCTAACACCAGCTATGTGTTCAACATCAGTCCTTGAGGAATCACTTTCATGTTGTTCAGAAACACCAGGGTTTTCTTCATTTCTTATTTCACCACCCAAGTTTTGTGAAGGCTCTATATTTTCACTCTCAACCTAGTCTTCCTTTGATTTCTTAGAAACATGTAGTTTCTCAACATCATTTTTATTGCTTCCTTATAGAAGTTGGTCATCAATTGTATCTTCAATAATAATATTGCTAATGGGATCCTGAATTGTAGTATCCTCTATTCTTTTTTCCTCAAGTTTCTCAAGATTTCCCACCTCTGGGGCAAGTGTTCCTTTTATGAAATCTTCTTCTTCAATGTCTATAGGAATTGACCCCATATCTAGCACTTCTTCCACTACTAGTTGTACCTCGGGTTTCTCCTTAGATATTTTTTCTTCAACTTGTTTCAACATGACCAACCACTTCCCACTATTCTCTAATTTGTTCTTCATTTATCTCAGAACTCTCTTCTTGAATCACATGATTCTTTCCTAGCATTTTTTTCATTGTAATTGTATTAATAGAAGGGGAGAAGTGAATAATTTTGGAACCCTTTGAGATGCAGACCTTGTTTGAGCACGAGTGTGTGTCTTCATTCTCGCCTCTTCATCAGTCATAGGTTGACCTTTTGGCTTTGTCATGGAAGATAATACCATCTTAGGCTTTATTGTCTCCTTGGCCTTACTGGCCATAGCTTCTTTGTGATGGCTAGCTAGTGTCATTGAAATTTTGTAGCTTGAAGCCTCAAGAATTCTCTCCTCAACATGTCCAGCTACCTTTGCTTTCTTAACTTTTCTCTTCTTTTTAGTAGGTTCCTCATGACCAGATTCATCCTCTACTTTTTGTTTCTTCTTTATCTTAATCGGGCATGTGATATTTATCCCAACTTTCCTTAATGCTTTCTTATAGTTATCAATCCAGTGTTGAGTATATGTCAACACTTTCTGAGAAATTTTTTCAATAGTTACTATTTCTTCCTTTTTCATATTCTAGGTCTGGGATAGGTTCACATAAATCTTCTTTGAATTTTAAATTGGATTCAACGCCTCTCTATCATTTGTATCCATCTTCTTTGGAATATCATGGAGTCCTAGAATCCTTGTTGATTGTAATGAAAACCTTTGATATGATTGATTCCTTACTTGGTGCTCATCATCACAATTAAGCCAAAAATATTCTAAATCATACACATGAGCATACTTTTTTCCTATTTGCTTGGAAAGGTTTCCCTCTGGATCATAATTCTTTCTTTGGAGTGTAAATAATTCTAGGTTATACATCTTCAATTCCTCTTTGCACATATCAGCCTGCTTAGCTGCATTACATTTGTAATTCTCGATTGTGATGGGAATTCAATAGAACATTTCTTGTGTGCTACTAAGAAAAGAGTATGGGAAGGCTTCATTTGTCTCACCAATTCCAACAATATATATATATTTTCGTTGGATACTTGGGTAACATGAAAGGGTATCCTTTGAATCCTTCCACCTTGATGTAGGTGAAAGTGGGAAATTGAATGTACCAACCCCCAACCTACTGAATGATGCTTTATGCTTCCAAAGACAACCTTTTGGCTTTGTCACCCTCCATTATTCTCACTAACTTCATAGAGAACACATCATTAACCCTCTGATAATCCTCTAGGTACCTGTGGATGGTGATCTGGGGTAGATGAGCATATATCAAAATTTTCCCTGGTTCTCTACCTAGGGTATTGATTATGTTCAATCCTTGAATATTTTCCCTTAAGGTGCAAGAATAAACAATAAAAGAGGACATAGAAAACCACCAAGACTCTGAGAATGCCTTTATATTTTCAAGCAACTTGTCACTGATGAAATTTCCCCAATGAATTTGCATGGGGCCTTCCATCATTTTTTCTATGAGTACGAACATCCATGGTTCAAACTTACTAACATCTCTTAGTCTAGTAATCTTGCTTAATAGGGTTATGATGTCTTGAACATCCTGGTTAAAAAAGGACCTTCGAATTGGCTTCAATTACTTAGTAATATCTACCTCACACCATTTTTCATTCATAGTTTTTCTATTATGTTCTTATGCACTTAGATATACTTTTTCCTGGGTTTTCATATCCAATGGATTCATCTGGTGAGATGTGAGGAGCCCAAATATATATACAATTCCTTTTACAGAGAGGTTTGCATAGACTCTCCCTTCTTTTTCAATGACCCTCTTGTTTGGGTCATACCAATTAGTACATCCATTACCAATTCAAGAGCCTCCATTGTTGGCGGAAACCCCCATGCCAAATGTAACCCACTTGCTATAACATTCTTTGAACATTGAGAAGCATTTTCCTGCCAAACCCACATAATCAATTTAGTATCACAAAACCATCCTAGATGAGTGTTGGTAATTGTCCCACCGAATGGTGTAGCTTGTGAAAACAAAGTATTCAAATTCCTCATCTAGGATCCTTTTGGAAATGCTCATATTTTATTGGGTTTCTTACATTATTAGCAGATGTGTGCCTTGTGTGTGAGTTAGCATCAGATTTAACCATTTATTTTTAATAATTCATAAAACTTTCAGTCTTTAGTTAGGTTAATCTTACTTCAAAATAATCAACATTTTCATTACCAGACCAGGGGAAACACAATTTATCCTTATACATGCATGCATAGAACAACTAATAATATTTTAACTATTTGAAGCATACCTGGTCTTGCTGGCGATGTGATTTTTCTTTCAAAATGCGACCTCAAAACCCTTGGTAGCTGTGTTTTTTTGTTTTTTGAGGTTTACCTTTCTTTGCGTGACACAATCTGGATTTTAATTCTTCAATGTACTTACAACTGAGTAGTATGGCACAAGGTAGAGTGTTATGAAAGCAATTGCATGCTCGAGGTGGTGCCAAGTACATGTGTTGTTCACCACCTTCATTAATTACCTATTACAATGCATTAAATTTCTTGAATAAAGGTGCAATCATGGAAGATTAGGGTTCAAATCATGAACACCTTGATTTCCATGCAGGGCCCACCATTAGAGAAGAAGACAACACATAAGGCTTATGTGTCACACTTATGTGTCAATTTAATTCTTACAAGGAAAAGGATTTATGAGCAAAGCCACTTTGGATACTTGATTGTTAATGATCACAAGGTTTGAATCCTTTGGTATTCAGACCTTGGAAAGATTATCGGGAACTGAGACTTTTACCCACCACGTTTATGAGAATTAGATGCAAAGAGAGGATCTAAAACTGAGTTCAAACAAGGCCAAATTGATTAAAAACATATTCACAATAGACCCTCCAGTTTTTGGTCTTTAGTTAAAGAAAGCAAAAACCACCACCAAGCTAACCAACAAAGAAAAGGGAAATACACACATTAGGATGATTTATCTAGGTGTCAAATCACTGAGATTGACATACCAACTGAGTTGAAAGTGAAACTTGACAAAGATACAATATCCTTAGTGCAACCACATTGAATCTGGGACCCGAGAGTCCGATAAATTGATAAGACTAGGGAAAAGAGCTTGCAACACCTCAAGTCCGGTAAAGACAAGAACTTAGGCAGGGACCAGGCAAGCTAAATCAAAGAATTCCATTTTACCATTTCCTCCAAAAGCAACACACTAACACAAGAAAAAGCAAGGGAAATACAAGCAGTAGAAAAAGAGGGTCCACATTTTGCCAAGGGGAAAAATGGGGTGTGTTTTGAAACCACACAACATGAACCTCTTCTTTGTATGCTTTCCAAACTAAAAATCCTTGCAAAGTGCATGTATAGGCTTTATAATTCTTGATAGATCTCTCACAGCTTTAGTAAAATTGATCTTCACGAGGCTATCAAAATTGATGTGACCCATTCTTCTACGCCATAGCTAACTTTCATTGATTTAAGACATAAAGCACTTAACACCATCACCTTTGAATTGATAAACATTTCCTTCTTTCCGTGTTCTTGATGCAACCAATGTTCTGGAGCTTCCTTTTCTGATTTCACAACCATCATCTTGAAACACCAAATTGTATTCTCTACTACACATTTGTCCTACGTTGAGAAGATTATGCCGAAGACCCTTGACATAAAGAACATTATCTATTTTATGCTTTCCATCAAAACTAATTGAACCTTTTCCACATATCTTAGTAGATGATCATCACTGGACTTAACAAGACCACCGCCATACTTTTCAAGGTTAATAAACTTACTCTTATCACTTTTCATATGATTTGAGCATCCACTATCAATTATCCAATAGTTTCTCTCTTCTCTTGCATGAAAATAAGTCAACATAGTTCCTTCAATACTGTGACCTGTTTCTGAAACAATTTCCTTCATACATCTTTCAGGGTCAGTAGAATTGGTTCCAACATTTAAATCCATGAACAATCATTCATCACTTTCATGATTTGGATAGTTTGATTCCTCGTCATCAAACACACCACTAACTTCTTTAACATAATAACTCTTCTTGACATATTTACCTTTATGATATTTATGTTTGTCATTTGCAACTTTGATTGGACATTGAGAAGCATAATGACCTATTTTTCCATAATTGAAGCACTTAAAGGGTAACTTACCTCTATATTTTCCAATGCCTTTTTTCAATCTTCATACAAATTTTGATTCCACCTCATCAAAGATCATATGAATTAGATTCATCATCTTTCTTGCTGACTTTCAAAGCTATTTCTTTCCTTGGAGCATCTTGGTCAAACTCTCTTAATTCAAAAGTAGTTAAAGCACCAAACATTTGATCTCTAGAATACCAATTCAAATTCTGAGCATCCTCAATAGAAGAAACTTTAGCACTATAAGCTTTAGGAAGAGTTCTCAATACCTTTTTCACAACTTCACTTTCCTCCAATTTTCCACCAAGACCATTGATGGCATTTACAATTCATCCACTATGAGCATGTAGCCAATAATATATTCATCTTTTCACATCCTTAGGGTTTCAAATTTGGCTTTTAAATTCTACATCTTTGCTTGCTTGACTTTATCATTTCCTTCATAAATGCTTTGCAACTTTGTCCAGATCTCTTTAGCAGTTTTGAGGCTTATCACCTTCACAAGTTTTGAATCAAAATTCCTCTTAGGATAAAATTTCATGCCTTTCCATTATTCTCATAATCCCCGATTTCATCATCACTAGCCAAAGGAGTAGTAGGCATGGTGTATCTAGTTTCAACTGACTTCCAAACACCACATCCTAATGATATAAGAAAGGCTCCCATCCTGGCTTTCCAAAAAGCATAATTTGATCCATCAAACAAAGTCACTTTAACATCATTCCTATGCACTATCGGATCTACCTCGAGCGGCTAAGCCTCTTGCAAGGAACCATAGCTCTAATACCAATTGTTAGACACACATAACAACTAAGAGGGGGGTGAATCAGTTGTACATTAAAACATTAAAACCCTCATTAATCTTCAAGCCATTATTAAGCATTAGAATGAATGTAAACAAATTGAAACATAAAAAAATTAACCATACACCATAAAACACCAGATTTGTGTGGAAAACCCTAATCAAGGAAAAATCATGGTGAGGATTAACTCACACATATATGAATAACAACACTGGGTACAATAGGCTCATTGTCAAAAGGGCTCACTACCTAGAAGAAAAGAATGGCTCATTGCCCAAAGGACTCATTGTTTGGAATAGAAGAGAATATAAGAATATTGTTACAAGGAAGTTCACTACCTCATAGCAATAGGAAGATCAACCACAAAAACTCTACACCATCCACAACCTTTGACTCATTTCCTCCAACAACTTCATGTTCATTGAAATGTAGACACCTTATACTCATTGCATTTGGTAGCCTTAGACATTTAGTCTCACACTTAAATCACCACACTTGATCACATTCACATCTCACTTTACATCTACAACATCTCCAACAATTAAACTTGCTTATATATCCTCCATGACCTCAAACAATCTTGTCTAGGTCAACCTCAATGAAATGTGTGCACCTCAAATGTGCAACCAACAAATAGATCAACACCAAACACTTATTTGATGGAAAGAAGTGAAGGTAGACCACACCATGGGTTAACCAAGGCCCAAATCCACACTGACATGCTAAACCAAGCTTCCACAAACAACAAAGGACATCCACAAGTAACACTAACATGTTAGGTCGACAAACTTCTATTAATGCTACCAAATGATCAATTCACTCTCCACCAATTATAGAAACATCTTGCAAACCACGATGAAACAACACACAACATCCTAGAATATTCCAACACCACTAGAATATTCAGTAACACTATCACAATCACCTGCAACTAAGATATTATTATCTTGTGCAACCAACAACACTGCCACAGACATGCAACTCACTAACCAACCTTGAAAACAACCTTAACACACAACACTCCAAGGGAAGGTAGATACAAACAATATTAGCATGTTCCCAAATCCGAAAAACAAGAAACCTCAACATGGAGAAATGTAGAGAAATTCCATTTGTCCCATACAATCTTCTTCATAGTCCAACATATTGTCGAATACAACTTCCACTTTCGCACGATCTAGAACCTGAAACTCTGGATATAACACCTCTGATCATCCGATCCAAACTACACAAGCACATCTTCAACCATGAAGAAATGTGGAGCACAATGTAGAACATGACTCTGTCACCTTGTACACTCTTTATTCGAATCTTCTCAAAAGCACTTGGAAACCAAGTAAACCAATTGCAACAACAACATCATGCAAACACCTTCTCATCAATACAACACTAAAGATTGCAACAATCTCCCCATCTATAACACTTGCTCAACACCACACTAAAGGTTGACATCAATGTCAACACTGAAGACAACATAGTGCAACAATCTCCAATGTTGACATCAATGACAACACAAATCTCCAACAATCAATGCCATGATAATTTATGATGGTATATTCTATCATATTACCTTCTTTAGTGTTTTTTCATGAACAATATTAATTTTAACAATAACTATTGAGTTGTTCAATTATCTCTTGAACATTCTTATATTGTCTAATCAACATAAGTTGTTTGAAATGGAAGCTCTTATATAGTATAACTAAAAAAGAAAAAGTAGTAAAACTAAAGAGCCTTTAGATTATTATCTTGAAACTAAGATAAACTTGTAGCTTTGGTGGTTTCCTTGAATGATAGAAAAACAAATATTTTATCACCAAGATAAGGTGGAAAAAAATTGTGCCCACCACTTCTATATTTTATACTTAAATCTTTATTAAATTTTAGTCATAAACTTATTTTTCTTATTCATCTAAATGTCTTCAATGTATAACCTTCAAAATATATTTAGGATTATTTAACATATTTAAATTTTAAAGTTTATATTTATATAAAATTTAATTTAAATATAAAATTTTAATGAGAAATATGAGATATGAATGTGAAGAAGAGGATGCTTTGATAGATTGTTTGAAAGTTGTGAAGGCATGAGGTAGTGGGGTAACATTGGGAGCAAAGGAGACCCATCTATGATGTATATTAATACAAATAAATTGATTCATCTACCAAATCTTCCTTCAAGTGAGGCTTTTTAGAACCTTCAAAAAGTTTCAAAGTGGCAACTACAAAAAAAATATTAAAATTTACCAAGAATGTAAAATTCCCTTTAATCTATTTCACTATTGCAAAGAATTTTGTAAAAGAATTCAATTACCCTAGATCATCCCAATTTATTTCTTCTAAAAGAGTGAGCACAATCAATTCTACCTCTTTCTATTCTTGTCATTAAAGGGGACAAGTTAAAGTATTTAGTTGATGGAGTTGTAAAAAGGGATTCACTTCAACGAAGGGAATAAATTTGCTAAAAATGTTAGGTTTGACAAAAATGCTAATTTCTTTTTGGGGAACATTTTGTTTCAACTGAATGTGGATTCTCCAAATTTAAACATTCTTGTAGATAACTTTGAAAAAATTTCAAGGTGCAAGAAATTTTCTCCTTGGCTTGTAAAATCTTGGATAAGAGAGCTTCACTTATGAGATTTATATTAGGAAAATGTGTCTCAAACTTACATCCTAATGTTAAGAATACAAAAATGTTAAGGCTATAGACTAGAAAAACCCAATTATCGGGCTATAGAGGTCATTTTTTGCCATTAAAATGGTAGAATGGATCTTTAATTAGCATACTACTAATGAGGATGTAGACCTCTTTAAAATCTATAATTCTAAAAAATGAGCTTAATTGACTCCCAAATTAGAAGTTATGGTCTCTAGAATTTGACCCTCCCACATTCTAATGTAATAACTCCTATGATATATAAGAGAGTTGTAAGAGGGAATTACAGCTGTTGACCAATTTATGACATGTGTTATGACACACCATAAAGCATCTTTGAATGGTAATGGTGCCAAATGGAGCGCCCAAGTTGGTGAGTGGATTATATGAACTTGTGGTAGGTGGAAGGAATATGTTATTTTTTCTTGTGGAATCATCTTGGGGATTGGATGGGGATTTTTAACTAAAAATTTGAGCATCACAATTTGGGTGGTTTTAGCTAATAATTTCATAATTACCATTTGATGGTTTCATGTATTTATTCTCTAATTTATAGGGTGTTTGAGATGGGGGTTAGATAGTGAGTTTTTGGAGGTACTATTATGCCATCAAAATTGCTCTAGATATCTTAGTAGTGATACTCTTTTAAAAACTTGGATTCTACAAGTTTATTGTAAACCATTAATTTTTGAATAGTACATTGAGTTGAATTGGAGTGTTGGATTTTTCTCCCAAAAATGTTTTTCCCACATAAATCACTATGTTATGATGTATTATTTTTATGTATATTCCTTATAACTATATGATTAGATTAATTTTTGGAGATACCTCCTCTCATAGATTACTATAGGAAGCATATGTTGCACCTTTGCTTCCTTTCAATTTAAAGTGGATGGATGTTATGTAGAGCAACATTGCTTGGCTTTCTTTGACATTATTATCTAAGGGTTTCTTTACAATGCAATTTCAAACCGAGCATTAATCAAGATTTTTCCAAATCAAATGGTCTGTAATTTTTTTATCAAAAATGGTTTGTATAAATTTGTCCATGGAAGCAATTTTTTGACCTAGATAATCAAGTTGTTTGTGCAAAGGTCCTCTTATGGATTCACTTCTACAAAGGACTAAAAGATTTAGAAATAGTTAAATTGTTGAAAAGAAGAAATAGATACTTTGTCAAATTTGATTTAGAGAGATGATTTTTGTACTTGTTTATAAAGGCGTGCACTTTTGCTAATATTTCTAAACCCCTCTTCATCTCCATTCAAGTTGTCTCTTAACATGGACATTCACTTCAATTTGTTAATAATAAAGGTTTACACTTGAAGTCTTTTAGATGGTCATATGTGGCATAAGATCTCAAATTGTAAACAACCACCTTCCTTTCCTCCTCAATTTTGTCCTCAACATTTCGTTAAGAAATTGGTTTCTAATGATGTGAAGCAACAATGTTCTCCTTAGGTGGTTAACAAAGAGGTGGCTAACTAAACATGTGGGAGTCCTTCATTTCCTATTGGCTCAGTGCAATATTTGATGCTAAAGCCTTCAAAACATGATCATGTTTTGAGGGGAGTGAATGACATTAGGAAGGGGTCAATTTTGGAGGAGTCAAAAGGTTTGGTTGAAAAAGAGATTGAGAATGATTTGTTAATCTCAAAGGATATTTTAACTATTTCACACACTATTAGTAAGAAGACTAAATCAAATGGTAGATTTTCTATTAAGAGTTATGGGAAAAGGTTAGAAGCTAAGAGATTATGTGTTGAAGCACATGATTAAGTGGAAAACGAATCATAGTCTAAGGCAACACACGATTCAGTGGAAAACGAATCATAGTCTAAGGATTTACTTGACATAGTTTTTCAGGTTATTTTTTTGTGTTCACAACTTCAAGGTTTGTCAAAGAAAAATGTAATGGTCATGGCCCAACTTCAACAAATTCAAGAACAGGTGAAGCAGCTTCAAAACAGCAACAGTATGAATTTATGTGAAGTGTTTCAGTTCAAGTTTCAACCTCTTGTTTAGTTTGGCCATGGCCATTTGTTGGCTCATTGTACTTTGCTACTAGTTTGTATTGTTATTTTACTTTTTCAACTACCAATTAGTAGCTGTTGTTCTTTGTAATCTTGCTTTGATCAATTTTTTTAAAATAAAATGAAGCCTTTCTTTTCCTTAAAAAGAGAATGTTGCTAATAATTACTTGTACTTGATTCTATATAAAAAAATTTGAAATGATTTGGTTTAAGAGTCATTTAAATTTATTTTCTATATCATTTTAAGTTGCTCTATTTCTACTTCATATCAATTCACCAAAGATAATTATATAGATTCTCAAATTTTAGTAATTAAAACATTATTTTTTCTAATATATAAAAAAGGCCCAATAAATTCTCCCATTTGTCAAAAAAATAAAAATATTAGCCCTGAATATGATACTTTATGGTTAAGCAGTTGGTAATGTTCCCAGGCTTAAAAAAAATCTTGCCTATGCCCTAACTTTGAATGTCACTCCGAACCGTCATTAAATAAATATAAAACAGAAAATTAGCAAGCCAATGAATTAAAGAGTAGGAAGTCTTTTTGCTTTTTCGGTTCGACATCAAATAGGTAGTTAGAAAACAGAAAATGACCGAGCCAGTAAGTAAAAGAGTAGGAAGTCATTTTCCCTTTTAGGTTCCTACTTCAATCAGTAGAAAAAGAGAAATTTCCCATAAATAGTGAACCAATAAAAAAGAGACGGGCACAAGATCTTTGTTCTTTTCCTTTCTATAGAGCCCACTCCTTACTCTTTTTTCCTTATCGCCCAATTAAAATTATAGTGAATGCAAATACAGCATATTAAATACACTACATACATTAAAAACTTTATTTTTATTGAGAAAAAATGCAGATTACAATGAATCGCAAATTGATTGATCAAACTATATAATATTATTACGGACGCCAAACTTTTCCCGCCCATACAAAATATTACTAGAAAATTTCCATTCAACAGAATAAAGATAAAACTATGTATCAACAGACAGACAAAACTTCTTGTACTAGCAGACACATTACAAAAACAAGCCATTTTTATAATATAAATATGTGGGCAAAAATGTTTGAAAATGAAATTGGCCGTGCCCCTAAATACTGCCAAAACTAAACCCGTTCAATACAGCCGGATAGATTATATTTTTTGAAAAATGGCCACTTATCCTTCTTATATTTATAGTTGTACAATACTGAGCTTTACAGCATAGATAATCTGCTTTAAAGCTGGGAATGAGAATCCTAGAAAGAATGTGGCGAATCTGCCACCTCTAAATTTCTAAAATAGATAAGCTTACATCTATGTACATTTCTGATTATACTAAGAATCAACCCTAGAAATTACACAGTCAAAACCTTGGCTGCTATTCTCTCTTACATTGATAAATAGCATTATCCGTCAATTATAGAATTACAAAGAAGATTTAGGATATAGATTAGCAAAGAATCATAAAGCTTTAGATGGAATTCGCCTCCCAAATCCCACTCATCCACATGAAAATCTCAACGCAGGGAATTACAACTCCATTTTCATGTGATTAATTTCCAAATGACCTGCAACAGTGTGCAAATTAATTAGTGATTATTGTTTTCAAAGAATTTAAACAATATATGTAGTACTGATTTAACTTGTGATGGTAGACTAACCAGGGAGCCCTTGAGATGCAAATGGAGTCTGCCTGCCTTGAACTAAATCAGTACTAAAAACATTTTGCAGCTCGGTATCCCAAGCAGAAGATGCATGTACCTGTCAAAAATTTGCATTACTGTCAGTTACTATTGCAACAGGGCTGCGGTTATCAATTGGGTTTCTTTATAATGTTAAAAGGAAATTGAAAATGATAAATTTAATCAAGAGAATAGTCCTCACCTGGAAATTGGCATCCCCAAACATTTCTGCATGAACAGGTGCAGTAGCTGTCCTATGAAGCGAAGTTGTATCTGCTGAGCTTAAAATTGTGGGTATATCGAATCCAGAGCACACTCCTGCTTGCAATGAAGCTTGTTGCTGCTGCATTTGGTGAAACTGAAGATAGGGTACCAAATCAGCAGATATTCCTCCCAGGGAAGGAAAGTTTCCACATGGAGCCATCATCTGCACAATATTTACAAAGCAAGTCTTTTAAGTTTTTTTCTTAAAAACACAGAAAATGTTCAAAAGAAAAAGAAGGTTAGATTTGCCCCCGAATCTTATCAGTGATGGGGTTATTACCTCTTTGGCAAAGTAGTTGTCAATATTCAAATCCAGCCTGGGATTAACAGCTGCTAGTTTCATTGATAGGAACTGTCATCATGTAATACAAGCCAGAATTCAGAAAAATGTCTTAAAAAAGACCAAATTCTGTGAAAACTATATATAGAAGCTCCATGTAAAATTAATCATTTTATGATGATGATTATAAGGACTTTATTGTCAGTGTATCAAATTGCACTGTTCTTCTTGGATCCACTGAATAGTTTGTTTGGGTTTAATGGTTTTGAGCATCTCTAAGAATTTTCTGAGTATTTTAAATCCCAGACTAAGAAAGTATTTTTCATCTTCTATTTTATTAGAGTACATATTTTATAGGGATTTTACAATACCTCTACTTGTCTTTGCAGAGATTGTACGTAGTTAATGATTTCATCAAGCATAACAGCTTTGCCTGTAACCTGAAATGAATGCAAACCAAGGAAAAAATTACTAAATAACTGAAAAATTCATATATGTTTTATAAGCATTACACTAATATACAGACCCGTTGAAAGGGAATACATTGTTAAAAGCTACTTTAGATGAGCATTCCCTCTGTCAAAAAGCTAATTTAAAGCGATAACTACCGTATTGGATAACAGAAAGGAGCAGAGGAGGGCACACGATAAAGTGTGGAATATAAAGAAAAGTCATACAACTTACTTTATTACAACCAGGCACCAAATCCTGCAAATATTTCATCCTTTCGCTAATCTTTTCTCTTCTGACCTGTACACAAAAACCTTTGAAGTCTTAGAAAAACCTTTACAAATCTCAATCATTATACATATGGGCATATGCATTCACAGCACGTATTTCAGGAAAACAAAACATTAAACAAAGGTGAAAAGTGGCAGGCATTCTAAAAGTAATAATACTTTTTCAGTTTTGCAGAAACTTCAAATAAAATATTATCCACTAAGTCGTGACAGGAGTGCAACTCCCACAATTTTCCGAAACGTTGTGGGAAATCATTGTACATCTGAAAACAAGGGTTTGCCCTTTGTAAATATGATAAAAAAGGGTAATATTTAGAAGCCTATGAATGCACTTGTTTTGAATATGTTCGTTACGAAGGGAGCACGGTAAGCGAAAAATCCATACCCTTTCGGCTAAGCTATGGCTGTCAGTAGCCTGACCCCGTCTCGCTCGAACGTGAATGTAGTCCTGTTTCTGATTCTCGGAAGCCTTTGAATTTTCCTTTACAGACTTTTGAGTGGAGTCTACTGAATTGTCACTGTTACTCTGCTCTGTTTTGCTCTTTCTCAAGTCCTCTTTTTCCTTGGCACCGCTGTCACCAGATTTAGTTCTTTTCTCTTTGGATTCTTCAGAATCTGCTGCCTGGATTGCATTTTACCAAAAGAATAAAGTAAAATAGTGGACATTAAAGTGTTTAAAAGATAAGATCCTAGAAGAGCTAGTACAATCTTTAAATAAGCATTCCGTAAAAATCTCAGGAATGCTCAAGATGTGCAAAAATCAATTACAGAACCTTTCAATTTTGTAACTGTAGAAACAGATCCGAAGGACTGGAGGTCCAGAATGAAAATTTTCAAAATATATCAAAAAATTTACATAAGCACTTTATTTTATGGAAGATATTTGTAAAATTCGTAGGAAAGGCATAAATTTCGATCGAGAACAAATCAAAGCAGGAAACTCTCAGCGTGGAATATTGGCAGAGAATCTATGTTCAGAATATGTTAAGAACTTGCAAAATCGAAGAGCATTTTAAAATGGCATTAAGAAATTTCTTCACAATTTGTAAAGCGCACAGAATTTTGTCTGAAGTTGTCGAAATCATGAAAAACTTTCAAAACTTCCAAGATTTTGAGTTAAAGACCGAAAAAGAAAGGAGTTGAATTAGGAAAATGCCTGAAAACGGGAAAATCTTCCAGAAAGGCCTAATAGTAGATGTAAATCTTTTCTCATATTTCTCGAAAACAGGCACTTGTCTAAGCTATTGGGACAGATCTCGGCAAGAAAACTCCTAATTATCCTCTCAAATGTGAGCTAAAATCCCCTAACATTATGAAAATTTCTTAAAAGAGAAAGGAACCCTTCAATGAAAGAAAGAAGTTTCTTCACGCATTCTATAGATCTCAATCTCCTTGAAAAGTTTAAACAGTCAAATCCAAGGAGTGAAACTTCACAAACGGCAAAGTTTTGAATGAATTCTCGCAAAGAACTGGACAAATCTTTGCCAGGCCTATCCTAAACGAAAAATATCTTTTAAAATGTTTGCATTTAAGCTTTCAAGAGCCAATTTGGGCAAACAAATTTTACAGTATCTCACTGTAGGTATCATTTCTCAAAACATGTTACCGAAATAATGAAAGGCATACCCTAAAAATTGAAATGTTTTTTTCCAAAACTGTAAATACGAAGCATACCTTGATTTCCTGAGGCCTTGTTCTATCGCTTTTCCTCTTTCTCCCCCCGTTATCCTTTGAAAATTTGCCGTTTCCTGCTGTTAATTTCTCCGACGGGACTGATTCGTGGGCAACTAACGTCAATTTATCTGTATACTTCTCGGCGCTTGCTGTCCTGCAAATCATCTTACTGACTTCCGAATCATTCGAACAAGCCATCTGTTGTTCGTTAGAAATGCTCTCTGAAGTGTTAGGCACCGCCTTTTGATAGGCTAACATTTGTCCATTACTTTCAAATGAAGGGAATTTTGCTGCACGCTCTGCAAACGCTGGGTCCGAATCGAACGGCGGCTTCAAACATGTTGCTGCAGTCACAGCACTGTTGTTTTCTTCCCCGCTTTTAACCGCACTGTTTGATAGATTAGGCCAGCCATTCTGCAAGCTTATCGGATTTTTCATACCGAACATCGCCATTTCTCCCCGATTTGCCATCAGTAAATGCCCACTATGTGCTGCAAATTGCTGCCACTCTGGGACGGTGTCAGAAAACATGTCCGAAGAATTAAATGGACCGTTGATTTGCTCAGAGCTTGTCCAATTCAACGCATTAAGCCTGGCGCGTTGCCTGTCCAGTACGGTCGTGTCCATTGCGTTCAAGCTGCCGTTGCTATTATTATTGCTGCCGCTGTTGTTCTGCAACAATGTGTCTTCTGAATGCTGTTGCTGTTGCAGAGAGTAAAGCAAATGCTGGGAAGAAGAAAAAGAAGAAGGACGAAGGCCGTTGGAAAATTGTTCCATGCAAACAAAAGAATCGTAGCTGAGAGGAGCCAGTTTGGAAGCAAATCCTTCAGTAAGAGTGCTTCTCAACCCGTCAGATTTCTGCACCGCTGCAGAAAGGAGAAAAAAGTGTAAATAAACCTTCTGACAAACAACCTCAAATACAGGAAATAACTCGATTACGCAAACAAATCTCTGTAATTAAGCCTAAATTTGCGAAATAACATCGAAATTTGCAAAAAAACTGAAACTTTAAACAAAACAGAGAAAATTTGGAAGATAACACTAACATCTCCGAGATAAACTTTAAACTTGAATCGCTCAAATTGGCAAAAACTTCGAACTCCGTAAAGTGACTTAAACTACGTTCCCTACAAATATTGCAAGATACCTTTACTTTTTGCAAGTTACACTCAAATTGTCCAAATCAACACTCAAAATTTGCAAGATAACTTCAAATTTTCACAGTACCACTCAAATTTTCCAACATAACTCTACAATTTACAATTTCAACAATCACATTTACAGAAAAACGCTGGCGAAAGGCACACTTTCGCTTACGTCAAAAAACGTCCAATCGAAACGTTCCGTGGAGAAAATAACTTCGACGTACAATATTCCCACGGTCTTCAGAAATTATTCCACTCGCAGCGTTTTCAAGTTATTCATCCGGTATTTTGCAGATTTATTCCGACCTAAAGCCAACATTTCTGCTAAATCACCTACGAGAAAGTCCACAAAAACGGTTTGCGCATCTAGAAAAAGCAAATGTTCGCACGCCTAACCTTAAATTTGCTAAATTTTCACTGGGCCTTTAAGCGATTTAGCAGTAGGGCACCATAAAAGACAATATCTGCTCTGCAAGTAAAGAATTATGATGACAGGGCCACAAAACTGACTCCACTCCTCCCTTCTCACAGCTTATTGTTGAGATCTTTCAATGAACACATAACAACAATTGTACAAACAGAACAATGTAAATGCCCTGCGAATTCGTTTCTTTAACAGGGCAATCCCACAGTGACAGGGATAAAGCAAACTAATTCTACCCTTAAAACATAAGCACGAACGTCTCACCTTATATTTTCTACAATAGTCAGTGAGTACATTCGCTACATCCAAATTTCCTGCAATCCTTTTCGTGTTGGAGTATTTTTTGCTGGTGCTGATGGTGTCAGTCTATCTGATATGGAAAAAACAAGACAGACAGACATACACACGAACGAAATGAATCAATAAACAAGCAAAGAAGAGCAAGCAATGAAAGCGGCCCCCTTCTAGCTTTATAAATCGCGCTCAAATTTCACCTCGCTACTCATTTCTTTACGAATGAGTAACAAATCCTATAATGGCAGTGAAAGCTAAAACCCATAACCACAATGCACGGTGAGAGAAGCGAAACTTTTTGATGGATGTGTGCCGGATTATTTTTCACGTCCCGTCACATACAGAAAAATCTCGTCGCGGTGGAAGGAGTAAGCGGGTCCTATGAACTTTGTCCGTGCATTTAGTTATGAGGTTAATGGCGGTTAAAATGGTGGACCGTGTGTATGCTTTTGATTACATTGTGTGATGATCTGTTTTTAATCAATGCATTCGAAAAGCCTAGCAGTTAGGCTTTGATATTACAAACAAGTTTTTTATTTTATTTTTAAAAAATTGATCAAATTCTCATTAAGGAAATTGTTAAACTTAGGGATTTCATCCTTATTTTTAAAGGATTTATTTTTCAAGATAATTAGTGTAATTGGTAATCTTATCTTGTTCTTATTTTTTAAATAAATTAAATGCAAATTTTATTCTAATTGAATATAGATTTTATTTCTTTCATGATATAAATTGTAACAAATGAAAGACCTCATCTTTGACCTTAAAGAAAATTGATCGTAACATCTAAAAATATATAGACTTCAACAATGTGTAATTTTGCACTTCCCAAAATCTTATGTGGAAATTTCAAATCACTTCCTTTTTTCACCAACTTGCAAGTCCCCTACTTATAACTAAGGTTTCAGGGCCACATCATCAAATATGATGCCACATCAGCATGCTTTTTGTCGAGGTGTCCAAAAAGGTCCCAAGTGAGACTAATTGCACTAAATCATGTTTTATTGCTGTATTGATGTGGCATCACATGATTTGTTGCCTTTTAGATCTAAAGAGTACATTTCATTTAATTATGAGTAGTCATCAACATTACCAACTTTAAAGTCACAACTATTGGTCCAATATTGTTAAAAATATTGGGCATTAAATCAACAAATGCTATAGCAACTATTGGAACATGCCCACGGAGGTACTTGTCCTCTCCCCTAACATCACACACCCTTGTACAACAAACTTATAGTTAAAAATTAATAGAATGGTAAGAATGAAAAGGGAAGTACAAATTCTTTTGTAGCTTTTAAAAAGTCTTTATCTTCCTTTGAATAGGTAACATTGAAATTTTGTTATTTTTTTCTTCTAAAAAAATCAAAATAAGTGTTTTGGGTACATAGTGACATTAAATTTTTAATATATATTAATAATTACTAGGTAGAGAATTTATGGCGTTTTATTTTGTGATAAGCTTTTAGACACATAATGTCTTCATCTTCCATAGAAATTTATGTCTTTGTGTATTTTTTTTTTTTTTTTGGTGGTATGTTTCAAGAGTAGATATGATTTTTGTAGTTATACAAGAAACGTGCATGTCTAACTTAAAGAGAGAATGACATTTTAATTGTATCCAATTTCAAAGGTTGTAAGAAGATATTTTTTTAGACTAGTGTCTTCCTTCATTAAATGATTTTAAATTTTGATTGTAGACTTCTTGATGTCACTATCCTACTTTTAAAGATCTTAAAATGAACTTTCAATTCCTTCTATTTTAAGACACCAAATAAAATAAAATTTAGAGATAAAGATATTTCTAAGTCCTTTATATTAAACAATCTCAATTAATTAAGATATATGCTTAACATAATAGAATTGTTGTTGTAAAAAGTATTTATATTTATAATACAATATTAGAATTGTTTTCAATTGCCTTATTAATAAATTAAGATATAATTATAAATAAAAATATAATTTGAATTATACTATTTTGTTAATAGAATTTTGGTCTATTAGTGAATGGTTTACAAAGACCTTGTGAGGGATCAAGATTTATTAATGCAAAAGTTTGACATTCTAAAATGATGAGTTAGACGAGTTTGATTGAATAAATATTCTTCAATAGTTGATACTAAACAAAATATTAATACCAATAAACAACAAGAATATTGTAGATATTATTTTTTATTTTTCATAATTCTAATCATTTAAAATTATATGATTTTTTCTTTTAAATACTTATATATTTATTTTAATCTAACATGTTGAATCACATTCTATAATCTATTATTACAAAATCAAACACTTTAGAATAATTTATGTTCATTTAAACATTAAATTGTATCTATATAAAAAGATTGCACTATTGAATAGATGGTTGAATTTTTATTATTATTATTATAAAAAATCTATCTTAATGTGGTGGAACAAACTTATATAACACATGTTTAATTGGCAACATTAGGGTTCCACGAGAAAAATAGGATCTACTAGAGGAAGTATAATATGCAATAAATTTATATTAAACATCGTTTAGAATATCCATGTGAATTAAAATAATAATTATAAAATCATATATATCTCTTTTTAACATAAGTCATGGGCAGAAAATTCCAAAGTCAACAGAAAATAAAAATCCGTTTGGAGTCACCGCTAATCCGTTCAACAGTCCGTAGAGACGGAGCTTCTTCGGGGAAAAATAGAAATCAAATGGCGCGACAAGCGCAACGTGAATTTTACTTTTGCAAGGAAAACCGTGGACCGTCAAATGATGGGCATTACAGAAAGCTGTCGTAATACGAAAACTGAGGGCGAACTGGGGACAGAAATTCTCGTCCCGTTACGGAGAAAATCGAAAGGCAGACCCCTGATGAAGGGGTATCTCTGTTTTAATGCGGGTATGGAAATGGATAAAAATTGTTGGGCAGAGAGCCTGGCAGAGGATTGGTGGGACCAATACCACTATGATGTGACGTGACCCCTCGGGTACCGGTCCCCCGCCTGGGCGTGATCGCAGCCGTTAGATGCGCCGGTCCCCACCCACGTGGCCTCCTCCAGTTGGAAAGACATTCTCACCTCTGACACCCTGTCGGCTTACTTGCCACCCACCCACGAGGTCCCTCCCAATAGGAGGCCGCCCTTACGAATAACTTTGCCACGTAGACTGCCACTCAGCAACTGCGTTAAATGAGCAGCACAGAAGAGTGATGCACATCAGCACCTAGACGTTCAATCAACGTCGCAGAGACCCCATTTTGACGAGTTGCTGAGAACCTTCGCTTTTCTTGTCGCACTACCTATCGCACTCTGCATTTAACCTCTGCCAAACCCGAAAACACAACCCTGGCCACCGGATAAATATGTCCAGCTCTCATTTATTCCATTTCTAAACGAAAATGAAATGGGAGCTTATCACCATCATAGCTTTGCTAAATTTCTGTCGCAACTTAATTAAGCTTTTATTACAGGATAAACATCAGTTAGAGAGACAATTTCAGTCAAAGATATGAAATTTCCGTGGTCTATGTGGTCTAAGTATTTTTTGGATTTGTCTGTGTGGAATCTTTTTCATCAACATTTCAGATGGAGTGCAATCCAGAATGTTGATGAAAAAGTTAAGTAATCAAATTCAAATTCCTGTTTGAATTTGCTTACGTAATTAGTTTGAAATGTTTTTGGATTTGACTGCGCAAACTTTTTCAACATTAAGATGGAGTGCGATCCAGAATGTTGATGAAAAAAGTTCATGCTGTCAAATTCAAAAACGTTTCAAATTACTATGAGTTACAATTGTAATGCATAAATAATGTACAGAAGATAGCTAATGTGGTGATAAGATTTTGTACCAAATATGGTGTGAATGACAAAAATGAAGTTTTTTCCGTGTGACTTCACCAAACAAAAGAATAATGAAGTCGTCTTGGTCATCCAGTTAAAGGAAAAAGATTAGACGCGTGCCTGCCGAAGTTGCAGCCACCGTTTGCGGCGTAGAGAAGTATTCTTATTACAGCGCTTTGCTGGATGGACAAAGACTCCGCCCTTGCATTGATATGGACATATTTCTGTAATTTGTGCTGTTTTCTTCCTCTAGACTTGTTTTCCTTTTGAAAAACGTTGTAATTTAGATATTCAAAATCTCATTTTGGGAGACTTTTGTTCTACAAAATTGAAGTACTTGGAGTTTTTTCTACTTCTTTAATGATGGCTGCCCTCCATTTGCTAGTAAGATTGTTGGTATGGTCTTCTC
>VDFB02373365.1:205066237-205088742 GCA_007258455.2 Sequoia sempervirens
TACAAAAGGCACAACAGGATGTGTGAAATCTCCAAAAACACACCAGAGTGACACTTTATCTTAGTGCATCTACAAAAGAGAAATTGCACACAAAAGATGCTCAAGTTTCTCAAATAGGATAGAATGTTGGAAATACATGTAGAACAACCTAAAATAAGTCATCCCACACAAACAAAAAGTTTCCAAGATCTAAAACATCCAATTAATTCATTAGAATGTGAAAACACAAAAAAATGAATAAAATTTACCTAGATAAAAATCTAGAAAAATTGCATGAATAGTTGTGAAGAGTTCTGAAAGAACTTTTCAATTCCACTAGAATCATGAAAAACATAGAAATGGGTCAAAATTTGTGAGCTCAGAATGAAAACAACACATCTGACTTTGGCAGGTGATAAAATGTACTAGTAAGAAAATCTGACGAAAAAACCAAAACCATTGTATAATGTTTGGAACCAAATTTCCAACAATATCTCATTTTCTCGATTTCAATAATCTAGTAATTTTTTTTTGTGATTTTCTCAATATTTCTAAAATTACAAAAAGAAGAGGGGCTAAATGTTGGTAACCCATGTGATCCTGGGGTGACAATGGTTTAAAAAAGTATATATATACATACATACATATATACATCTATATACTTATATGTATATATGTATATATGTATATATAGACATGTATATGTATACATATATATGTATATATAAGTTTTATACAACACGTGCATCAAAGAATTCACCAACTCTAAAAATTGTAGAAAAAATAGAATTTCTAGACTTTCTATTTCTTGATTGAGAAAAAAAAAACTAAAAAATGGAGGAGTTCGATGAATCCATGCTCCGATACCATGTTGGAATTGTAAATTAGAACAAGATCTAGGATCAAATAATGAACAAAAATAACTTCCAACCAAGAGAGATACAAATAATCATTTGCTAATATCCTCAACAAGAAAAAAATTATAGAATGAACCTCAAGAGTCTTCAATGAAGATCAAGAGATCAAGAGTAGATAATACAATGAGGGTGAGTGCTTTATATGATCAACCCTAAATGATAAAGAAATTAGATCATGATAAGTGCCATCATCGTATGTGATGAGATAGAATGATCTAATAAAAGCTCACTCTAGTTAACATAAGAAAAAAACTCCTAAGTTTAGCTTAAATGTATGAAATGAATTAGACTAATAATAAATTAAATATTTATTAATTATTAGTTAATACACGATGACTATAATAGTGGAGACTTAAGCAATGTGAGTTGGATGCTTGTAGGTAGGCTAAAAGCTAACTAGTTTGATAAAATCACTATTTACACCAACACTTTTATCATATTATATTAGTAAAACTAATATAAATCAATTACTAATCATATAAGGCATTAAGTTGTCAAAGTATTACTTTTGATCATTTTATATTAATTATAATAATAAAAATTAGTATTATTAAAATATATATTAATATTTATTACACATTGTGTAAATTATTTTTACTTAGAATCTATGTGTATTTAAAAAAAACTATAAAATAGTTCCTAAGTAAAAACAATTCTTAAGAAAATAAAATAATTCTAAAATAAAATACAATAATTATTAAGTAAATTAAATAATTATGAAGTAAATAAATAAATTATCATGTAAATTAAATAATTATAGATAAATTTATTCATGGCATAGTGTGATAGTTAAGTCATAGCATTGTTGTTGTCATCAAGGTTCAAAATTTCGTTGGGCCATTGTAATCACAAGTATTGTGTCCTTGTCGATCTAATGTGCTCGCCAACTTGAACCTTAGTGTTAAAGTTGTGGGTGTTCATGCCCTTGTCTTCATGCTCGAAACCCTCATTGCGCTAGTGTGCTTGTGGGATATGTACCCTTCTTAGGCTACTGGGCTCATAGGTTTGGACTATTTGTGTTAATTTGGTGTGTTCATGTTAGAGATGAGGTCCCCCATTTGTGACCTCATTTGTACTTGGGCTGGATTGAAAAAAAATAGTTATACATAAAAAATTAAAATTATAAACTAATTCTTAAATAGTTCTAAAGTAAAGTAAAATAACCTTAAGTAAATAAATTAATAACTCTTACGTAAATAAAATGACTTTTTAAATAAAAATAAAGAAAATTATGTAAATAAAATAAATTAGTGCTTAGTAAATAATAACTCTAAATTAATATTTATTGAAGGTTTTCTAGATCGAAAAAATACAAAAAATATTATTATATTACATAAAATAATAATATGTTAATTTTTTTGTAAAGGTGTAAACACTTTTGATCCAGAACTATGAACCACTGCAAGTCACGAAAGGGGAATCTCATCCCCAATATAAACATTCAACAATAACAACACAATAGGGTTTGAACCTTGATGACAAGAAAAAACCACAACTTAACCATCGCACTATTCCATTATTGACAATATGTTAATTATTACATAATTCAAAATATAAATTAAATAAATTATAATAAATAAAAAAAAGATAAGGAGGATTTGAAAAGTATAGTAAGGAGAGGTAGAGAATAATGGTACACACATCTTAAAAAGTTAATATTGAATGAAGAAAAGAAGAGCCATGGAGAATAATATAGGAGAACCAAAAGAGAAAGATGAGGGAGAAGGCCCACAAGAAAGAAAAAAGGAGAACTGAAAGAAGAGGGAGTCACCAAGAACGAAATGAGGGTGGTTTATGAGGTGATTAAGCATTGGAAACCAAGACAAACTTAAACTCTGCATGTCATCATGATTGATGTTAGAGGGGTGATTGCTAATTTATATAACTTCTTTAAGTTTTATAGTTATCTTCTTTGACTAGGACTTGAGTATCTTCCAAGAAAACATAGTGCTTGGTGTCGGATGAGTGTTTAGTAATTACATAAATTTAAAAAATACTTTGTACCTAATTTCAGTACTGTGCTTCTTGATGTTAGTGTTTATGGAATGAGTAGTCTCACCAATATAGGACATCCCAAAAGAATAATCATATTTTCTATACTTTTTTTATTCTTTTGGATAACCATTTCTTTATGATCTATCAATTTTTGTCCTCATATTAATAATATATCATGACGTATAATATGAATCATTAAACAAAAACTGTTGCACAATTATACCTAAAAATATTCTTAATCATGTTATAAACAATTATAAATAATTTTAACATAAAATATAAATAATTTAATATTAACATTAAATAATAAAACTTAAGAAAAAATAATATTAAATAAAGATTTCTAACATCATATGTAAATTAAATTATATATATATATACTCATAAAATGATGTTTGCCAACTTTACCCAAATCAAGACTAAAAATATTTTCTCTAATGAATGGAAGCCATGATATCATGATTTTAAAGCCTTATCCACTCTAGAGGATCCATTCAAAAAAAGGTTGTTCATTTTTCTTATAAATTAAATTTACCCACTTTTAATCTCATAATTTCCCTAGAATAAATAAACATTTCACATTTACATTTATTTTTACTATTATATTGTATTTTTTTTTTATGAATAAAAATAATTAATCTCTTACATAAATGATTGAATTATATAGATATTAATATTTCTAATCTAATAATAATTTTAAAATATCTAAGTTTTGATCATGAAACATGCATTCTTCTTTGCCAATAAAACCCAATCAATTAAAATTCAATAATTAGATATTCTTGTTATTCATATTTTAGAAGACATACTTCTTATAATAAAATTATATATTATCTTACTGTCATTCCAAATGAGGTGGTGCATGTCAACCTTAGAGTTCTTTTTGGTTGGTTGGAAAGGTAGTTATAACTAAGTCAAAAATAGATATATCTGTCACTTTGACATGGTAGGTATTATAATATACATTGAATCAAAATTAAAAACATGGTGGAAATGGCCAAAGTGTCAAAAGAGTAGTATGAGTTTGACTATCCAAGCCTTCATTTAGATAATGAAGTGACTCTATAAAAGAGAATCTTGTGATTGACAAAAGTTTTATAATTACTTTTTAAAGAAAACGAATCTCTTTTTGTTGGATAGAGTTTGAAGGATAATAGGCTTCTTCACTTTGTCAAGGATGGAGATAAGATATAGAGCGAAGTCAAGGAAGTCCATTTCTATGTTTCATAGATAAATTGAAAAACTACAAAAGCAATTAGATAAAATCTAACTTATCTATACACTCAATTTGTTTTATCTTCAAGTTAATTACTTTAGTAAGTTACAATTAATATTTGATTGGAATTGGATGTATATGTATATGTATCTGAGATTGTAGTTAGATATATATTTAATTATAATTAAATTATATAAAAAATATATATTTTTAATTTGGTTATATAAATGTAAATATAGATATATGTTTGATAATGGATAAAGTCAAATGAATTAAAATGATACAAAGTAATCTTTGTATGTCATAATTTAAGTGGTTTTCATATTGTATTGAGAATATTTGTATTTTGGATCAAGTAGAGGACTCACCCTCACATCATATTATTAGGTGGGACTTATAAAAGTTGAAGAGGTTAAATATTTAGATAGTGTCGGTTTTGGTTTGCATGAGCTATCTAGAGTGAGTAGAAATGATAGACCATCATTAAATAAGGGAGATGATATTGGGTATAGCATTCTACAATGTCATTATGTTCAATGAGTATCTCTTGCACCACATGTTTCCATTTGTTTGATAGAGGTAATTGTTGGAAAGAATATGGAAAATGTATCAAATAAAGGAGAACGGTAAAATGAAAAAGAGGGTTAGAGAACTTTACAAATTATGTGGAATGGGAAATTATAAACCTTGAGTTGTCAATATGGATCTTGTGAAAGTGAAGTGTAGAAAAGGATACAAATGGTGAATCAAATATTAGCACCCATGAGGTGATGGGTTCATAGCTCTAAATCATAGTTAGTCTATTGGTAAGGTAAATATGTTCAGTGTGACAGTTGCTTAGTTGTATGTACATGGTGAAACAAATGGAAATAGGGGTGAGCTCACTAAAATGACATTGATGAACTCAAATTAGGGGTGACCTATTTCTCTTCTATTTCATTAGGAAATGAGATCCAAACCATGAAAGGACTATCAACCTTGAGATGAGTCAAGTCAAACTGTGAATCTAAAAATTTTCTTTTTTTGCAAGGACAGGGGTCCTGATTAAACAACACTTTAGGGAGAAAGATTAAAAATAGAAAACTAACTCCAAAATGCAACCTACAACTTGGATCTTGAAGATTAAGCTCATTACTCATGGAACCAAAAATAAAATAGTAGATATGAGAAAGGGAAAATGATGTGTACCAGTCACCAAAAGTGCTTTTTTGAAGCTATCTAAGGACTCATTTTCCCTATGGTGAATGGGTTCTAGCTAGGGATCTGTAAAAATGGTTTTTGGGTCCCTCTCCCATGTCTGCACTCCTAGATCCTCAATTTTCATAATCAAACAGCCAGGAATAAATCCTATAGGTGAGTTTCTATGAATTTGCAACAATGATGACAACAAATGCAACCTTGACAACTTCTTCAATTTTTCTCTTCAAGAGATCTTCCACCTAAAATCTGCAAACAAAAATCAAGAGGGAAAAATCTTTTATTGTTGGTGAATGGGGGTTTTCCTTGGTCAAACTGTTACACCCCTAACTTTAACTATGTTTTACTTTTTACTTTGAAGTAATTAGTAGATGATTATGCATGTTCAATGATTTGACGTTTAGTTAAAATGGCTAGAAAATTCAATGTTTTTCATGAGTCATGTTTATTTGACTAAAATTTGACATGTGCTTAAAATTTGTCAAGATGTGATGATCTCATCAGGATTATGAAAATGATTACTGAAACACTAATCTTGTGTTGTTGATTGCAAGTTGCATTCAAGAAATAGGTTTCCGCCCTCCGAGAAAGGGAGGGAGAGCATCATCAGAGAGAAGGGCATAGATACAAGGAAAAGAGCAGGTTGTCTCCACCTTAGGTCTAGTGTTGGTGCTAATTGGTGAACCTAATTAAGTCGGGTAAGTGATGCTCAACCCTTTTGGTATAAGAGTAAATTCTCGACTCGACATGTTGTCGATGTCGTTTAAAGTCCATTTTAAGTTATTTAACGTCAACCTAGTCATTTTGGGATAGTGACATCGCCAAGGTTGAACATTAGTTGTTGTAACTAAGAGAATCTTTTGTCGGCATGTCGCTTCTTATGACGTAAACGAATTTATGTTGTGACCTCAACTGCATAATTGGTTGCTCATTATTGTCTATATTCTTTTAATAGATAAATCAACTTAATAAGTTGAGGAACTAATATTATAGCTTGTTTCCTTACAAAAAAAAAAGAAAGTCATTATGACAATCATCCTTGAGTTCATTTTAAGGAGTGAATACGCCGAGAGACGACAAAAGATCAACGTTGTCGACTGTTTAAGATTGTGTTACCAACTCTAATTTCAGAATGACTTGTCATTTATATTTGTTTGTTTTTGGTGATACTTTTAAACGACTAAGCTAGTCGTTGAGTCCATAATTTCGACAAGACTCCTTTTATGTAGGGGTATGATATATCGATAAGTTTTCTCTCTCAATTGAGGAGCTTATTGATTATTGAGACAACATAGATATATCTATTCCTTTAAGTGTTCTTTTATATAAGAAAATGGATTTTGTTTTGCCACGACCGACAAGGTGAAGGTGGTGAAAGCTTAATAGCTTTTCAAATAATTGTAAAGCCATAAAGGCCACGAGCTTGAATATAAGAAATTGAAAGTGCTCCAATATAATTCAAATGTTTTTGAGCTATAATAAGTTGTGGAACTTAACTTAAGGTGGCACATATTGGAATATTAATTCTTGTTTAAATTTTCTATTGATGGAAAAGTCGTGATGTGTAGCTTGAGAAAACAACGACATTGGAGGAACCATTGAAGTGGCATGAAGATCTGTTTGGAATCTGGTTTTATAACTGATTCTTGTCTTCCTTTTTGGTTGTTGGTGGTGCGAGGAAAACGGTTGGGACGTGATAACGACTTGGTGGAAGTAACGAACTCTTGGCCAACGTAGGAGGGAGAAGAGGAAGTGGAATCACATGGGATAAAAAGAAAAACCGTTATGAAGGAAAGGGTATTATCTTCTGTTGCGAGAAGTAACTCGAAACGGTGTGGGAAGACTATTCTGCAACACTTATTCAGGCTATCAACAGTGCTTGGGTGTGTGAGCAGGTGGCGAACATTGTGAGCTCTCTTCTTGTGTCGCAGAGAACCAAAGTCGGTCAGGACGACTAGAGCAACTGGTGCTCGAGCTCTTGAGCTGCATCTATAACATTCTGAAATATATATATATTCAGGTATCTTATATTTAGAGCCCCCGACTCTTAGAATGCGTTACATGTAATATAGTATTATCTCCCTTCGAATGATGGCAATTTTGACATTGTTGACTATAAAGATTAAGAAATGCATTGTTAATTTCTTTTATGCACAGTGATGAAACTATAAGCTTAACTAATTAACAATGAATATGACGGATCTTGGAGCCCAAATGAAAATAATTCTTATCACTTTGAATCTAATCCTCCTTGAGGCGTTCGACTAGCCTAAGGCAATAAACCCTACGCAGGTTTGCTTGCGTGAGCACCACAGTTTTAAATTGATACTAAGTGCTCTGTACTGTGCATCCTACATCGTAAATGATGCCTTACAACTTATGTCTACCAGTGGCTAACTTTTTCTAATATGGTATTATTACTGAGCTCACTAGGATGATAATCTTTTGTCAAGGGTAGGTCGAGTATTGGTCTACGAAATTGATACCGCAATATTGTTGCATATCATAATAACAACGACCACATTTTTGAAGGAGACGACACTTAAAGCCAGTACTACAATTGAGTTGGCATCGTGTGCACTTGATTCTTTGTCTTTCCAACCTGATAGCAAACAATGTAGAACCTCGACTGTTTGTGCATATTGTGTATAACGTGTTATTATGACTCATCATGGAGATGAGCAGGTTGAGCAGGTTATTTTATGTTTATATATTATTATATATATATACAGATTTATTGTGGCTATCAGGAAACCATGACTTTAAGTCACATTCCCTTTGTGAAGTGATTACTTGATAGGTTCTTTGATTACAAGAACTTACCCTGGTTATTTTATAAACTAGAGGGATTAAAGAAGGTAAATGCCAACTCTGCGAATAGCAATATTTATATAAATGGCATTAGGAAGTTCTTAAGGAGGAACTTATAAAAGAGATTGATTCTATGAGTCCTTATAAGAATTTCGTAGATATTTTTTAATTGGAGCCTTTTATATTTATTATATATTGTTTCTAAATTGATAGAAGGTAATCAAAGTAAACATTGACCGGGTGGGGCAATTGTTGAAAACAAGAATGTGCCTTTATCCAAGAAAATGAGATAATGTGAAGTGTAGTCACTAGTTCTGGGTGTCTATGAAATCAAGAACCTAAGTATGGTTTTTTTGGGGGATAAGATCAAGTGTCCAAGGATTGGACTTAGAAGTATTGAAAAACCTAACCTATGATGGAATTCAATTGTTCCGTGTAGACCAAAGGGTTGAAAGGAGATTATTATCTTTTTAAGTCAAACCTTTTAAGGGTTGATAGAATGACTTCGATCAAGGCTAGTGTTGGGAAAGAATAGTATTCTTTTTAATACTATATTGGTGAGGGAATACCTTGAATACTGTGCTTAATCATCCACGTAAAGTGTGAACTCAAACAATGCCTAGTGGTCTAGGAAAGACTAGAAGTGTTTTGTTCTTATGAATTGTTACACTTAATTTACTACCTTTGGAAAACAGGAATGTTGATATTTCCATGCATTGGGTTAGAGAAGCTAAACTCTAGTATTGAAACATGAAGGATATAGGAAATACATAACTCTTATGTCAGATATGACATTGTATAAATATATACTGATTGATAGTGAAAGGTTGAGAAAACCATAGAACAAGACAGGAAGTCTTTATAATACCTTAAGAGAATCTTCGATAATGTCGAAAACTCGATTTAACACATCAAGATGTTGGGTATTGAATCTTGAGAGTAAAATGACAGGAAGTCATAAACCCTAGATATTGCAAGGATGCAATAAGGGACTCTTAAAAGGTTTGAAATACCTAAATTTTTACATTGAATGAATATCCTAGATTAAGGATTAGATCTAAGTCAGATTGGCTAGAATGGATTTTCTATATAGACTAGTTTGTGACTAGAGTACTAAATAAAGTAAGTAAACTATAGGATGAGACAGTTCCAAGACAAGTCAGAGGTGAGTGTCTAGATGGCATGACCAATCAGAATGATCATACTTAGCTAGAAGGGATCTAGAGTTGTATGGTCGATTGAGTTTTGTAGGACACATCCCTAGGACTGAGATGGAGAAACTTGACAGTTCCTTATATCTATACTCTTCGAGAAGGGCCGGGTCACTTCCAGTTAGGAAGCGCGCGGGGGACCACTTGAGTCCGTGGTTGGAGGAAAAGCACTCGGATGATGCTCTCCCTCTGTAGCAGTAGACTCTCTGAGGCTTGTGAAGATAGAGATCAACATTCCAGATGCAGTGAACTCCATGTTCTGGCTTATGACAGTCAAAACCTATGAGGTAAAACTATTCTTTATGTTAAGTGTATCTTATGTGATATAAATGAATATTGTAAGGAATTATCTTGATTCTAGTTATGAATACATGTGAATTCAAGTTTGAATTTTATCTGGAAAAGTTATACTTTATTCTTGTGCTTATGCAAATGATTAAAAAAAAAAAAATTCTCTCTCATGTTTACTAAGTTTATTTACCTTCTTGTAAATTCTTGAGTTTACTTGTGTATTAAGAGGATGGATGTTACAAAACCTTGTTTTGGTAATTAAAACTTATAATGAAATGAAATAGCATGAAAGGAATGATGAATGAACAAGCCTATGTCACAACTCACCAAACCCTTGGATGAACCTTGGAATGAAAATATACATCTAGCATGAAATGACTTCAATGGATGTGGATCTTGATCTTGAAACTTGATTTGAAACAATGCCTTGAATGTTTGGATAGATCTTGAACACTACATCAACATATTAGCTCAAATAACATGCATGATGCAAGAAGACTTTGACATGACAATAGGATCTTGATTGCTGCAATAATTCTTCAATAAGTATTCTCTTGAATGCCTTGAAATGCTCTTGAAATATTCTTGATATCATAAACTTGCTGTCCTAAAAATTGCTTAGATTGCTTGAAAGTCTTAGATCAAAATTGTTAGGTGAAACTTAGTGAAATAACCTTATATTTATAGGTATGTAACATTAATTTCCCAGAATTCAAATAACACAAGCTGATATGTGAATATATAGATTTGAAATCATTAAAATACCACCAAAAACATAATTAAAATTTAGGTCCTAGGCCTAAGTGAGGACCCATTTGCCCTTAGGTGAATGGGTCCTAGGTCACTTACCTAGGACACACATTACTCAATGATAAATGTTATGTTTAGGCATTAATGAATTTCGGGTTTTCATCTTCATAAATTACAATTAATTAGGCTTGGATTTGAATTAAAGGGGCCAATTAAGGAAAATTAACCTCAATTAATTAATAAGGCCCTAAATAAGTGTGAAAGTGTAAAGGAGTACACTTTACAACACCACATTGAGGCACAATTAAGTCCATTTTATTTAATAGGGCCCTAAACTCAATGTGAATATGTAATTTACATACTAAAACACTAAAGTAAGGCATAATTTAATTCATTTTATTATTAATTCCCAAATTAAGCGTGAAAAAGGGATACTTTTTTGTACACTACATTTAGCCCTCACTTTAGTAAGAGGATGACCCCATGTCAAACTCACACTAAAGAAGACATTCAAGACACATATGCATGTAACAATGACAAAGATACTTAATCATACAACATCAAAGCCTAGAAGAAAGGGGGACGAATCAAGCCTCGACTATCCAACATGATGTGGAACACATCTAAGATGTTTGTCTAGGAATGTTCACAAGCATAACTTAGTGTCCACTATGAAAACAACACACACACTCACTTTGGGATAATGGAACCTTAGGCCATCCACTAGGTGAGCCCCCAGTAAAGTGACCTAGTGAGAAAGTCATGCCATGTCTATAGGATCTCATTGTACTTACCATACCAAAGCTATCCCTTTAACAACTCTAATAGGGCACCACACATACTTCAGCTTTGAGCTTCATAGGGCCTAACAAGATCTATTATGTTAAGCACACTATGAACAAGGGGAAGGATCTATTGGCAAGTAAGGTGTGTTATGCTTGGTGGCCTTAAAGGGAGGGGTTCGAGCTTCACGAGGTTAACGAGTCATATTATGTTAAACACTTATGAACAATATGCAAGTAAGATTTGTTCAAAGGAATATTTTTAGTTCATGTAATGTCTCTTCTTAGGGAACACCATGCGTAATGTCTCCAAGAGAGGACAAGTCCAAGAATAAGAGAATCACAACTTAGGGAATGCAATGCATAACATCACCACTAAGAGGAAGGTTGTACACTAAGAGATATCACGCTCTAGGAGGACATCAAACCCAATGGCACCACCGAGAAAAGGACATAAATAAAATCACACAATGAAACATGAGTGTCAATGTATGCCCCCACTTTAAAGCAATTGCTAACACCATTGCTATGAGCAATAGCTTTAAAGTAGAAAATATTCAATTCTAACCATAAAGAAGACATGAGAGCCTATTCAGAAAGCCCTATTCCAAATCATATGTTCTTGAATGAAACTACATCATAGAAAGAGGAAGGGGTTTCCCCCAAAATGAAAACACATAAGGGATCTATGGATTTAGGGTCAATATATCTTTGCTACAATGTGATTATAGAACTTGGAAACGACATCATTCCCCAAATACTCATAGAATAGGAAGAATGACACATAGAGAGCGAAAACAAAGAATTTTTTTTGAGTCAACATGGAAGAGACCTAAATGTCTCAACACCTTGAGTCATCCCCAAAAGGAACACACAAGAAAAATAAAAAGATAAATGTTTACAACATATAGAATAATGTAGGTACAAATAGAGGAATGCACATGAAGGGAGAGATACATCAAATGGAACAATATGGGGGATCACATTACACACATGCAATCACATAAAGAAACATGCAAAATAAAATAAAGAAAGATACTAGTAAGACACACACAAGTCAACTTATTGTAGGTCATCCACATCCCAATCTTGATCAGTATATGTGGAAGGTAGACAACTAGCCAAAGGGACAAAATCAAGTGCTAAACTAGGACACCACCAAGTTCAACACTCTTATTAGGAGGATCATCTTTTAAGCTCATAGAAGAGGAAAACATTAGATTTAGCTCATTATTCACTTCCTCATCAATATTAGCAATTTCAATATGATCATCCAAGTTAATCACAATGGGAGGTCTAATGACAATATCCATAGAAGTATGTTTATGTTACGATGAGGGTGGAGAAGCGTCATACACTGCTTCAATCAAGTTTAGATTTTTATTTTCTACGTTATTCTTTTCTTCTTTTGCTTGTAATGACTGAACAATAGCATGATGTCTATGCCTACGCTATTTAGCATTATGGTTTCTTTTCATGCAGTTTTCAAGTTGTTTGTGTAGGAGTGGGTTTATCAACCATAGGTTTATTTTCTTCCCTTAAAGGAGGAATGGAAGGAACCATGGGAGGTTGTTCAACCACTTTCTCTTTAGCTTTGTAAATTTTTTTGACTTTAGGAGGCATAATGAGATTTGTTTGGTTATTTCATGGTCTCTTATATGAAATGGGTAAAGGATTTTTCATAGGTTGATCTTGGATATTTGGAAGGGATTTTGATTTAGTCATGGTTTCTTTAAGGATAGGTGGCTCAATCATGGGTTGAGGCATATTGGTAAGGGATAATTTTGCTATGTTCTTTTCCTTAAAATTTTGATAGGATTTGAAAAAGAAGTCCTCATGGGATCTAATAAGTTCAATAGGCTCATGAAAAAATAAATCAAATGAAAAGTTCCCATGGGAAGACACAAGATTAAAGCCAAGTAGAAGTAGAAGTAGATATGATGCACAATAAAGATCTCATTTCCAAATGGAAACTAAACTTTTATGTATAACCAACGAGATGACATTCATGGATCCAAGCCATGGATATCCTAACTTCACACGAAATTGGTCCAATGACATGATGAAGTTATGATCCATTATATGTTTTCATTCACCATCATCCTATCATTGGACCAATTTCATGTGAAGTTAGGGCAATCATAGGGAAAGCAAAACCATTATATGTTTTGATCCATGCTTTCAATTTTTCATATGTATCCTTGTAAAGCTCACATGCACAAATAGGAATTATTCAGTGGTCACATTCTCTACACAAATGGGATCAATTAATATCCCATTAGTAGGCTTGTCATTGATTCTTCTAGCTATGTAAAGAGGACCATCAGGTACATGTTTAAGTATGTCTTGTTGTGAAAAAATCAATATAAAGTGACATCTTAGTTAGGCCCTTACGAGGTTTAGCATCAAGGAAGTCCATTTCTTTGTTTCATAGATAAATTGAAAAACTACATGAAATATGCTAACCAATTTTTTTTTGAATTATCATAACACAAGCCAACACTACGCCAACTTGATTAGAGTTAGCTCCAAATAGAAAACTGAACTTGAAATGAACTCACACCAAGAATGCACACTCAATCCCAATGAGAGATAGGTGTTGTCATATGGCGGAGGAGCTAAATGAAAAATACTTGAAAGACAACTACTCAACGTCAAGAATGTGCACTCAAGATCCCACTGAGGGCGAGGTGCTAACATATGACGGAGTGTTGAATTGAAAACTAGAAACTGATAGGCGGATAACCAGCCATGAAAAGCATTTCCACACTACCACCAAACAGTGGGGGGAAAAGATTACAATTAAAACAATTCATCCGCTGCGGCGGGCATCCACAGAGCTGTGGGGATTCTCCACTATGAATGTGGGTACAAGAGTGTTACAAGTCAGATTATCCACACTGGCGGTAAACCATCCAGGGGTAATTTAATGACAAAATAATAAGTAATTGCAGAACTGGAAATGGTTGGATTAGTAATGCTTAATCTCAACCTTTACAAATTAAACTCTACAGATTACAAATTACAATGATAGCAAGTGAACCTTAGAAAAAGAAGTATGAATTCTTACAATCATATAACACTCCAAAACTGAAGTATAAGACCAAAAACTGAGAATTATAACAGTCTGATATAAAAATCAGAATTCTGGAAATTCAAACCAGCTACAGAGAAAATCAATGAAATGTTCATAACTCACTTAATTCACTCCGAATTGAATGCCGTCTTTTGCTGTGTCTTCTTAGAAGGTAGGCGAACATTTTTTGATCATCAAACAGCAACCAAACAGCAGCTTTATTTCTGGCACAAATCCCAATGCTTCCTTGAATGGTACGGCCTTGAGCAAGGGCGATTTTGACAAGTAAAAATCATAAACTCAAAACTAAAATCTGAAACTCTCCAAAGATGGTCGCCTTGGGTGTAGGAATGGATTGGAAAAGTACCCACAAGCAAATTAAATTCACTCCAAAAGCTGTATGCAAAAACCACTTTCAGCTGTGACTGTATCAGCAACTTCAAAACTGGAAATTTCATCAAAATCTTCAACTATTGAGCTCAATCTGCTAGTCTGATTTGAGAAGCAGCAAATGACCAACTAGGTGTTGTATTTCAAACACGAAATTGGATTGGAACTAGGAGGTAAGCATCCCTCGAAGTATTAAACAAGTTGTCATTTCGACAGCATAATATTAGCATAAAAATATTCGATAATCAGCTCTTCAAACAGCAGCAATATATAAGCTTTTGTTGGCAAATGAAGCAACAAGAACTCTTCAAATTCCAAGAAGTTGAATCACTTCAACTTCCAAAAGGGACGCCACCTTTTTGCCTTTTACTTTTTGAAATAATAAAATATCATTCAACTTCCCTTTAGGCATCCATTTCATATTGCAACAATAAAGCATTTATTAAATAATTAAATGCTCACTTGACCCCTTTATGTCCCCTTCTTTAAAACAACTTGAATTCATCAAGCCTAGGCATGGGGTACAACTTCAAGACATGAAAAATTGACTAAGTCTGAAACTCAGTCCAAGGAGATAACCAAAAATAATGCCCAAGCTGCAACTGATGAATTGTTAAAAATAGCAAACTGACAAATGCCAAACTGAACCAAGTTGATGATGATGCTTCTGCCAAAAATGAACTTACTAAAAATAGCAAATGCCAAAAATAGTAAGTTAACTTCAAAACCACCAGAAAGCCAAACTGAACACTGAACTGCAAAGGATTGAATTGTTGCTAGATAGATACTGCCAAAAGATAGACTTGCTAAAAATAGCAAACTGCTATAAATAGTAAGTCTGCACAACAACCTCTGAATGCCAATTGAACAGAATCTGAAAGAGGAAACCCTAGTTTTCTACTTCAGCTTAGCCTACGAATTTCTGGAAATAGGCTAAATCCAAAAGAAGAGTATATGGCCAAAATGGGGACATTACACTATAAAAGTAGCTGGATAAAATCTAACTTATATATACACTCAATTTGTTTTATCTTCAATATAATTACTTTAGTAAGTTACAATTAATATTTGATTGTAATTGGATGTATATGTATATGTATATGAGACTGTAGTTACATATATATTTAATTATAATTAAATTATATACATTTTTTTTTTTAAATTTGGTTATATAAATGTAAATATAGATATATGTTTGATAAGGGATAAAGTCAAATTAATTAAAATGATACAAAGTAGTCTTTTTATGTCATAATTTAAGTGGTTTTCATATTGTATTGAGAATATTTGTATTTTGGATCAAGTAGAGGACTCATCCTCACATCATATTTAGGTGGGACTTATAATAGTTGAAGAGGTTAAATATTTAGATAGTGTTGGTTTTGGTTTGCATGAGGTATCTAGAGGTGAGTAGAAATGATAGAGCATCATTACAGAAGGGAGATGATCTTGGGTATAGCATTCCACAATGTCATTATGTTCAATGAGTATCTCTTGCACCACATGTTTCCATTTGCTTGATATAGGTAATTGTTGGAAATAATATGGCAAAAGTATCAAATCAAGGAGAATAGTAAAAGGAAAAAGTGGGTTAGGGAGGATGTGGAGAAAATGATATAAAAGAACATCAAAGGTGGCAAGGACATAGCCAACAAAGTGGCACATAACTTTACAAATTATGTGGAATAGGAAATTATGAACCTCGAGTTGTAAATATGGATCTTGAGAAAGTGAAGTATAGCAAAGGATATAGATGGTGAATCAAATATTAGCACCCATGAGGTGATGGGTTCATAGCTCTAAATCCTAGTTAGTCTATTGGTAAGATAAATATGTTTAGTGTGACATAGTTGCTCAGTTGTATGTACATGGTGTCCACAATGACATGCTACACTAGGATATTAGTGGTGTCATTGAAAAGGTTAATGTGTTTCATGACCCTTACCTAGACCATATGCATAAATTAATGGATCAATAAGCTAGTCTCAATAAAGACATGTAATAAATAACAATATCTCTTACTAGTAATTGGTCAAAGGAGGCTATTATTGTTGATAAAAAATGTTATGATTCATTCTCAAAAGAATAATTATAGGAGGTTTTCAATAATTTTTAAGTTTCCTATTATGGAATCAATATGGGCCTGTGTCGTTTGATCCTTAATGGTCATAATCTCATATATTTGAGACTCTAACAAAGAATCAAAGGCTTTTTGGGTATAATACATGGGAACAAGTATACATGGAACAATGTTTCAATTATAATATCTAATGTAAAAGGTTTTCCTCAGCTAATCAAATAATGATGGATAAACTCTTTTTTTTGTGAATGGATCTAGGTGGGAACTATATATTACTTGAATCCAATGATTATTTTTTTTACTCTATACATGCTTAAGCCATATTATTTTATATACAAAGACACAATTACAAACACATTTGAAATTTATATATTCAAGGATAACCAAATTATAAATAATATTAATATATATAATTAATTATAATCTAAATAGTAATGCATTATTTTAATATTATCATATATAGAAATTTTATAAATAATTATAAAAATGATATATCTTAAGGCCTAATTGAAATGAAATATTTTTCTCTAATTTATTTAAGTCAAAATTTAAAGTGAAATTTTAAGTTTTCTAATTAATAACTAGTTTATATATTTAAAGATCAAAAGTCATTTTAAACAAAGAGAAATCTTTAGTAATGGTGAAATTAGTATATCCATGTCAATTTCTATTTAGTTTTAGGATCATTTTGATAGAATGACTAAATATAATTATATATTGATAAGAGAAAATTTTTGTGTTAGGTTTGGCCCATTTTTATCCTTATTTGAATTAATTTTACATGTGTTTGCATTTATTCCTACACTAAATTTTATCATATCTCTAAGTACATGCATTCTCATGTATTCATCATCACTAGTTATTTATTGTACCCATAATTGCACACATATCCATACATTATATCCCCATATTAAGATTTATAGCTTCATATCCTAGTTCAATCGTTCAGTCGGGATTGACTCCCAAATTTTAAATTCTTAAATTTAAATGTATAACTCTAAACGTTTTCCACCAACCTTTGGGAGCTAACTTGGTACATGTTTGAACATTTTTTTGTCTTTGTCTCTACCACCCCTCAAGGTGTGTTCCAATGTTGATCTTCCCAACATATCCATCTACTTATCCATGAGTCTTCCAACACCACATCCATTATCCAACATCCATCCCTTATCACATTCCTTTAATTCAAGCCTTTGCATAGATATTTATCTTTTCATCTCCCCTTCTATTTCATCCAACATCTATGAGCATACTTCCAATTGTCTATGTCTATTATAATACTTCTTCAAGGGATACAATCCATATAATTAGACACTTGAGTCCTTCATCTATCATCATTCCACCATCTTCAAAATCCACTCTTCCACATCCTTATCCTCATCTATCTCCATCCACATGATTCCAAAATTTCCCAAAAAAAAAAAAAAGTAAAGAGAAATAATCCATCCAATGATGAAAACCATTTTTTTATGGTGCCTTGGGCAAGTACCATGATGAAAACCTAGAAAATGGGCATCATGTATAATCCCCACCCTCTTGCACTCTACACTTGGGTGCTAGCTTCATCCATTCTATCTTACCTACCACATGGTATCCACATCCTCCAATATTCCTCACTTTGTATCCCTCACCCTATCTCCTTCCTCCATATTATAAAATACATACTTCCCACCTTTTATTAGGATCAAGCTAGGGGAAAAATATTCATCCATTCTTTGACAATACAAACCTTACTTCCTCTACCATCTATATCACTTGTGCACACCATTCTCCCATTTTACACATCCTTTACCACTATCCTTTCATCCTCAATTATATTGCATCTAGTGTGAGGAATTTTAGTCCTTTAAAACATAATCCTTGGAGCTTCATCTTCTATCATCAATCTCCTATCACCATCCATCCACTTAATCCATATATCTTCTATTTAAGCAATCATTCCATCCTTTCATATTTTACCAAGCCTTGGTTCTCCCTTTTCATTGGTTCCTATCAATTCCTCTATCCTAACCATCATATCATCCATGCAATCCCACCATATCCAATTTATTTATCCCCCTTCTATCCATCCAATCAAAAAATCCCAAATAATTCCATACAAGTGTAATAAATCCTAATCTATACAATCCAATTATGTAATCTAGCATATCATCCCAAAGCATCCATCAATTTTGATCCAAATTAGTTGATAATGTGTTGGTACACTTTAATCCAATTATCATCACACAGATATATCCTTCCCAATATTTGTGATATGCATTGTTCTTATTGTTAACATTGATATCCACATTATCATCAATTCATCCATCAATCAATTGGTTTTATCTTGACTATCCTAGTTTATTTGTCTTGTGCATGATTGCTTATTGCTTGTGTGTGTTATTTTCACTTATCATGGTCTTTACATTATTTTTGCAAGGGAATCATGGTCTTATGTATCATGGTGTCATAAGGAATATATGTGTGCACTTGACCTTTTTTATCATGTACTTGGCACATTGTCACCCTAGTTCCTTATACCTTGGTGCATAACATCAAGTACAATATCGAATAAAGGTTTCTTATACCACTACAATATGACTCTCATCCATCATCTCTTTTATCCTTCATCCTCACACTCATCATTTTGAGAGCACACTTGTGTTCTTTGAACCTACTTATTATGCAAACAGGGTGGAGAATTCACAATGAATAGACTTCAACAAGATTCAACTTTTCAAAACAATCCTTTATACAAGCCAACACTATAGCTTCAAAGTCACCAAAATCAACAAAAGAGCATATATTTTCAAGAAGGCTACAAAAATACCAACAAAAAATCAACATAGCATCCACTCAACATCAGATACAATCCCCCAATCATTCATACAAGGTTCTTTTGCAACATTGTAGAGTTTCATTGAGTGACCCTACTCAAAAGGCTACAAAATTAGCCCTAATTTACAAAAAAATTGCTCTTTAGACTTCTCCAATCACCATTAACTCTTAGAAAGTCATTTATTATATGTCAAAACATTAGATTCCACAATTTATTTATAGTTTCAAGGCATCTTTATCATTGTTCTATGAAACCCTCCTTTATCATGCTTTAACCTAGGGTTTTAATGAATCACCTATCTCCCAGCTTCCAGAAGCATATCCAATGCATCAAACATCATGGATACACCCTGCATAAACTCACAAATACATCACAATATCATTTCCTTTACTGCTTCTTTACAAACTCTCATGGACACCCCTATTCCACATGAAAATACACTCAGTCTACCTAAGGGCAGCATTCCCAACCTCCTAAATTGTTTCCTTTATGCATCTAAAATATAAAAAAGGTTACCCTACCATATTAGATTTCCTTACCATCGATAAATAGTATTAACAATAGGTGGAAGGCTTATGCCATTAAATTAACTCCCAAACAATGCATTTTCTACCTTACACAGGCAGTTTTAGAAAATCTTTGAATGCTCCATCCAAAATGAATATTAAATATTTAGAATGAATTCAAATGAAAGGTAAGAATTATATCTACATGAAACTGAATATTTTAGATCATTACAGTTCTGTACTATTCCGTACACAACCTGCAAAGTTCAGGAAAATAGTGAAAAACAAAGTTTTGCACAAGAAAACGTGGTATTGCTTCTTGCAAATTCAATACAATGCTTATTCCCACCTCCTTCAAGCCTTGAAGAGTCCTTTAAATATATTCTCAAACCAAGCACCATCTCCTCAATGCCCATAACTTCCTTTTAACAACTTTTGAAAGATTAGGACCATTGGAGGCCTAATTACCTATTTGGATTACTTTTACAAGAACATTGAAATACCTATGCAATATTTGCAACCTATGACACTTAAAAGCATAATAAAGGCTTGAAAATAGCCTCATAACCTTCATAAGACCCAAACCTTTTTACCCCCCTAATACAAACTCGAAGATTTTCCTGCAGAGGCTAAAAACACTTGTAGGTGCAAGATTAACCTTTTCCCTAAATGACTCAACAACATTTATTACATTATGGTTGGTCTTTTTAGACCTTATTGGAAAAAATAAATGCAAAATACTTAACATAAACCTACTAGGAACTCAATTGACCAAAAATGAACATTGTGGTCTAGGTGCTCCTGCACCACTTATCCTCTTAAGGGGGCATACTAAACTCTTGCTTTTTTATCCCTCCTTGTCCTTCTAATGATTTGGGCATCATACTACTAGTGCTCATCCCTTTATATCTACTATGTCTTAATATTCTTTGATACAATGTGACTCCTTACAATCATGATGTTATACCAAAGAGGGGGGAAATGTAGACACCTAAAATCATCCATACTTGACCATGCTTGAATTCAATCCATCATAGCCATTAAATAATTAATTAATTAAACCTTTACTTTTATTCCTCATCCTTTATTAAATAAATTTATATTTATTTATTTAAGTTTAACCTTATCTCCCAAATCATCCAACCAAATCAATTTATTAATTCCTAGTTAAAATTGATTGATTTGGGCTTATTAACCTTCATTACCATTTTCCCTAATATTTAATTCCACCTCACCCTCAATCATGTCCATTAAATCCATCTACATGGATCAAGATCTAAACTTTCCATCACTTAACTAATGTCCTAACCTACCTACCCTGCCCCTTTTTTAAACATATGTGAACATATCTCTCACACATGTGAAGCCAACCTACCTCTTACACATGTCATAAGGTAGCTACCCTACCTCTTACAAATATCATAAAGTAACCACCCTACCTCTCTCATTTGTTTGTTTCATGAGCCTCCCTATGTGTGAGCACACCTAGCCCTCTCCCCCATGCCACGTGTTAGTTTTCCAAGCCTCCTTCTTGTGACACTTGTCACAAGGCTAAATCCTCAATCCTCTTACTCAATCTCAACCCTCCATCTAATATTGCATCTCAACTCTCCATTTTCACCAAGAACATATAAATTAAGGCCTTTTCTAGATCATTTTTATCATCTTCCATCATCCCAACTACATGTTTTCCTATCTTCTATCCAATCCAACTTCATCATAAAATCATGTTGTCATAAGCAACCACATTTCACTATTTATCACTCATCAAAGGGAACAAATCAAGTGTAAGATGGTCTATTTAATTTTAGCTCAATAAGAGGATCAAGATGATAAAGGTATAAAATTCTTTTCATATTGTTTTTATTTTATGTTATTTACCTTTTTATCATTTATGTGTCTTCATTAAGAATCAAGTATATAGATGTAGGATTGATCCCATGCCTATGAGATTAACTTTAAAAATGAAAGTGATAGAATCAAAATAGAAAATAAAAATATGGAACACCATATATACTTACAAACATAATAAATATTTAGATATGTAAAAAAAATAAAATTAATAAAATAAAATTAAATTAGAAAATAAAATAAAAATATAAAAAATAAAAAAAATAAATCTACATATATAAAAAATATATTATTTCTCAATATATAATTATCTTAAATCATTCTATTGAAATGAACCCAAAACTAAATAGAAAATAGTTCTTTAGTGTACCTCTCAAGTGTTAGAGTTTTCCTTTCCATGAATGGTGGGAAAGATCAAGTTAGACATACAAGACAACTGAGACGAGGGGTGAATCAGTTGTACATTAAAACATTCAAACCCTTATAAAGCATTAGCATGAATGTAAAAAAACTAAAACGTAAACACATTCACAACCATACACCATAGGACACCAGATTTATGTGGAAAATCCTAATCAGGGAAAAACCATGGTAAGGATTAACTCGCATACATATCAATAACAACATTGAATACA
>VDFB02373365.1:205088842-205200982 GCA_007258455.2 Sequoia sempervirens
AATTCTCTAGAGAATTCAAAATCTCTTATAAATACCCCCTCCTTAAGGGCATTTTCAACACTTAGCCATTTGATAACTACATGTTGCCAATTTGTATTCTCAATCACTTACCATCATCTAGCTATCCATTCTAATCATTTTGCACATACAATCTTGCATTTAGTCACTCAAAAAACCATCTAAGGAGCACACAAAACCATCCCAAGCAAGGGCCAATCAAGGAGACATCAACAGCAAGGAAGGTGAAATCGTTTGTATCTTGTTTTGTCCATTTTCCTTCTTGTTTTATCACTGTTTAGGCTAATCTTGAAGTGTCCTTAGTCTTTTATCACTTGCATTTTAAAGTTATTTTGCACGTTAGAGTAGGGTAAAATTCTTAGGATCACAAAAACATTGTCCAAAATCAAACACAAGTACACACTCCAAATCTGATTAAACAAAAGCCAAATCAACTATATCAAGGGAGTCAAGATCGAAATCAAGAACAAATTTGGCAAGATCAAATTACTACACTTACCGAAAGAGTTGATTCATTGCACCAAGGGAAATCTCCACCACCATTACCTATATCATTCCTTGGTTTAGGGATTTCCCCTTTACCTAGCACCAATCACTCCATCCAAATCAATCCACCTAACACTAATCAAGCCACCACATCAAAACCTTTGAATATACCATCGACATCATACCAACAAATGGTATCTCATCAAATGACAACATCAATCCCGGCAAGTCAAAATAGGGTCTCCCAAGGACCTATCACCTTGGTCGTTCCAACCATTCCTATCACCTCGATCACTCCAACAACCCCTATCACACCCATCATATCTCAAACCACTATGATCACTTCAAAATTATCTCAACCACTTGTCACTACATCCAACACGATTCCAAATACACCACCACTACCACCAAAACCAAGTGCAATAAGTCAATATTGTAACATTGCACTAAAAGCACATCAAACCTACCAACAAGCACTTCAACAAAATCAGGTGGCTCCACAAGCCGCTCAAGCTGCCCAAGCTTCTCAAGCTACCCAACAAACACAAGCACAAACATGAAAAATGATAACTATTGGGGATAACGATGAACATTCAACCATTGGTGATAGCATTGATAATCTCCCCACCACAATTGCTGAAAGCATTGATCAAGATCTATCCATTAAAGAGCACATTGGAGATGTTTCTATCTCATCCGAAGATCAAATCAACATACATCAAGAGTTACTTTTCATTCATGATCAAAATCCACCAACAATACTCGACAATGATCCAATTCAAGAAATATCAACATCACTTGACTCTATGGTTGAAGACATTCACAATCTCTCCACCACAATTGTTGAAAAAAATGATCAAGATCTCTCCGTCGATGAGCACCTTGAAGATGTTTCCACCCCATCCGATGATCAACTCACCATACACCAAGAGCCACTTTTTAGTGATCTATTCAAGGGGTGTGTGCAAGAAGTTGAGTCCATTTTTTGGCCAAAAAGTGGAAGTGTTTTCCCTGATTTTCAGAATTTGACACATTTGACCTTAAAATTTGAAGCACTTAGAGATGGAATCTTCTAAAAAGTCACTGATCATAAAATGTAGTACTCGGAGTCTAGTTTCCAAATATGTAATTTATTTCAATACCCAGATTGTAAAAATTGAGTTTCAATATGCATTTCTAAAAACCACTGTTTAAAAGTCACTTTTTTATACCATACCATACACGTGTACGACATCCATATTTTGACCTAAATTATCATATTTTTCTAAATCCTTTTAGGGAAAGATTTGTGACTCACTAAAGCTTGCTTTTAATATTTTTATAATTTTTTATTGAATATATTTTTTTTATTAAATATTTATTAGGCATATTTGTCTTTTTGAAAAATCGTCGTGTACGACACGCATAAGATGACCTAAACTTATCATTTTTTGATTTTTTTTTTTAAAACTGAAAAGAATTGTCTGAAGTTTGTTCTCATGCAATCCATTTGTCAAAATGTTATGTTGATCAAAAGTTATTAAAATACTAAAAAAACCTGATAATTCAAGTTTATGGACTAGTTTCATTGGAAATTAATTGAAAAATAGAAAAAATAATCAAATTATTAAAAGAATTACATATTTAGATGCCTTTGTCTCATCCATAATGGAGTTTTAATTTAGGTAAAATTAAAATGGGTCTTGACATGTCAAAGTCATTTATTTTCTGTACAGGCATTAACGGGACCTTCTTAGAGTTGCATCAAACTAGGTCCAAAAGCTTGATTGGTCCCCAGAGACATTTCTTGAACCAAAACAAACCCAAAAACTCACTCAAAATTCATAATTTAAAAAGCGGGATCGTTCCTTAAAACCATTTTATGGTTGTGACAAGGATCTAGTTTTGCGTCTTTAAACAAAATTCAAAATGGAAGTTTTCAAAATGGGACATCATTTTGAAAACTTTACGAATATAAATTTTCAGAATGAAAGTTTCATTTCCGAAGAATTTTTTCAAAAAGCGGGATCAGTTTAAAAACACTCCATTTTGGAAAATTTTTCAAAGAAACGGGATCCCATTTTATTTTCCAAAAATGGAAATTTTTGAAAACAGGATCTCGTTTACAAAAACGGGATCTCGTTTTTTAAACTTAGGCTCGAGATCCCGAAGCTAAACGGGATCCCATTTTCATCCCGCTTTTTAAAAACAGGGTCCCATTTTTTGCAAGCCGAATTCATTTTTTTGCCTAAGGAAAAAACTTCCACGTTTTGTGGACTCAACTTTGTGCACTTACCCCAAGGAGTGTTAGGATTGTTTGATCTTATTGACATAATGCACGATCCGTTGACCTATGATCATGTTGAAATGTCTCTACATCACCTTATGAGTTAGAGGACATATCTCAAGAATTTATTCAAAAGCATGATCAAAATCTTTCACCAAGGTCTAGCAATGGTCCTTTCCAAGACATATTGACATCCTTCGATTTCATGGTTACAGATATTGAAGGAACCCTGAACTTGAGGATAATGAACCATTTACCATGCCTAATGATGATGTCCAAGAACCCTTTGTAAGCAATCCATCCTTTGAAACTGACCCATGTCAAGAACTTGATCCAAAGCATGTCGAAAGCAACTTTGAAACCATTCAAGATCAAGAATTTGTATCTTCAAGATACTACAATAATCTAATGGACACTCTCCTATCTATGCAAGATGATCATATCCATGAAGCGCATATTCCTCCATCTACCCATGAGATGCTTTCTATGGATGGACACGTAGATGATCTTCATCTAGAACAAGATTCTGTTACACAAAAAGAGAAGATTATTAACACCTACAGTCAAGCTGAGTTATCAACATCAGGATCAGATATATCCAGAATTCAGACTAAGGACATCAGGTATGTAGATATCCAACATTATCCGCTCAAGGAAACAAGTCAGACAGAACAGTGTAATCCAAAGTTAGCAGAACAATGAATTGAAACAACATCATCTACAGTGGTCATTTGTCAGAGCATGTTTACTGAACAAGACATCTTAGAATAGGCAGAATCAAAGCATGAAGGTACTACTTCCACAATACTGGGGGCAACTTCATCTCAAGCAAATGTCAACATAGGGAGCACGAAGAATCTTTATGGTGAAACCATTTCCAATACTACAACTAGCCACGTCATGAATCTTCATCCACCCATCACCCCATCCACGAATTGGGACCAACATCAAAAGAAATAATTGAATCAAAGTACGATGAACGTTATCAAAGCAAAAGAAGCTGAGAAACATAATGGACAAGTCAAAATACAAATGGATACCAAAAAATACAAAGAAAGATCATCCCTATCAAACTCCACTAGTCAAAGAAACTATGGGGAAAAAATAATAAAGGGAAAAGTATCCATCAAAGATGTCCACAAAAGAAAAAGTGGACTTTTCAAGTGACGTACAAATTATATCAAGCAGTTGGTTCCAATTCCACGCACACTTTCATATCCACCCATCATTTTTCATCCTCCCAAGTTTGGAGAATCAAAGATTCCAAACTGTCAACCAATCCATCTTTTATCCCTAAACACACTCCATCCACACCCCCACGCATGATATCCAATTCTCACATTGACCATGTATTGGCAATGACCCTTCATCATAAGGATTCAAAAGACACTCTATCACGATGTGCGCACAAAGACAAAGTCAACTTTGGTATCGATGAAGCAGTTCAGGAATCTCAAAAGTTGTATTCAAGTGCACATATCTTGGCAAAGCAACTTCTTCAAGCAGGATATCGATGGCACATCATGATAGGGGCATCTACATCAGAAACACCTTGTGATTTTGCATGAGCTTAAAATCTTTCAGAGAAATAAAAAAAATAAAAAAAGCAAATAATCCAAAAAAATCAAAAAAAAGGATTGAAAACAGTAAAGAAAAAAATTCCAAATCTTGCACACTCCACAATTTTCACAATCACTCATGTAAAGTCACTCTCTTCAAGAGAACCGATTTTGCTCACCATCACTCCACCATTTTCATAGCATTTTCATCATGGAGCTTATCTATCAAGGATTGGGAAAGGGCTATTTTCAACAATAGCACCAATCCACTATGAGATAAAATGTTGATTATGTTTTTATATGCTTGTAATTTAGTGGTCTTTGTTCTACTTAGTTTGCATATCTTAGCATAGTCAAGTATTTTATAGGAATCTTAGATTAGATTATTTTAAATGGACTAACAGCTAACTGTGGTCATTTGTTTGAAGTAAAGCTAATTTAAGGTCTACATTAATAATAAGTAAATGTTTGACTTAAATATTGGATGGTCATTTAAATTATTTTTAAAAAGTGACATTACTAAAACTATAAGACAAAGGAAAAAGAACTACATCCTACATAAAAATACACTATTTACTAATATATACTAATACAAAACGTTAACAATAATTTATATTTTAAATCTTATAAATTTAAATTCAAGTAAATTATAAGTAATTTTATTTTAATCTTTTAAAAAAATAAAAAATTAGCATTTGTTAATTTGCTTCATTCATCGAATTTTTAGTGGAAAAAAAAATACAACCATTTTAATATATCTTATAAATTTATATTTATATTTATATTTCTATTTCTATTTTAAATCTTATAAATTTATATTTCTATTTGAAAAAATATTTTTTAAATATTTAATCCAATGCAAATAACACATGAAAATTAATAATACGTAAATGTTTGACTTAAATATTGGATGATCATTTAAATTATTTTTTAAAAGAAACATTACTAAAACTATAAGACAAAGGAAAAAGAACTACATCCTACATAAAAGTACACTATTTACTAATATATACTAATACAAAATGTTAATATAAGTAATTTAATTTTAATGTTAAAAAAACTAAATTTAACATTTGTTAATTTGCTTTATTCACCTAAATTTTGTGGAAAAAAATTACAAACATTTTAATATATCTTATTAAATTTTATTTTTATTTTTATTTTTATTTATATTTTAAATCTTATAAATTTATATTTCTATTTATATTTTAAATCTTTTAAATCTTATAAATTTATATTTATATTTCTATTTCTTATCTTATAAATTTATATTTCTATTTGAAAAAATATTTTTAAAATATTTAATCCAATGCAAATAACACATGAAAATTAATAATAAATAAATGTTTGACTTAAATATTGGATGATCATTTAAATTATTTTTAAAAAGCAACATTACTAAAACTATAAGACAAAGGAAAAAGAACTACATCCTACATAAAAAATACACTATTTACTAATATATACTAATACAAAATGTTAAAAATAATTTATATTTTAAATCTTATAATTTAAATTGAAGTAAAATTATAAGTAATTTAATTTTAATCTGAAAAAAACTAAATTTAGCATTTGTTAATTTACTTCATTCACCTAATTTTTAGTGGAAAAATCTATGTAGATGTGGGAAGGTTGTACATATCCTCCAATCATTGCAGTCCATGAGATGACACCTTCAAAACTTCAGGTATTATGTTAAATAGTTCATGTGCCTTGTTAATGCTTCCACTTTTTGTATGCATGTCTACTATGGCAGTTGCGACTATACTATTTGACAAATTATATCTCTCTCTACCTCTCCCCTCTTTGTATATCCCTCTCTTTGTTCTTTAAGTCTCACTCTATTTTTTCCTCTATCTCGTAACCCCCCCTCTCTCACACTCTTCCCCCCTCTATCTCTCCCTCTTTTTATCTATATCCCTCCCTCCCTCTCTATTGCAACAAAACATGAGCTTGTTGGTAATGGAGCTCATTTAGAGGTTTTGTTTTGGTCATGTTTAGATCCCTATAAAAAATGCATAGTTGATTTGAAGCTATCACTTCTCCATTGAAACTTATGTTGCACAAAAAACATCATTTTCTAAGAATATTTTATTTGGAGCACAAATATAAACTTGTGTTTGCATCAAATCATTCTATGACATAGAAGATTATAAATAGTCTTTGGAAAATTTTACAACTATAGAAGATTATAGGTAATTTAATTTTAATCTTAAAATAAAATAAAATTAGCATTTGTTAATTTGCTTCATTCACCAAATTTTTAGTGGAAAAAAAATTACAACCATTTTAATATATCTTATAAATTTATATTTATATTTCTATTTTAAATGTTATAAATTTATATTTCTATTTATATTTTAAATATTTTAAATTTATATTTCTATTTGAATTTATATTTTCAAAATATTTAATCCAATGCAAATAACACATGAAAATTAATAATACATAAATATTTGACTTAAATATTAGATGATCATTTAAATTATTTTTAAAAAGCAACATTACTCAAACTATAAGACAAAGGAAAAAGAACTACATCCTACATAAAAGTACACTATTTAGTAATATATACTAATACAAAATGTTAAAAATAATTTATATTTTAAAACTTATAAATTTAAATTCAAATAAATTATAAGTAATAATTTTAATCTTAAAAAATTTAACATTTGTTAATTTTCTTCATTCACCTAAGTTTTGTGAAAAAAATTACAACCATTTTAATATATCTTATAAATTTTTATTTTTTATTTTTATTTTTATTTATATTTTAAATCTTATAAATTTTTATTTCTATTTATATTTTAAATCTTTTAAATCTTATAAATTTATATTTCTATTTATATTTTAAATCTTTTAAATCTTATAAATTTATATTTCTATTTATATTTTAAATCTTTTAAATCTTATAAATTTCTATTTCTATTTATATTTTAAATCTTTTAAATCTTATAAATTTCTATTTCTATTTCTATTTTAAATCTTTTAAATCTTATAAATTTATATTTCTATTTATATTTTAAATCTTTTAAATCTTATAAATTTATATTTCTATTTGAATTTCTATTTCTATTTATATTTCTAATCTTATAAATTTATATTTCTATTTGAAAAAATATTTAAAAAATATTTAATCCAATGCAAATAACACATGAAAAATAATAATAAATAAATGTTTGACTTAAATATTGGATGATCATTTAGATTATTTTTAAAAAGAAACATTACTAAAACTATAAGACAAAGAAAAAACAACTACATCCTACATAAAAAATACACTATTTACTAATATATACTAATACAAAATGTTAAAAATAATTTATATTTTAAATCTTATAAATTTAAATTGAAGTAAATTATAAGTAATTTAATTTTAATTTTAGTGGAAAAAAAATTACAACCATTTTAATATAAAAAATGTGTAGTAAATAATCTATTCAATAAATTTAATACTTCCACCTTGCCATTTTCAATGCAGCTTCAAAAAATTTACGAGAATATTCCTTCATTGCTTTCAATGTATAACACATCAACGTAATAATAACATATTAATAATAAGATAAAAATAATAAAAATATAATAATAATATAATAATAACTATAATAATATTAAATATATTAAAAATAAAATATTAATAACAATATAATATTTTTATTAATAATAATATAAATAAAAAATAATAATATTATATTTAATAATAATAAACTAATAAGAATAATTTAATATATAAATATTACTATAAATATAAGAATAATAAGAATAATACAATAATACTATAATATAATAATAATAATAATCTTCTATTTCTAATATTAATAATATAAATATATTAATTAAAATATATTAAAATAATATAATAAGAATATATTATTATTATTTAATATATATTAATTATAATATATAATTAGTTTTAAAAATAATAATATGTTAATAATTATACTATAATTCAATTTAATATATAAATATTACTATAAATATAAGAATAATAGGAATAATACTATAATATGTAAATAATAATAATATACAATTATCATTTCATATATATATATATATTAATTCTAATACATAATTTGATATAATTTTTTTTTATATATTAACTATTGTGTCTAATATTACAGTTTTGTACTTGCATTTTGATCAATATAAGAAATAAAAAATATATTCTCTACACTAGCAGATGCTATGATGTTCATCAAAAGAGAATGGTCATTGCAAAATTGCATCCTTTTGTAGTCTTTGGATTTGTAAGTGCATAGATAAGGGTTGGAATAATAACACCATCGCATCATTCTCTAGTCACAACCTTGATTGAATAATAGAATTTTAGAAGGAAAAAAATCGTTGTTTATTTTTCAATAGGTTATAACAACATCCATATTTTTTTCTTACCTTAAATGCTTTTTTGTTTTTATGTAAACCACATTTGTAACTCATTCCACTCACTTCATTAGTTTCATTAGTTAAAGCATAGTTTACACCAGTAAATAAGTAAAACAATTCTTAAACATGTTTAGAGGGATGAACACCAAAATGAGTGTAGAAATGGAAGGTGAAGATTACAAAGTAGGCAAAATTTGAACACCAAAATGAGTGTAGAAATGGAAGGTGAAGATTACAAAGTAGGCAAAATTTGACCTTATAAGAAGTTATATAATAATAGAAGACATACAAATTTTAGTTACTCTTTTATATTTTGAATTTAGTTTTTAATAGGAGGGTTTGAAAAGATAATAGAAAGTATTTATGTCAAATGAGAATCCCAATGGTGATGGTTCAAACATAATTTTGACAACACTACAAAGAAACATTATAATGTGTAGTGGAAGACCTAGAAGGTCCTCATGATTTTAAAAACTTTGTTCATAAGAAATTTTTCTTGCCACTTCTCATTAATGTTTGCATATTTGAAAGTGCAATGATTATGAAAAAATTAAAAGTAAAAAATGACTAAAAAACAATTTTGAAAGATTTAAAAATATATTATTTTTAAAAATTATTAAAAATAATTGAAAGGTACATTTAAGGTTATAATTCTTTTTGTTAAGAGATTAAAAAACTAATAGTTAAAACAAATTATAGATCACTCTGGCATAAAGGATCAAATGCCTAGACCCAACCATTAACATGAAAATTTTCTTATTTTTCATTATATTTTTACAATTTTATAAATCAGATTAAGGTTCGTTAAAAATGAAAACATGTAATTCAAACATAAGATATTATTATATAATATATACAGTGGTCACTAGGTCAATTCTATATCCTCAAAAGTTTGTGAGTAATATCAAATCATCCAACTGAGAACCAAATACTAGTCATGCCATTGAAATGTTTTAAGAAATAAAATAACTTAAAGAAAACAATTCATGATAGAGGGTTGAAGAACTGTTGAGGAAGATGGTTGTGCCTGCAATTGCAACTACATTTTCTAACACAACAGTAACATTTTCTAACACAATAGTAATGAATGATATTGTAATTATTAAAAATTAACAATTTATAATTTTATCTTTGTCTTAATTTTTGCATTTCCAAATGTGTAAATATTAACTGAGAAGTGGCCAAAAAAATGCCTAAAAAATCCAATAAAATTGCAAAATAAAAATGTTATGCTCAATTAAAAAGATAAAAAACATGCATTTTACTTTTAAAAAAATCCAAATATAATGTATATTGAAATTCATATGAGGAATTAATAATCTTATAAAAATATATTAAATGATTTAAAAAATAATATATTTGATTATTAAAAATTAAAATATAATATTATAACATTATTGTCTAATATATTAAATTATATATTAAATGTTATATATGCTATATATTATAATATAATGTTTAAAAAAAATACATTACATGATAATTTAATATATTAATATAATAATTTTTTAAACATTCATAATAGAATATCTTTGGCTTGTGTAAAAGAAAGATAGAATACAAAATAATTAATTTAGAACCAAGGAAAATAACTTTTGAATAGTTAGAAATTTTTCTTTTAAAAAGTGTAAAAATATTTTAGATAAATACATTTTGTAGACACTAAAAATTGTCTTAGGCCTACCACCCTTAACTTCTCCATAATTCTTTCATCTTCATTTCTCATAATTAAATAATGTTAATTATTTAATTATTTTATAAAGTTGTATGTCCTCTATTAATTAAATAACTTTAATTATTTAATTAATTCATTCTTACCTTTATTCTTTCTTGATTAATTAAGTCACTAATCTAATTTATCTTCTATTAAACAATCATTTTAAATTATTTAATTATTCTTTAGCCTTTTCTCTCTTTAATTAAATAAATATTTATTTATTTAATTTAATTTAAAATCTTGAATGTTGAATTAAATTATTATTTAATTCATAAAAAGATTTATCCATAGCATATTCCTCTATAATTAGTTAATCTCTTCAAGTTATCTAATTAGTCATTTATCACTTAAGTCTAGATATAATTAGATAATATCTGATTATCTTTAATGAACAAACTTTTTGTGTTAATTAGTCCGTTATCTAGATTAGATCTTATCTTCTACATGTAAACCTCTATTAATTGAATGACTTTAATTATTTAATTAATTTATTCTTATCTTCTATCCATGACAACCTTTATCTTTTACATGCGAATTTTATTCTTCTGTGTGACCTCAACCAATTTCTATTAAAGATTTAATTATTAATTAATTTAATCCCCACCTTTTATGCTTTATCACTCACACTAATTCAACCCTAACCCTATTGCATGTCACATCTTTTAATCTAAATCATCAATTAATTATCTTCAATCTAAATCTATCATTTGAAAATCGTATTTTCTATAAATTGGCTTTACCTTCATCATTATTACTCCTCCCAAAATCTTATGAGTTTTGGAAGCAACTTTCATAATCTTCGATGTTTTTCTATTATCATTGTCATGAGGCCATACTTGCATACTTGAAAAAAATCTAAGGGAAAGCTTCATACCATAGTGAAATGGAGAAGGACAATGAAGGTGATCCATGGAATGCATAAGGGGTTTTGTGAGATCTTTCTTTTATTTATGCTTTATATTCCATTGTTCTTTATTGGTAGCTTAGGTTTGGTTTGTTTATGCTTTATATTGCTAATCCATGAATTTTCCCTGTGCTACATCTGGTGAACCCAATATGAACTACTAACCCTCTTGATTGTCATTTTTTTGGGAAGTTTTTGGTGTTTTTTTGTCTTGAAGGGTGTAGGAAATTTTGAATAATCTTGCAAATCACACTTTTGGGAGTCTTTTGAGGTCAAATAAATAGCATGGTTGCATCCAGAATGGTTGAGAGATGAATTTTCATATACTATACTACACATTTTGGTTAAGGGTAGCATTTTTTACAAGAAAAACATGATTTTTTTTGCGGTTGCAAGCTAAAGTGACACATTTGCAAGCTAGAATGACACATTTGTGGCTTCCTATGATGCAACCAACTTTTTGTGACACATTTGTGGCTTCCTGTGATGCATTTGACTTCCTGTGACACATCTAACTTTCTATGACACATTTGTGGCTTCCTGTGATGCATCTGACTTCGTGTGACGCATCTGAATTTATGTGACACATTTGTGGCTTTTTGCAATGCATTTGGCTAGTAAAAAAACTAATTTTCTGATTTTCAAAATTCAAAATTTTCATTTTAATAATTGCAATTTCTTTTGTCATGACTAATTCAGAGTTTGCAGCATGTGATCTGGTGGAGCTAATATAGTTTTTGTAGGATGATTCATAGAAGACAAATATACAAAGTATTTTTGTAGGATGATCAACGAAGACAAAAATTCAAACTTCTAATGTGTGGTCTTTCAGGACGCTTGTCGAAGATTGATTTTAAAACTGATTGTTTGATTAGATTAGATCATATTTCATTTAGTGCTTAACATAAACAACTATTCACTATGTTTGGTGCTTTTGCACACTTTGTTAAATCCTGATTCAATAAAAAAAGTATCCTCTCCCCTTGCACACTTGTACGATCCTGGGTGTAAGAGAAATTTTTATTGACTCTAGAACTGGGCCTTCCTTGGTGGGAAAAAATACTCAACCCAAGGTGACTCAAATTGACAATGAGCTAAATCCAAGCTACTCCCGACCGGTATACAAATGTGAATGCTAATGGAAAACTTAGCATTACAGGTACAAATTTGTTATGTCTACAGACAAGTTAATCTTGCCTCATGCATAGCCACCTAAATGGGTGCCCTTATTAAAAGCCATTTGTTTTTAGTTTACCAAAATCCTTCATTTGCTGGTGCAAGAGGTCGGACCTCTAAAGCCGTCCCACATACTTGTGGAACCTTTCTTAGTAGAGATAATGAGTTTGTCATGGGAGATTCATAAGAACTCAAAGCTTGGCCAACCCATAGAAGTGAGTACTGTGGACAGGAGCCAGTGTGGTCAAGCTTCTAATCATCTGCTCTAAATAAGCGTAGCTAGAGAAATCCAAGTGGGAACTCAACAAATATTGTCCTAGCCAACCATAGGATCGTACTTGTTTGTTTCAATTTAAAAAATTTCACATAAAAACCAAACCAAAACAAAGTGCTTTCTGATTGTCTTCTATTTGTCAAAATTTGATCAAAATCAAACTGAGTCAAACCTGCAAATTTATAGAAAATGACAACTTCTATAGAGAGTTGCATTTTCTATTATGAACTATAATTGTCACACAAAAAGCTGCATCTGTCATACTAAGTCACATCTATCAACCAAAAACCCACATATATCATACTGAGTCATATATGTCACATAAAAAACTACATCTGCTATAGAGAATCACATATGCTATTATGAGTTGCATCTGTTATACAGAAACCCACATCTGCCATGCTGAGTTGCATTTATCATCAAGAAACCTACATCTTTCATACCGAGTCACATTTGTTACATAGAACACCACATCTGATATCCTAAGTCACGAGTGTCAAACCTGCAGAGCATTTGAGACTGAAAAACCACATCTAAAAAACTCTGTGATGCATCTGATCTGATGAGCTGCATTTGTAGTATGGAACGACACATTTTCCTATCACAAAACTGAGACATACTTTACCAGAAAACCACATATAACACTAAAAACTACATCTATTAGTTTATGCGATACATCTGTTAACCTGAACCACAATTGCTTGATAACCAGAAAAATAGATTCCACTATCATAGTCTAAGGTCAAATAGTCAAAACCAGTCTCTAATTATCCTATCACAGTGATCTTTGAACATAAACCAGAAGGATTTTCTCACACTTTTAATAATTTTCACCTTTTAGTATCATTTAGCTATAGTCATAGACATACTAGTTGCAAACCTTAGTTACATTTTTATCTTTAGATCAATCGGACTTTTTAGGACAACCACCTTTGCAGATTTAGAATAGGCTAACTTTCCATACTTTGGATAAACCTTTTCTTCAATGAAAATTATCATTGAACCTAGTCACTCGTCACACTTGTTATCTTTTGTAATCTTGGTGAATCTTTCCAGCTCATCAATCTAGTTTGGAAACTCACTTTATCTCTTGGTCTTAGTCTCACAAAAGGTCCCTTGACAAACTAAATTGAAGCTTAGGTTAAACTTTGGATGGTTAGTAACCTCTTTTCAAATCTCTCATGAAATTGATTACCTTTAAAAGATTTCCTATACTTTTTCATACTTAGACACAATCATTTTAGGACACTATCATTTTAGACTTTCCTTATTTACCAAAAAGAAAAAACCAAACACATAGTTACATTAGCATTCATTCCTTATATCTAGAAAATCCAAAAAAAATGGATTAAAATCATATCATTCATAGACATAGTTTTGCATCATCTACATTTTGAGCATATCTTACGTGGTCGAAACAAGGTCCAAAAGGAAACAAAGATAAATGGCTGATCCACAAGACTTTATCAATCAATTTTCAAACCCCCCATTAGGGACATCAAGACCTCACCAAAATTTATTGGACAAATTCTTCACTAGAGACCAACAAGGATGCATCATAGTTGAATATTTAGACACTGTTGCGCAAGACCTGGAGTTTTCCTCTTTTGTATATGAATACTTGGCACAAGATCCCCAATGATATCTAGCAAAATTATTAGTAGAAGGTGCCACATTACCTGCTAGATTTGACATTCACACATTGCAAACTTCATCTACCCAAGGGACAAGCATGATGACATCTAGTGCCTCTATCCCTCAAGTAATTGCAACTATACCATCTGGAGTACCTACACAAAGTGCCACAATAATACACACATCACCATTTGGTACATCAAGCATGACACAAGGCCTTAATTTTACCATAGGGGCATCATCGTCAAATCCCTTCGGCACCAATACTGGAAGTAGAAGGCCTAAATTTAGCATAAACATGAAAACTACTATACCAAACATCAACACCACTAGCGCCATTCCACAAATAGGGGTTTCACAAACATGACACATACCTCAAATACAATTTGGGAACTAGCCCGATCCTTCACAAAACATTCACATTCCCAATCAAAACCCACCCTTCATTCCTACACTGAACCAAAATTCATCGCATAATGTTGGATTTCAAAACACTTACATAGACCCCAACAATACAACCAACATGTCATTGACACAAGTGGATGTTCTGCAAACACAAATGCAAGCCCTTCAGCAAGGACTCTGCGGGGGATACGGTGGTTGTGGAGACAGTGGTTATTGGTTGTGATTCCATCATTCGATGCTTTGGTAGGCTGGCCAAGAATAGGATAAAAGTGTAGGTTAAATACTTGGATACATAAGAGGAGCAGTGAGACAACAAAGATAGCAGGGTTGAAGAGGAGTTTGAGGGTGAGGAGGAGCATGCTAGAGGTCCCTACTCTATTCCTGACACAAGCAAAGTTCAAAAGGAGGTTTTTTCCTCTCAGTCTTCGAAACCACTGGATGTTGAGCATACTGATACCAACAATACTGCGGTTGGAGGGGAGGAGCTCTATGTGCTAAAGGAAAGATTGGATAAACTTGATAATTTTTTTTGTGGTTTGACCTGCTTCACGATTAAGCTGGCCCACTATGTCACCAATACCCACTCAACAATGATGAAGGATAAGATGGAGATGAAAAATATTGAAGACCATCAGAAATGGGTTGGACATGATGTTGTAAATCTCTTGTCAAAGAACTGGGAAGATGCAAGCTAGTCTGTTATTAGTCCCCTATTTGTTCGTCTGTTGTTTGTCCGCGGTGTCTATTTTTTGTCTTTGTGTTTTTTGATGCTTTTTTTTATCTTGAACTCTATTGGCCCTTGTGGCTCTATGTGAAGGGTACAACACCCTAAAAATTCTTCTTAACTAATCAAAAACAAATGGACAACAGGGCGATGTCTAGCAAAAATATTTTTTTAGCAAAAGATGTATTTCTATTTCCCTTTGACAAAGCTTTATACATGACACCCTTCCCACATGGGTATGTTACACCAAACTTGCCTAAGTATAATGGGAAGTGTAATCCTATTGAACATATAAGGGAATTTTCCACAATGTGCATTCAATATGACCCCACATATCTCATGAGACTTTTTCCATGAAGCCTTGTTGGAATAGCACTTGAATGGTTTTCTCAACTTCCATATGGCATAAGGTCATGGGGTGAACTTGCTGAAAAATTTGTTGAACATTTCACCATTAATATTGACAATGAAATCACAATAGAAACCTTATGTCACACCACACAAGATGAAGGAGAAAACTTTATCACCTTCTTCCAAAGATGGAGGAGTCTAGCTAGTCAATGCCCTATCGAAATACCTGAAAAGAAAAAGGTCACCATATTCCTAGAAAACCTCAATTAAAAATTGAGAAGTGACTTAAGAGTACATTGTTGCACTTCTTTTGTGGAACTAGTAGAAAATGGTATCATACTTGAAAAGGATCTCATTGACAAAGGTTAAATCAATATTTCCAATAGAAATCAAAATGTTCAAAACACCCCTAATGACAGGAACAAATTCTGGTCTCGAAACAAGAACGTAACCAATGATGGGATTGTTGATGCTAAAACCCTACAAGCAGGACCAATCATTGCATTTAGAGGACACAACCCCTCTAACAACACACTCAACAACATTAATCAAACTACCAACGCTATCCAAAACACCTAACAACCATGACCACAATGGAGGTTTTTGAAATGCGAATTCACTCTTGTAGGGGAACCAATTAAACCAGTCTTTAAACAATTGTTGCAACACAAACTCATACAACTTTAAGAGTCAAGAAAATATGATCCAGGACAATTTAAACCCTTTTGGTGTGATGACAATCCTTTTTGTGATTTCCATTGAACTAAGGGACATAATAGATACAAAAAATTTGTCAGTTGAAGAACATTATACAGGATCTTGCAGAGAACAAAACTATTGAAGTTAATGGACATAAACATATGTCCTCAAACAATGATCACAAGGTCTTTACTGATCCATTACATGACCATGGAAAAGGAAAATCCTCCAATTTAGGAAATAAGACCAATAATTCAGCCAACTATGCTAATGTCAAGTATGATTATAACCATGGCCTAATCATAAATCACATTCAAGCCACCGATGAGCATATCAACACCATTACCATAAAGACAACTCCTGAATGTGATGTCAACACTTGCCAAACCAAGATAACCATCCAAGGACCTCTATCATAGCAACTAACATAGTCCTCCAAGCCTCAGTACAATTTACTTGACCAGTTGGGGAAGACCCCAATGCAAATTTCTATCTGGGAACTATTGAGTATATCACTAGATCATTGAGCTATTTTAGAAAAATCTTTGCAAAGCATGACCATCCCCAAAAATATTGATGTCAATAATTTCCAAGAGATGGTAGGCTACCTAACCAACTCTCATCATGCTACCTTCTTTGAACAATATTACGCAATTGAGAAGACAAACCACAATGACCCATTGCACCTTGAAGTTCTTGTTCATAAAAAAAAGTTAGACAAGTCTTGGTAGATGGAGGAGCAAGGTTGAATCTTTGCACCTTGAAATTGGTTAAGGTGTTAGGCTTCTCAGAGGTGTGTGTAGACACTACTAAGAGCATTGTCATTAAGGCATATGATGATGAAGAATGGTCATCTAAAGGGGTTGTAATGCTCTCCATCAGAATTGGTCCTGCGGTTATGGCTACCAATTTCCAAGTCTTGGATCTCATCCTCCCATATAACTTTTTACTAGGCAGACCATGGATACATGCTATGAAGGTTGTCCCTTCCACTTACCATCAATTTCTTAAATTCCCATACAATGGCACCGAGATCACGATAGATGGTGATCCTGATCCTTTCCAATATTGCACTAACCTATGCGGGATACCCCAACGATAGGTGCCTATAAACCATGAGGCTTCATCATCCAACTCATCCCAGTATATCGATCCATCCACTCTTTCCAAAACATCTACTTCCCAATCACTACCTTCCACTCCTAAGGTTGAGATCCAAGATAAGGGTTGTGGAGAGTATCATATGAAAGCATCTTATTGTGTTAGCCATTTGGTTCCTCCCAAATCATATGGTTTACCAACAGTAGATATGAGACAATCTATGGTCACCATGCACATCCCTCCCACAATGAATTTCACAAAATGAGGGGAACTAAGTAAAGAAGCTATAAACAAAGAAGATGTGACCTCTTGGTTATACAAAGAAGACAATGAAGAACCTCCTCCACCTACTCAGATACCCACATATCAATATGGAAAAGGTTTCAAGATAATGCAAGACAAAGGATACATTGAACATAGTGGGTTAGGATTACATCAAAATGGGAGGAATGAACTTATCATTGTCTCTAAAGGGCCAAAATGCCTAGGGTTTAGGTTTCAACCACTCTAGATTGGTGTTTCTAGTACCTCGACACCATCACAAGAGGAAGTAAATTCTTTCAAAGTTATCAAGGCATTCAATGAGCCATTTGACCAACACTACTACGATTCCCCTGACTCTAATGAATATGAGTGGGATTCCCTCTCCTCCACCTCTTTCATGGACCTTGATAAACTATTTGGGAAACTTGACCAAATGCTTAATTCCTCACAAAATCTATCAAATTCTCATCCATAAACGTCTTTGAAAAAAGAGGAATGGCTCAAAAATTAATTTTGGGAATCCCTTGATCCCACCTCTTGGGAACCTAAAAAATCCACTTCTAATAACCAAACCTTGACAATGGGCCCATCTTAGAATCTACCTATTCCCAAGAAAAAGAATAAGGAGGATTTGGGAAGAAAATTTTGTGACTATGTTAACAACTCAACCTTTACCTTGACCTCTTTGAACTTTGATACTTCCAATGATGGCATGCCCTTAGTATATCCCCAACTTATTGATTGGGATCAACAAGACACCCCCATCTTAGATGTCTTTGAGAATGATAAAGCAATAATTGAGTTCATGGGACTGCGAGAAGGCATACCTAGTGGTGACCATAAGGATGGATTTACCATAGACTTAGATAACATGGCTTATTTTGGGGAGTCTGTTCATCCCTCCAGTTGCAAAAATAAGAAAAAATAATGAAAAAAAAAGGACGAGTCCCTAGGTGAAAATCGAAAGGTGCCTTTGGACGATGGAAAAGAAAAAAATATGGACGCATCTAAGGGCGAAAACCTCTCCGAGGAACCTAAGGATGGAGGGTTGAACATTATCCCCATTGCTCAAGAAAAGTCACCAATGTTGGTTGAAGAATCTATGGAGATAAACATAGGCACTAAAGATAATCATCAGCTAATCTATTTTGGAGCATCTTTGATAGAAACATAGAAACCTGAATTCCATAAATTCTTCACACAAATATAGGTTAAATTTGCATGGTTATATGTCGACATGCCTGGACTAGATCCTAAACTAGTATTACATCATTTTCCATTACAACTAGGTGTTAAACCCATGAAGCATAAGCTAAGAAAAATCCATCTGCAAATTGCTTTGTTAGTCAAATTTGAACTAAAGAAACTGTTGGATGTCAGTTTTATTAGATCAATTGACTATGTATAATGGATTTCCAATCTTGTACAAGTGACAAAACCAACAGGGGGCATCCACATTTTTACAAACTTCTGAGATATAAATAAAGCTTGTCTTAAGGATGACTTTCCTCTGCCAAATATTGACATGATTGTGGACCTAATAGTAGGATATGAATTGTTATCCCTTATGGATGGTTTCTTAAGATATAATCAAATCAAAATCACACCTGAACACCAACATAAGAAAACTTTCACTTGTCCATGGGGAACTTATTGTTGGAAGGTCATGCCCTTTGGACTTAAAAATGCTAGAGCAACATATCAATGTGCCATGACAACCATTTTCCATGATCTCATTCATACTCTCATGGAAGACTATGTGGATGATTTGATAGCTAAATCATTGACAAGGGCTGATCACTTATGGGTCCTAAATAAGATTTTTTCAAAGACTAGAAGAATACAAAGTGAGGCTAAATCCAAAAAAATGTGTATTTGGTGTGCAATCAAGAAAACTTCTAAGATACATTATTTATAGACGAGGCATTGAAGTGGACCGAGCAAAAGTGAAAGCTATAATGGGCATGCCTCCATCGGCCAATATAAGTCAACTACAAACACTACAAGGGAGATTGTAGTCTATCAGATGATTCATAGTGCAGTTAGTAGACAAGATACATCCTTTCCAACATCTGCTTAGAAAAGGGGTACCATTTGTATGGACAACTAAATGCCAAGAATCTTTTCAACAGATCAAGGATTACCTACTTACACCACCAATGTTAATGCCACCTACTGATGGATGAACTTTGATACTCTACATTTCAGCAACCACATCAGCACTAGGAGCCTTACTTGCACATAATGATAATGAGGGCCATGAAAGGGTAGTCTATTATATTAGCTACACTTTGGTAGGTTATGAGCTAAATTATAGTACCATAGAACGTGCTTTTCTTGTAGTAGTTTTTGCTACTCAAAAACTTAGGCAGTACATGTTAAACCACCAAATAATGTTGATTGCAAAGATAGATCCTTTGAGGTATCTCCTTAGTAAAGCAACACTAATAGGATGCTTGGAAAAATGGGTAATGGTACTCAGTGAATACAATATCCAGTATGTAGAAAGAAAAGCTATAAAAGGACAAGTTATTACTAATCAATTGGAAGATGCACTGATTAAGGCAGATCATCCTCTAGTTTCAAATTTTCATGATGAGTTCATCTTCACTCTTGACATGAGAACGACATGGAAGTTATACTTTGATGGGTCCCACACAAATCATGGTTTATGGGTTGGCATATTGTTTATCACACCACAGGGTGACACTATTCCTAAGTCATTTAGAATTGCTTTCCAATGCACCAATAATATAGTAATCAAATGGAAGATTAAGCACCTACAAGTTTATGGTGATTCTCAGTTGGTAGTCCAACAAGTTAATGATGACTATGAAACCAAAGATGAAAAGCTTGCCCCATAAAAGTGGATGGAAGATAGTTTCAAACAATATTTTGACAATATCATCTTTCATCAAATACCCTGCATTTAGAATAGGGTAGTAGGCACCATGGCAACCATTGGTTCACTCTTGGACATACCTAGCAATGTGCCTAAATTCAATTTTTTTGGTAGAACTTTTGGTCCTTGCCTTTGACGTCCCAGATTCAAAGATGGTGTGTGAACTTGTTGGTCCCAATTCCCCATGGTACAAAGACATATATGACTACCTCCATGCCCAAATCCTACCCTTGACCTCTCAAACAACCAACGTAGGACATTTATCCATAAGTTAGCTAAGTATACCATCATCAGAGATACCCTTTATAGATGTGCCCTAGAAAATACCCTATTGAGATGTCTCGATATTGAAGAAGCACAAGCGACCTTACATGGGGTACATGAGGGTATATGTGGATCCCACTCTAGTGGTCCCACCTTAGTTAAGAAGATTATGAGACTGGGCTATTATTAGCCTATGATGGAAAAGGACTCATATGTATTTTTCAAGAAATTTCAACAGTGCCAGATTCACGGAGACTTGATGCACACACCAGCATAGGAACTCCATCCCATAATGTCACCATAGCCCTTTTCCCAATGGGGACTCGACCTCATCGGTAAGATACATCCTGCATCCTCCAATGGTCATAAATTCATCATTACTATGATTGAATATTTTACCAAGTGGATTGAAGCCATTCCTATGACCTACATTACCAACACACATATTTCAAAGTTTATCCTTAATTATATCATTTGTTGGTATGGCGTTCCTCAATTCATAATCATAGATAATGGTTGTCCATTTGAAAACCAAGAAGTCCATCACCTCTGCAAAGAATTCTAGATCCAACACCACTTTTCCACTCCATATTACCCACAAGGTAATGGCCAAGCTAAGTAATCTAACAAAACAATCCTTAGAATCCTTAAAAAGATTGTCATTGATGCTGGTCATGATTGGCATTTACAACTTAACCCTACCCTATGGGCTTACTGCACAAGCATTTGCACTCCCACCGGTGCCACTCCATATTCCTTAGTATTTAGTTTTGAGGCCATCTTGCCTATTGAGGTCGAGATTCCTTCCCTGAGGGGTGATCCCACAATAGTGGTTTACAATTTTTTGCCAAATTGGACACTGAAATTATTATCTTTAAGTAAATCTTTACATTTGGGCAGCTACATCAGATAAACTGTGAAGAATTTGAAGATAATGAAAACTAGAGTCTCATCACATTTTTTCTATAGATTCTAAAAATATATATTTAAAAATTTTTGGAATTAGTTTACACTTCTTTTTCCATCTCCCACGAAAATTGGTTTTTTTCAAAAAACAACATTTTTAAAAAGTGACATAGACCGTATAACGCCTAAATTTTTTTCCATGAAGGATAAAATTCTAATTCTTTCAAATTTAGATTCATAACTCCAATATCTAGTGCTTCCACTTGGTTAGATAGTTTTTTATTGAATATTTTTTCTTTAATCAAGTTTCGAAGTCAAACCAATTACAATTTAGACATAGCATGACCGTATAACGCATAACTTTTTTTGTATATATCGAAATTCAATTTTATTTATTTTGTTGGATCAAGGACTTCAATATTTGGTGCACTCTTATTTTCAATTTTTTTTTTTGATAATCTGCTATTTTTCCACATGTGTAGAACATAGACCTTCATTTTCGATGAAAAACCTATGTTTAATAAAACTAAAAAAACAAATATATAATAAAACCAAAACATATTAAGATTATATTCGTTGGATAGCTTGTTTTGAGGACTACTTGATTCTAGTTGGGTTTGTGAAGATTCCTCCATTTTCATCATCAACCTGAGCTCCGAAGTGCCAAAATTTAGGGTTTTTTTTGTCTCAGAGGAGGGATGAGGAATAAGGGGGGTTTGAGTGAACCCCTAGGGGTTCGCTCAAACCAGGGTTCATTCGAACCCTAGTTCATTCCAAACCCCCCTTTTATAAGGTTTTTTGTTGGCATTTTTGGCAGGAAAGCATTAAAAGGGTTTGCCCGAACCTAGGTTCTAGTGAACCCCTAATGGGTTCAGTCAACCCAGTATGTTCGTACGAACCCCTAAAATCAATATTCTTGCCATGCATTCATTTTTTATGATTTTTCCTTCCTCACTTCAATTGTAAACCACTATTGTGGCTTCACCCTGAGGGTATCTCTGAAAGGGCATATCGACGATGAATAATACCATGTGTCAAGACTACATGACCATCTTCAAGCATATCAAAATCATCTTCATCACAACTATAATAGGAAAGTCCTGAATCAAAATTTGGACATTGGTGACCTAGTTTTAATGGAAAATTCAAAGAATCAAGTAGAAAGAGAAAAACCAGGAAAGTTTGAACCAAACTAGCTAGGACCTTATATTATCACAAAAGCCTTTGGATTAGGAGCATACCCGCTCTCTACTCCTGAAGGAGAACCACTATCAACGTCAATCAATAGCCTTCATCTAAAGAGGTTCTACACATAGCTTTTGAGAGCCTTGTCTTAACCATCAAAAACACAAAAAATAGAAAAATAAAAAAAATTGTTACCTAGGTGAAACCCTAGAAAACAGGTGTCTTGGTAACATATAAAAAATTAAAAATTAAAAAATAAAAAAAATAGTGAAGAGAAATAAGTTGTCCAATAGTGAAAACCACTTCAGTGGTGCTTTAGATGAGTACCCTAGTGAAAACCTAGCAAACAAGTGCCATGTGTAGTTGACTCTGCTCTTTTGTCTACCATCATTCCAAGCTGACTTCCCTATCATTATGCCCATAATAAATGGTTGTCCTTTCCATGACTTGGAACGATTGACATCAAACACACTTCACATCCCCATTCCATCCTATTCATAATAATATTGGTCTTATACTTGACTAGGGGCAAGCACTTGACTTATGTCATTTGGTTCTTACAATGGATATTGAGGGCGTAAAACCATAAAAAAAATCCAAAAAAAGACATCACAAAATGTTCTAAAATAAATCCAAAAACATCACAAAATGTCTTGAAAAAATCCAAAAACATCAAAAACTTCAAAAAAGACAAAAAACAAAACATGTCAAAAATCCAAAAATAGAGTTAGAGTCAGTCACACCAATTAGTCTTTATCATTGTCAAACTATGTTGCCTCTATGACTAGGCATGGGCAAGGTCATTTGTTGATGTGCCCTTGAGGCATTAGGTTAGTCTTTTTAGGTTTGTCTGTATAAAATCATGACTTAGTCCGTTGTCTATAAGACAAAGTCATTGGTCATGTCGAACTATGAGGTCTTTGCATGTATAACGTAGGCAAGGCCATCAATCAATGAGCCCTTGAGGCTGCACTAGGTCAGTCCATTAGGGTTCATCACATTCACTATCACACACATTAGATATTTTTAAATAAATCAAATCTTTTTCACTCAGTCTTGTTGGTCAAAGTCTAGTCGAACTATAAGGTCTCTACATGTATAACATAGGAAAGGCCATCAATTGATGAGACCTTGATGCACTAGGTCAGTCCTTTAGGGCTCATTGTGTCAATCAAAATAAGTCAACAAGGTCATCAAGTCAAACCAAACAAATTACCGAAACACTCAAATAACCAAAACAATCAACTTATGTCTTCTACAATATGTGTCCTTCCCGAAAATAGACATTTTCATTTAGTCAAGCATCATTTCCTTATACAGATGGTCACATGATCGAAACCAAACTCGACATTTTATACGATATGTGTCTTTCTGAAACTAGGCTTCATCATTGCCTTATACAGGTGGTCACATGATCGAAACTAGACTCGATGTCTTATACGATATGTGTCATTCCTGAAACTAGGCTTTATCAAACAATCATCTTATCAATCTCCTAGACTATTAAACAACACACAGATCAAATTTTGGCAAATATTCTTACTGGCTATTGACATTATGGCTTTTTTTGTCTTATCTTTTCATTTGGATTTGTCTTTGAGTCTGATTACTAGTTTCCTCAAGGATGTCCCATGAAGGATTTAGAGAAGCAAGGATGTCTCAGGACTATTTTTCTTTGACTGCTGTTTGTCAACTGTCTTTTGGCTTTATCTTTGAGTTGGGTTACTAGCTTCCTCAAGGATGTCCCACGAAGGATTTAGAGGAGTGATGATGTCTCATGACTCATTTTTTATTTGATTGTTGTCTATGGTTTGTCTTGACAAAAAGATTGGGGCAACTTTTCCCTTAGTATGAGTTAGGACATTCCTTGTCTGCGACTGTCTATTTTTAGTAGGTGGATGACCTTGCACACCTTGGTCTATCTCATATCATGGTGTTTGTTATCCATTTGTATCATTTAATGCTCAATGATGATTAATGCAAGGCTTATTATGATTAGGAAAAATATTGAAGTCATTCTAATATACTAACATCCATGTCTTCCATGCTAACATCCATGTCTTCTATGCTACTATTCATCTTATCCGTTCTAACATTTCTTCGTTTCTGCATCTTCATCATCCTTATCTATTTCCCCCTATTTTTCAATCCTCTCATCAATTTCGAGAGCACACTTGTGTTATTTGAACCTACCTGTCCTCTTGAGGGGGGCATACCACTACTTCCTCGTCATCCTTCCTCATCCTACTTTCAATGGGGCATATCTTTTTCTTTGGCACAATGTGATAAACTACATTGTATCAAAGAGGGACAAAATGTAGACACTAAAAATTGTCTTAGGCCTGTGACCCTTAACTTCTTTATAATTCTTTTATCTTCATTTCTCATAATTAAATAATGTTAATTATTTAATTATTTTCTAAAGTTGTATGTCCTTTATTAATTAAATAACTTTAATTATTTAATTAATTTATTCTTACCTTTATTCTTTCTTGAATATTATTTATTTAATTATGTCGATAATCTAATCTATCTTCTATTAAATAATCATTTTAAATTATTTAATTATTCTTTATCCTTTTCTCTTTTTAATTAAATAAATCTTTATTTATTTAATTTAATTCAAAATCTTGAATGTTGAATTAAGTTATTATTTAATTCATAAAAATATTTATCCATAGCATATTCTTCTATAATTAGATAATCTCTTTGTTATCTAATTAGTCATTTATCACTTAAATCTCGATTAATAATTCTCTTTTTAACCAATGAGAGTTCAAACATTTTTTCTATTTGATTTTTTTTAATCTATTATCAATGTATACATGCCAATTATATAACAAAACATATTTCAAAATTTAATTCTCTTCACTCTAATTGGTAGACAAATTTCACCTGATATAAGATTAATGCGTTCCACTACTTCCATTAGTTACATTTCATGAATATTACATTTAAAATTCCGCAATGACTATAATAAAAAAAAAATATTTACTTGTTTATTAAAGTTATTCTTTAAATAAGATACTAAAAGTTATTCTTTAAATAAAATTAGTATCTTAGACATTTTTTACATTAATTTTTGTAATAATAGGTAGATTAGTCTATAGCTATTAAAAAATATTTTTTATTAAATGCATGTACCTATCTTACATGATTAAAATCAAAATTTATGTCTATGTTTTTATATAGTAAAAAAATAGTTTACTCTTAAGTGAATAAATAACTATATGTTGTACTCCCATTTATTCACTTTTCTACACATAGATATTAATATTTAATATTTAAATACATTTATCTATATCTATTTAAATAAATCTATAATAAATATAAATTTGATACACAATTTATTTCATTATGAAAGTAAAAATAAAATTTATAAGTTGGTAGCTAATATGGTTGTAGAAATAAAATTATTTACTTGTTTATTAAAGTTATTCTTTAAATAAAATTGGTGTCCTAAACATCTTTTACATTAATTTTTCTAATAATAGGTAGATTATTCTATAAATATTAAAAAATATTTTTTATAAAATACATGTACTAGGTTAAGTTATTAAAAGAAAAATTTATATCCATATTTTTATAAAATAAAAAAATAGTGAATAAATAAGTATATGTTATGTTATTTTTCCATTTATTGACTTGTCTATACATAGATATTGATATTTAATATTTATTTCATTAGGTCAGAGAAATTTTACAATGCCATTTGGGTGTGTTTAGAAAAACTCTACCTTAAATCAAGGAGAGTTCTTGAAATCATCACCCTTTATTTTTTTTAACGTCAATCTTCAAATTTTAAGAAAAGCTAATTTATTTTTTAATATTTATTGTATGATAAATAAACTAAAAGCTCTTAATAACCTCTCCATATTAACACATCCACTAAACACATAATTATTTGCATTTAAACTAAAAGCTTTTAATAACCTTTCCACATTAACACATCCACTACATGAAGGCATCAGTGTCCATAAATCTCTCAAAAATCAATAAATCATTACCCTGTTGGATAGATTAAATCTCACTAAATATTTACGACCTATTATGTGAATAGTAAATAAATAGTAAATATTGAATTATGAGAGTGGAGTATGCAGAAGGATTTCAATGGGTAGAATTTGAGTTCTACATTTTATTTCCTTTATCTTTTTTTCCAATGGTTTTCCTGCAACAAATTTGTTTGAATTTTCCACAGGTTGTGCCATCGATAAGATCTAATCGTACTCAACTTTCATTGTACTCAACTTTCTCTTAGTAGATTTTCTTAATTAAATTTGAGGATATTTTATACATTTGAGGATGAAATCACTTGAAAAACAATATGTTAACATGAATTTCATCAGAAGTGAATAGCAGAGTTCGCAAGAATTCATAGGAAGATCCTTTAAAAACATTGGAGTTATTTCCTTTATGCAGCTGGTTTGTTGGCTACCTTGTTGATTTCAAATTGGTGAAAATTTACAATTTTGAGGGCATTGCACTCTTGAGTGTGTTGAATGCAGTACTGCATCCAATGCCAACACATTTATCATGTCTAATTAAGTTTGAACCTGGGGTGTTGTTTTCAAATCCTAGTAATGTTCATCACTTGAACTCATTCCATCTATCTGTTGGTTAATATTTTTTCATATAATTTTATTTTTAAAGTATGTCTTATCATTCCAAGTTAATGTTTTTATTTTTTGTGGTTTTATTTATTATTATTATTATTTTTTAAATCATTCATAATTTATTTATCACAATAAATGGAACTTAAATGAAGATTCTGTATTAATTTTTGATAAATTTTTATGTTGCTTTCTATGAGATTGTAGGCCATTTTATTAAGTTCTGCTATTGTTTATTTATTTATTTTAATAATATTTATAGTCCTAATATTATTGAGAATGGAATTCCTCAATGCCTCAACCCAAAAAATATGCCTAGTACAAGTTAAATAATAAAAATACTGAGATCTAATGGACAGGTAATTGGCCTAAGAACTTATAGATGTTGTACTTAGTAACTTTTATATCTTTAGTGTCTTTTAGGGGACATATTTAATGCCGTGGATGTGAAAATATGTATTTGGTTAGTACTTCAAAACCAAGCTAATAATCAACATCCCTATGAGATAATGAAACATGTTAGATATGCTAAGTAAGATATTAAAACAATAAGAAAAACTAAATAAGCATACAAACAACATAAATCAACTTCATCTCATAGTGGATTGTTGCTTCTTTGATGTCGAAAGAAGCCCTTTCCCAATCCTTGCTTAAGCTAAGCTAAATGATATTGCTATGAAGAATGATATGGATGAGCAAAATCAGTTCTCAAGGAGAGTGACTTTGCATATGCTTTTTTAGTGGAGGATTTGCTTGAGGATAAAGCCTCTATTTGTAGATTTTCAAATGCTAAGAGTGTTGAAAATGGACCAATGTGGGACTAAGATTGGACAAATGAGAGGAAGACACTTGTCAAGTGGTGAGTGGTCAATGGATGTACAAGATTTGGGAAGTGTGTCCATGAGAGGGAGAATTTGAATTCAAATTTGGCAATAAATTTAGAGAGGGGGACAAGAAAAAGAGCAATAAATGCTATGTTGGAGGGACAAATCAACTTGTCATGATTTTCAAATTTGAGGGCCATGTTGAGTGAAAATGAGAGTTTTAATAAATCAATAAATTGATTTATTTGTGCAAGTGGAGATATTTAGAGAATGCAAGTGGGGTGAGATTAGTATTTAATCATGGTTAGATTAAATTAATGATGATTAGGATGATTTGACCAATTTGACGGATAAATCAAATCAAAGTGAGATGAATGATGATTTGAGTTTTAATTAATTAAATGATTGATTTATTTAATCAAAGAAGTAATGATAGGCTTAAATCAAATAAAGTTAATTTAAATTTAATTTAAATGGATGATGAACTTGATTTTCCTACTGAATGGATCAATGTGAATTTGATTTATGAATGAGCAGATGCATATGCGTAATGCTAATTTTGCGTGTCTACAAATGCGATGTGATAAAATCTTTGCAACTGCTTTACACAAGTGGGCTTTGGTTATTTGATTTTTTGGTCCATAAATTAGATCATGATATAATTTAGAATATAATGGTACAGTAGCAACATTGTGGATCTTGGTGAGCTTTGACTAGACACAACTAAAAAAAGAATTCCAATTGGCTTGTGTGTTAAGTTGGAACTAGAGTTGAGGGTCCTTGTTTGGAACTCTAGCTCTCTCTGCCCTTGTTCCCCTCCTTCATTGAAATTTATTTGATGAATATATAAGCTATTCCTGTTTGGGTTACTGTGCTGAGAATGGGGCTATATTGTTGCTTGGTTTGTACTTGCTTATTTTGGGGCTATATTGTTGCTTGCTTTGTACATATGTTCTATGTACATTAGTTATTTGAATCCTAAAATCAAGATTGTAAAGTGCTTTGTACCCTACCCTTAGGTCTAAATCTATCACAGGCTTTGTCATCAATTAGATGCACCTTCCACCAAGCAGGTACTTATCATTTGTGACATTGCTAAAATTTATCAAACACAACTAATTAAAACATAACAACATTTCTATTACTATTTGGCAGGAACTTCGCTGCCTGCAGCTCTTGTTAGTATAGGCTTAGTTTGATTTATGCATTGAATTGCTTAACCTATGAAATAAAAGATTAACTTTTTGATTATCTTCCTTCTTTTTAATTTTTTTTTAAATTTTATCTTCAAATTTGATAATCTAAAAAAAATATGTATAATTAAAATTAATAATAACAATCTTTAATTTTAACTTTTAAATTTTAGTGCACATGCATTGTGTTTATACAATAAAATAACTCGACTAAAGTAAAATAGTAAATTTATGTATTAAAGTATTATGACTCACTATCAACTCTATTTAATACTTAAATATAGTAGGCAAATATCTTATTTTCAAAACTATTCGTTCGGAGTTACCTTTGCAAACCACTTTATCAACAATCACTCATCATTAACATTAATTCAAGAAACTTTAGATCAAATGTATAAAAAGATTATATAGAACATTAACTACATGATTAACCATTAATTATTTATACCTTTTAAGCATTCCCACATCATATTTAGAAAATCATTATAAAAATAAACTAATAATTATTTATATTCTCTTATCAAAATAAATACAAAATTAAATTATAATTTGTAAGATATAATCATTATAGACCCATTTAAATAAAATTTATCACTACTAACTTTTATCAAAATAATTACATTCAAAAAATATTAAAACAACTAAATATAAAGAATGTTATTTTTATCTAAAAATAAATAATATTTATGAAATAAATATTTTATTTGAAAAATATCAATAAAAGAAAAACTATTGACCTTTCTAATAAAACCAGCCATTGCCTTGGCTTCATGCCACTGATTACGTGTCCATCAGTTAACACGTTTTTTAGCCTTTAAAATCTCTCTCACAGATATATATATATACCCCATCAGCCATATAATTTCATTCACGTAAAGCTTATTTGGTAATTTAATCGACTTTTTACATCTGAAGTTTATTATCAAATATTTTTTGTTGTAAGGATATTTACCGGAAAAAAGCGCCTGTATTTGCGCGTCCACTGAAACGCCATGCGATGCCCTGAAACCGTCAATATCACTTTTAATGCTTCTGTCATTTTCATTGAGAGAAGATGCATAGTTTTATTTAAGTAAATTTTATGGACTGTTGACTGTTAAGCTGTCTGTTTTGATTTTGAATGAATGTATAACATCTAATTTTTCATTTCAGAAGTGTATAACAGTATTTATTTATCTTTTTATTGGCTTTTTGACTGTTAAATTGTTTGATATTTAAATAGAACGTGTAGTTTGTACTTTGACAGTGTACAATATTTTTATATATACAATTTACTATTGACTGTTAAATTGTTTGATATTTAAGTAGAAACCTGTAGTTTGTACTTTGAAGGTGTACAATATTTTTATTTATACAACTTACTATTGACTGTTTGATGGTTGAACTACTTGATATTTCAGTAGAACATATACTTCAAAGATTCCTAAGTTTTTTGACCATGAAACTGTCTGATGTTTAAACAAAATGTGTCACTTATTCTTGTAAGGTACATAAAGATCTCTCTCAAATAAAATAAGAGAAAACAAAAGTAGGTTGTTTTTCTTTGTTAGTATGTGAAAGATTGTTCTTTCAGATAATATAGTCTTGTTTTTAGGTGCACCATTTAATATCTTTCAAGTTCAAATATACAACCATACACCTTCATTATCAAAGTAGTTTAAATTGTACCATTTTACAATATAAAAGTAAAACTAGTTTGTTTTTATATGTGATATTTATGACCATGTTAAAAAATGTTTGATTACATATTTTTCAGTTAATCTATGTCAAACCATGTTTAGTATATAAGAATCCATTTCTTATAAACAAATTAGAGAAATAGTTTATAAAAAAAAAACACCATTTTTAAAAAAATTACAAATAAGATACCAAGTTAAGTGAACTTGATTATGAATTAAACTCCATATTTAAATAAGATCGATCTAAATAACAAGAGATGAGTGACTTCATAAAAAGCCTTAATACTTCACCATACAAGTAATAAAGTTGCCCAAATGTTTACACACATTTTATTTATGTTATTTCATAGAAGATATGCTAAATGCTAGTAATCTTGTTTATATTATTTTCACAAATTCATATGAATCTACTAAAGATTAACAACATATTTATTAAAAATAAATAAAAAATGACATACATGATTGTGACTTTAAAAGGGTTAAAGGCTTCATGGCACTGATTATGTATCCATCAATAAACTCCATACTTGGAACCTTTAAAATCATTAAAAGAATATATAATAGTTACCCCAATCAACAGTATATTTTATTCACATAATGTTGTTTGGCAATATAATTCACGTTTCCCATCTCAAGTTAAATATTAAGTATTTTCTTATTCATGTTTTCTATCTGTCAAGTTTAATATCAAAGATTTTCTGTTGCAAAGGCTGTTCGCAGGCAAAAGCGCCTATATTCGCGGCGTCAGCTCGGAAACCATCATGTGACGCCGTGCGATGCTCACAAACCGTCAATTTCACTTTTAATTCTTCTATCAAATACGACGAGTCTCCTCGTTATCCTCGTTATCCTCGTTATCATTAGTAAATTATTTAGGCAGTTTCTTATTGACTATTGACTGTTGAGTTGTTTGATGGTCAAATAGAACGTGAAAATTTGTACTTCAAAAATATATAGGAGTCTGTATTTATTCTTTTTATTGATTGTTTTGACTGTTAAATTGTTTGATATTTCAGTAGTAGTATAAGAGTCTTTATTTATACAACTCATTATTATCTGTTTTATACATGAATTTTTTATCTTTAACTAGAACATGCAATTTGTACTTCAGCATGAGGATATTTATTTATACAATTTGTTATTATGTATTTGACCCTCAAACTATTTGATGTTTCTGTAGTACATGTAATTTATACTTTGAAGGTGCATATGGATCTCTCTCAAAATATATAAGAAGACAATAAAGATAGATTGTTTTTCTTTGTTCATGTGTGAATGTGATTGTTTTTTCAAATTACATTGTCTTGTTTTGAGATGTACAATTTAATTCTCTTTCAAATTAAAATATAAAACGTTGAAAGATACATAGCTTCATTATCAAAGTAGTTCAAATTGTACCATCTTATGATATGAAAGTAAATGTAGTTTGTTTTTCATGTAGTGTTTATATGCATGTTAAAAAATGCAATGAATAAGATTTCATTACATAAATTTTCAGTAAAGAATCCAACTCTTATGAATCAATTGGAGAAATAGTTTATAGAACATAATATTTTCTAAAAAAATTACACATAAGATAACAAGTTAAATGAACTCGATTATAAATTAAACTCCATAATTAAATTAGTTTGACCCAAAGTAATACAAAGAATTGTGACCTAGTGAGAAGTCCAGGCACTTCACTACTATGCAGGTATTTTACTTATATTGTTCAACAATAGATTCTTAAATATTGCTAATTTCATTTGTATTATTATCAAAAATTCATGTCTATGAAAGATTAATGCCATACTTATATTATTATTAAAAATCTAAATTGATAAGTATATAGGATTATCAAATTTAAATTGTGACAAAAATATTCAAATTAGCTTGTACCACCTTGTAGGTTGTAACACGCCTCCATTTTGTTCTTTTGATCGAACAATGTTCGTTATGTATGTTTTGCTTTGTTAGCATGTTGGTTATAAACTTGATTACTATTGACCGCTAATTGTTAAGCGATGTAAACATTATATTTGATGTGATGGCATTTTAATTAGATATAATTATTATTTCATGTTATGGATTAAATTAGCATGGGTGTGAATTATTGATGTTCATGCTTTGATTATATTAGTGATGATTAGATGCGTCAGTTAGCGATGTTGTATTGGTGAAGGAGACGGGATCACATCACTCGCGTGCGAGCACTCTATGATTCCATGATTTCCTCTTCACGGTTTAATATATTATATGCATGTTTGACACTCGTATTGTGTGCAGGATGCAGGTACAGGACATCGACTCCACCTGGTTTCCAGGTTTGAGTGTGTCCATTAACCAACGAAAATTGATTAGGAGATAGTAGTTAGGTTTTCTGTGTCAAGTCGTTACCCTAGTCACAGTGTGTTGTCAGGTTATAGTCGGGTTTGGTTGTCTCATGTTGCCCAGGTCACCTTGGTCTTTAATTAAATTCAAGTTATAATGGCTTGTGTTGTTAATTTGTGGCTTAAATATATTTGGTTATAATGCTAAGAGTTTTACTTTATTAATTAATTTAATTTAGTTAATAAAATAAGGATTAGATTTATTTTATTGATGAATTAAATTAATTGTGGAATTGATTAAGTTATTACCTTGAATTAAAAGTGTTAAAAGATTTAAATTAGTTTGTGTGAAAAGAAGGTTTTAAAGTATGTTGAATTCTATTTAGAAAATTGAAAATTGTTTAAGTTATTTAAAATTCCAAATATTTTCAATGCAATGATTTTGGGGTAGAAAAGATATTTTTGGAAATAGTTGACTTTTTTGGTAAAAGATATTTGTTTTTGAATTTGAAAATTGAAATTTAATTTGAATTTCAATTTGTGAATAATTTGGGAAAAACCCTATTTGGAGAAAAGGGGATCTCATTAATTTTCAATCTTTTCAATTTGGGGAAAATTGGCTTGGCTATGTTTTTTTTGCTTGGAATTGTGAAGGAAATGGAGATTTTTGTTTGAGTTGGATTCAATGGAAGGATTGGAAAACACCATGGTTGAAGGCTTCAAGTCTTGGAGGAAAAATCAGGTTCCTCTTTGTTCTTACTTTGTTTCTTTTTGAAAATAGATTAAACCCTCTTCATGCTATTTTGGAATCTTTGAAGTATTGGTTGAATCCAATGAAACCCATATGAAATTGTTTGCAAACTTGCATTTTGTGGTGGATTTGGAAGTGAAAACCAAAACTAGAATCAAACAATGAGAAAAATAGAGTAAAAACCCAAAAGAAATCTCCCTTTCAAATTAGATTTTTAGACCCTTTGTTTGGGCAAATTTATTTGGGTTTTTTTTTGTAAAAATTGTATTGCTCATTTGCTCAATCTGACTGTGTAAGAGTAGTTTGAAATGTGTTTATTTTCATTTATATTTTACATATAAATTTACTAGTTTGAGTGAGAAGATTTTCATTTAAAAGAATTGCTTCTTTTACAAAATGATGTCTGTGATTTTCGTTCTGGTTTATTTACTAGAATAGGGTTATGATTTTCGTTTTGCTTTCATTTTTAAACGAAATTGTGAAATTAAAATAAAATTTTAAATTTTTAAAATGAAAATTTTTAAAAAAATTTCTGTGTGGGGGTCGCTGGGGGCTCACCCCATCGCGCCGCCCATGGGAGGCACGGTGGGGGAGCCGTGCCCAGCACGTCCCCCACCCAGCCACTGCTGCAGGGACGGCCGTGTGTGAACACAACCGCTGCCCTTGTTGGGGTTTCAGCCGTGTTTACACACAGTCACCCCTGTTAGGGGTTGGGCTGTGTATGAACACAGCCGTGCCCCAACCCGAGCCCCGAGCTCCGTGTGCAGCCTGAAAAATGAGGGTGTTTGTTTTATTTTTATTATTATTTGTAAAAATAAAATAAAACAAATAAAATATATATATTTGATATTTTATATATTATGACTTATAATATTAAAATATTAATAAATAATATTTTATATTATATTTTATAATATTAAAATATTAATATATATATATATGTATAATAATAATAATGATATAATATATATAATAATATTTTATAATATTAAATATTGGAAAATAATATTTGATATTATATATTATTATATTAAAATATTAAATTATATGAATAATGAAATATATATAGTGAGGAATTTAAATGTAAAGTATGCATATTAAAATGAGTTATTTTGCGAAGGAAAAATTAGTTATTTTAAATGGAATTATCACTTTAGTAAACAACGATATTTAAAGAGTTTATTTTAAACCCTATCCTTAATCGAACAAATGGAATAAAAATATTAAATTTAATTATGTAATGATGCCAAGTGAATATTAGATAATTTAATGATTATTTAAAAGTTGGTTTTATAATCAAATACCTTTATTTAGAAATTCCATTTTGATTATTACGAAAATCTTTAAATATAAAATAATGTTTGGAGGCACATGTTTAAATGATGTTTAATATTTAAAATAGGAACTTGAAATGTTCATTCCATTTGTATAGATGAAATGAAATTGATGTACGATCCAACGTTTTATTTAAAATATTGATTTCAATTAATTATAGATTGATTAAGTAGAGTTGTATTATTGGTTTAAATTCTTTAATGTCGGCACGATGATTTAAGTAGATACTATTTAGTATAATAGATTGGAATATATTGTGTTCAAAAAGAGATGAGATTTAGTTGATTTATTTAATGCGGAGTTGAGATTAAGACTGATTTATTTGATCTAAATGATTATTTACTAAAAGTTTAACTTATAGAATACAGTGGCGAAACTTAGAGATAACGAATGATTCATGGTAATTAGAGGAGTTTATTAAATTAAAATATTTGATTCATGCAAATAATGGTTAAACTTAGAAATAATGAATGATTTAATGAATCATGTGAGATTGAGTTGTTGATTTATTGCTAAGTTGAGATGAAGAGTAATTTTATTTAATCCAAATGTTTTATAAATCAAGTGGGTTTATTTACAGTATATGACTGTGTGACAGAGAGTTACTGCTTGGTTTAATTCCAATTCGATGATGATATTTGTTAAAATGTCTTGATTCTGGAATATGGTTGTGAAATTTAGAGTAAATGATCTGTTCTTTGCATATTTCTATGTCGTGAAAAGAGATGGGTTCCATTGATTGGATAAATGCAAGTAATAGAAACTGTGTTTGACTGGATTTAGTAAATCCGAACAGTAGCTTACCTATTTGTTTGAAAGGTTTCCAGTGCTATAATGTTTGTCCTCGATGTTGTGGGATTAGAGTGAATGTTTTGAAAGTCTTCCAGATAGGAGTTCATTTATTGGTATCGGTTGTGGTATGTGAGTCAACCTTTGATGTGTCATGGAAAATGTGCATAGTTACACTAGATTGTTTCACCCAGTTTTCACAAACGGGGATGGTGTGTATCTCCTTTGGATTAGGAGAGGGTTATGTAATTTGTGCCTCTTTTGGATGGAGTGGCATTTTGTATTTTGATTTCCTCCAGTGTTTGGAGTGGATTTGTGACCTTGTTGCCTCCAGTGTTTGGAGTAAGTCTCCTTGGTTTGTTACCTCCTTGAATGGAGAGGTTGTATTTATCTGGTTACTTGTTGTGGTTATTACCGTGTGTGTTGTCTTAGGAGAGTGGCTTGAAATGGGGGCTGACGCACAAAGTGGTGCCAGGGATAACCCTTTGCAAGTTGGTTAATTCAGTGATAACTAAATAAACTTTTAGAAGATTAGGTTGCATCAAATATTAACTAAGATTATTTATGCCTCGCTCATGGACCCAAGGGCTTGTTTTAGACTTGGGATGAGACGAGAAGGCCTGGAATGGCAAGATTATCTATCTCGTCTCCACGAGAGGTATTTGATTCCGCATGAGTGAGCATGGGTGCCAAGATTTCGGTAGAGGCCACCAAGATAACCCAAGGTGGGGGCTGGAGCCTAGGAAGATTCCCAGAGGATATCCCTTGATGAGCTATGTGATGACACTCTTCCTAAGTCAACAGTTTATGTGTTTGATCTTTGTGTCACTCTTGATCTATTCTATGTCTGGAAGCAATGTAACCTATGTTAGTGTTGTGAGAGTGCTATCTAGAGTTGTGCGTATGACCTTTCTTTCCATGTGATGTGTACTTGTAATTATTTCATATCAAATTGTGTAGCCTGTGTCTAGTGGTAGATGTTCTTGTGTAGGAGTTCCTTGTTACTATCTCCTAGCACAGGGGGTGAGCCTTTTGGTTTCACTTGGTTGGGTGGAATGTGCACCTTCCTCTGTTGTTTTTTGCTCTTGTTTGTGTGGATGAGACTTTCATGGTGGAGAGCTCGTTGGATCTAGATGCTATTCTGGCTTCATTCTTTTCAGTTGATTTTTATTCTTTTACCCCTCATTTGTTATTGAGGTGGAATTTGTAAATTGTAATCATGATTATTGGATTTACCTCATTCGGGGAATGAGTGTTGTAATCATATTGTTTTAATGTTGTTAATTGGAATCTTGAGGTATTTATTATCCTTGTTGTAATTTATCTTGTATGGGATGTATGTAATCTTAATTTTGTAAGTGATTAATGTTTTGGTTTCAATTGATGTTAATTGTTGTTTGGGTTTTAATGTAATCTTTGTCTCGTGGCCTTAGAGGTTGTTGGCAATGTGTATTCATCTTACATGTTATTTGTACTTAAACAAAAAAAATAAAAATTGGTACGCTTAAGTAGTGAATTGCAACTTCCTCTAGGGTTACGTGGCGGGGCATTACATAGGTAGAGGATTCCACTTGACATATTTTCTACAAATTTTAGGTTGAATAACCCATCCAACTCCTTGAAAAGGGGGAAATTAGATTAAATATTAACTATTACAAAAACTATTATTATATTTTATTTACTTGAGTTGAACCTTATATTATAATTAAAAAAAAATATTCCACAAAAACAAAACTTAGATTAAGATTAGACTTTCTAGATAGTAGTCAACTGAAAAGAATACATAATTTATTAAAAAGATAGAAGATAGTGATACTTCCATTTTAAAGCTATGGCCATGTGTTGTATATTATGTTTTTACTTATTCATGTATTATAAAATGAAAAAAATTAGATACCAAAGATAGAATGTTTGTTCAATAAATAAATTTATTTTGAATATTTATTTTTTATTTTTGTGGGTTTAAATATATTTTTTATAAAACATTTTATTGAATTTTACTTATTATAAATATTCATATAAACAATTTTAGATCAAATATATATAAGGATCAATAAACTCCATACTTGGAGCCTCAATAAACTCCGTACTTGGAGCCTTTAAAATGATTAAAAAAGAAATATAATAGTTACCTTATTTTGTCACCCCCATCAACCGTATATTTTATTCATGTAATGTTATTTGGTAATTTAATTCACGTTTTCCATCTCAAGATAAATATTAACTATTTTCTTATTCACGTTTTTTGTCTGTGAAGTTTAATACCAAACATTTTCTGTTGTAAGGCTATTGACAGGTAAAATCGCCTATATTCGCGGCGTCAACTTGGAAACCATCATGTGACGCTCTCAAACCGTCAATATCACTCTTAATTCTTCCATCAAATACGACGAGTCTCTCATTTTCATAAATAAATCATTTAAGCAATTTCTTATTGGCTGTTTGACTGTTGAGTTGTTTGATGCTTCAACACAATGTGTAAATTTGTACTGAAAAAGTATATACAAGTCTTTATTTATTCTTTTTATTGACCATTTTGACTGTTAAATTGTTTGATATTTAAGTAGTACAAGAGATTTTATTTATACGACTTATTATTGCTTGTCTGATTGTTGAACTATTTGATCATTTTAAGTAGAACATACAATTTGTACTTCAACATGAAGATATTTATTGATTATTATGTATTTGACTGTCAAACTATTTGATGTTTCAGTGGAAGATGCAACTTATACTTTGAAGGTGCATACGGATCTTTCTTAAAACATGTAAGGAGATATTAAAAGTAGATTTTGTTTCTTTGTTAATGTGTGAAAGTGATATTGTTCTTTAAATTGCATTGTCTTGTTTTGAGATGTACAATTTAATTCTCTTTCAAGTTCAAATATAAAGCTTAAAAGATACATAGTTTCATTTTCAAAGTAGTTCAAATTGTACCATATTATGATATGAAAGTAAAATTAGGGTTTTTTACATGTAGTGTTTATGAGCATGTTAAAAAATGCAATGAATGAAATTGCATTGTCTTGTTTTTTAGATGTGTGATTTAATTCTCTTTCAAATTCAAATATAAAACTTAAAACATACATAGTTTCATTATCGAAGTAGTTCAAATTGTACCATATTATGATATGAAAGTAAAATTAGGATTTTTTTTACATGTAGTATTTATGAGCATTTGAAAAAATACAATGAATGAATTTGCATTGTCTTGTTTTGAGATGTACGATTTAATTCTCTCTCAAATTCAAATATAAAACTTAAAAGATACATGATTTCATTATCAAAGTAGTTCAAATTGTATCATATTATGATATAAAAGTAAAATCAATATTTTTTTGCATGTAGTGTTTATAAACATGTTACAAAATTTGATTACATAATTTTTAGTAAAGAATCCATCTCTTATGAATCAATTGGAGAAATGATTTATAAAACACAATATTTTCTTTAAGAAAATTATACATAAAATAGTAAGTTAAATGGACTTGATTTAAATACAACTTCATAATTAAACAAGCTTGCGCCAAAGTAATATAAAAATTAATGACTTTATAAGAAGTCCTAGTACTTCACTAATATATAAGTCTAGTCTTATATCATCAATACATAAAGTTTGTGAGAAGTTTTTTTACAAGTATTTTACCTATATCATTCAACAATTTAGATATGTGAAATGTTGTTAATCTCATTTGTATTATTATTACAAATTCATACTTCTATTAAAGACACACAATATATTTGTATTCTTATATAAAATAAAAATTGACATGTATTTATGATCATCAAATTAAAATTGTGACAAAAATATTAAAAGATTAATGTTCTCCAAAATTTTAAAGAATTGTAAATTTAATATAAATATAAAAAATTAGAGAAAATTATAATTAAATTCAAAATAAGATTTTATTCTTTAACTTTGTAGGAAAATAATGCTTTTAAAGAAGTTTAATTTTATAAATATTTTGACATTGGTTTCAATTATTTAAATTATAATCATAATGTAAATAAGAAAAAAATTGGTGGGTGGAAATCTTATTATGGTTTTGGGAACATTCAAGAAAAGTTGGTCTTTTGAAGTAGAATAATTTTATTTAGTTTTTTTGGTAAACCCAATCTTTGGAGTTGAACCTGAGACTTGTGGAGAGCAAACCCACAACCCAAACCAACTTGGCTATGCTAGAATAATTTTATTTTGTTTCTAACACTTTAATCATTCCATTTATTTATATGGTTATTTTTTAAAAAATTGAGTAAATTTGAAAGAATCTTATAACTTGTAATTTTAGATAAAAAAACAATATCTCATAACACATTGTTTTGAGTGAATTAAGTTTCACTTGGATGAAGCATAAATCTATGATTAGATAATTAGAATATAAAAACAAATTACTTAACTTAGAGGATTAAAATGTTGGATTTGAACCAATGAGTTTTGTTAATTAATTATTAATAAGTTGGCTTTGAACCAAATGAGAACTAGCATTTTTACCTTTCTTAATATATTGTTCTAAGGAAGTATATTTTACTTTTCAATATATAATATATATATATATATATATATATATATATATATATATATATATATATATAAACAACTTGTAATAAATACTCATTTTAATATAACATTATTATATTAATAATTTAAAGAAATAAAATAATATAAAAAACTAAAAAAGTACAATAAAATATTCATTCTAAAATATAAAACATAACATAATAATAAACTTATAAATATTATAATATAATAATAAGAATATTACAAATGTATAATAAAAAATATACATAATAATATGATATCATAAATTAAACTTAATTATAATACAATAATTATAATATTTAAAATATTATAATTATACTATAACAATAATAATATTATATAAAAATAACATTATAATATAATATAATATAATAATAATAATACTATAAAACATAACACAAAAATAAACTTACAAATATTATAATATAATAATAAGATTAAAAATATATAATAATATATATAATAATATGATAATATTAAAAATATTATAATAATACAATTATAATAATAATTATGATATAATAGCCACCACGGGTTAGAGTAGTTGGTCTCAAGTCTCGGGTTTGCTCCCCGAGGTCTTGGGATCGACTCTCAAGCCCGGTATGAACCCCATCACGGACACTAGGGGGGCGGTGCTGGTTATCCTGTGACCGTAGGGATTAGTCTCACCTCCCGCTCGCACCTCCCTGAACCAGTGTAAGGGTGGGCCGCTGGGCGGGGGCCGCGGGGATACCCTTCGAGACCAAAAAATAAAAAAAAATAAAAAAAAATTCTGATATAATAATATAATCATAAGATAATCAAATAAAATAAATTTAAATAGATTATAAATTATACAATATAAACAATTAAAATTTATAACAATAATATAACTTGTGACACAGTTATGTTCAAGTTTTGATATGAAGATCTTTTTATGTTCAAACATTGCTTGCATATATCATAAATAGCCTCATTTTCAAGGAGTACTTGCCACATCTATGTGCTCTAATAGATAATGAGTTGAAAGTCTATTGTTATATGGTTCTACAACAACACCATTGATCTAGAAGGTTTTGAAAAATTGTGGGCAAAAAGGGATAGAAACATCTTCTTCCTCCTTAGAGTTGCGAATCTAACTACAAATCTGCCTAGGGGTTGGGTCAGAAGGTACACAGAGGATAAGGAGCTTGAGGACGAATTTGATGTTGATGATGTCCAGGAATGGGGGTTGGGTGAAGGAGAGGAATGGCAAGAAAACGACCAACGGGACCCAAAAGAAAAAGCTAATGATCTGACTCACAAGAATTGCGGCCCAGACTGTCCCACAATCGCCAGTTATAAGGCATACCTGAAGCGGTGAGATTCTGAAGATGAAGATGAGGATCTCTGAGCTTCAAAGGTACTCATAGAATTGAAGTCTCTCAAGATGGGTTTCTTTATCAATGTGCAATGTAATTATCTACTAAGTAGTTTATGGTTAGTAGCTTTTGTGTCAGTCTCGGGTGTGGGGTATAATTAGCACAGTTTATGGCGTCGTGTATAGCTAGCAATCCTGGTATGCCAGTAATTGAAAGGACAACTAGATTTTGGTCTATCCATCATGTTTTGGTATATTGTTGGTCTGGTTGGTCAATAATACAGAAAAGACCAACCAACATTTTTTGCTGCTACTCCTGAAATATTTTTTGGAAATCAATATAGGGTGTTTTGATTTTTGTGAATATAAAGATGTTCTTGGAGTAAGGGTCTTAGTCCAAACCCAGTACCTCTAACAATATTGAAAACTAAAAACCCTTACAAACTACTGCAATTGTCATAAAGCTTCCTTATTTGGCCTAGACAAATATCTAATGCATCTTTGCCTATAGTATAATGGCCTTGAGCAAAGTTGTTAGTTTCATCTTCCTTGCTAGAATAAGATGTTCAAGGTGCAATAGTCTCTTATATGCCTTTGTTCTACTCTAATCGATGATTGTTGGTTCAAGATCAACAAACAAATCTCTGGAATATACTTCCCACGTCCACTTTTATTGGACAAAGTGCTATGTGCATGTAGTGTAGAAAATTGTACTCCTATGTGAGTATAATTTCACACTTAATTTGGACCTATTTTAGTGACTTCAATTTTATGCATTTTATCCTTCATAAATAAGCACATAAACCCCTTTGTTATGCATCCCAAGGCCTATTTTAAGCATTTTTGACAATACAACATGCATTGAATAAATGCATTTAATTAATTTAATGCCCTGAAATTCATAAATCCTAACAATTTAATTCTCTTTCAAGTTCAAATATAAAGCTTAAAAGACACATAGTTTCATTATCAATGTAGTTCAAATTGTACCATATTATTATATAAAAGTAAAATCATTTTTTTTTACATGTGGTGTTTGTAAGCATGTTACAAATTGCAATGAATGAGATTGATTACATAATTTTGATTAAAGAATCCATCTCTTATAAATCAATTGAAAAAATGATTTATAAAAAACAACATTTTCAAAAATAAAAAAATTACACAAGTTAAATGGATTTGATTTGAATTAAACTCCATCATTAAACAAGCATTAGCCAAAGTAATATAAAGATTGATGAATTTATGAGAAGTCCTAGTACTTCAGTAATATATAAGTCTAGTCTTACATCATCAATACATAAAGTTGTGAGAAGATTTTTATACAAGTATTTTACTTATATTGATCAACAATTTAGATTTGTAAAATGTTGTTAATCTCATTTGTATTATTATTACAAATTCATAGTCTATTAAAGACTGGAAATATATTTGTATTCTTATGTAAAATAAAAATTGATATGCATTTATGATCATCAAATTAAAATTGTGACAAAAATATTAAAAGATTAGTATTCTCCATTTTTTTAAAGAATTATAAATTTACTATAAATGTTGAAATTAGAAAAAATAATAATTTTATAAACATTTTGACATTGGCTTCAATTATTTAAATTATAATGACAATGTAAGTAAGAAAAACATTGGTGGTTGGAAATCTTATTGTAGTCTTGGGAACATTCAAGAAATGTTGGTCTTTTGAAGTAGAATAATTTTATTTTGTTTCTAACACTTTAATCATTCCACTTATTTATATGGTTATTTTTTTTTTTTGAAATTGAGTTAATTTGAAAGAATCTTATAACTTGTAATTTTAGATATAAAAAAATACTTCATAACACATTCTTTTGAGTGAATTAAGTTGCATTTGGATGAATCATAAATCTATGATTAGATAATTAGAATATAAATACAAATTATGAACTTGAACCAATGAGTTTTGTTAATTAGTTATTAATAAGTTGGCTTTGAACCAATTTAAAAATAGCATTTTTACCTTCTTGAGATAAATTTATTTTTCTTGGGTGGATGTTAAAAAAAAAGGTAAACTATTATTTTGACATTTTTTTAGAAGTGATTTTACTTCACTTTTACCTTTCTTTATATATAAACAACTTCTAATAACTACTCATTTGAATATATAACAATATTATATTAATAATTTAAAGGAATAAAATAGTATAAAAATTCTAAAAAGTACATTAAAATGTTTATTTTACAATATAAAACTGTAGACACTTAAAAATGTGTGGATGGATCACATTGGCTAACTATTCGTCTTCAAACCCATCCTCTTTTCCCTTTATTAATTAAATTAGCCTAGCTATTTAATTAATTGCATCATTTTTGTCTATTAACCTAACACATCAAATCTAGGGTTAATTCATCCCTTTCACACTAACATTTCATCTCATTAAATTAAATAAATAAAACTATTTAATTTAATTCCCTAAGTCATCTTATTTAATTAAATAACCCTAAGCTATTTAATTAAATTTCATTTCACCTTTCCCCCTTTCACTAAATCATTTAATTTAATGAAAATCACTTTAATTCTTCTAATCCCCTAATTACATGATTAAACCTTGTTTAATTAATTTAATTTTCCTCTAAAAATTTCCCATGGAATATTCCCTATCTCCTTTTTTGCACAATTAAAAATTTCTTTTAAGTTACAAAATATCTTTATCTTCACCCATGAGAATATTCCTAAGAATATTCTCTCTCCTCCAATCATATCACTTGGCTTCTTAAGTAAACTAAACTTATGACCTCTTGAGCAAGTCACCCGTGACCTCTGTGTGCAAGTCAAAAGTGTGTTTGTTTGGAACAAATGTGAGCCCTTAATTAAATCTCATCTTGCATTCTCACCCATTGACGAGAATCCATAATCAATGCCTCCTATTTCCTCCATCCTTGACCACTGATTAATCTTTCTGATCTCAACCCTCCATTTGTCATTTGTTTTCCTATAAAAAGTCACTATTTAGAGACAAATAGATCCATCTGTCAATTGCAAACTTATGTTGTTGAATTCAATCACATTCAAACTCATATTTTACTCACATTTAACATATTTTAGTTCATTTTTAGTTGCATATTAGCTTTAAGCTTACATTAATGGCTTCCATGCATCCATCTTAGCTTGTTTATAAATTAGGGTTTGATTTAGGGTTTGACTTAAAAATCCATATTAAGGATTTTGGCTTCTAAATAATGGTTCATAATAAGGGCTTCCAATTTATGTTCAAGTCAAAAAGTTTAGAGAAATCCAAGTGGGGACTCAACAAGTATAGCCATTTCAAACCTAGGATTGTAAATGATTGTGATTTAGTTTGATACATTGAGCTTCTTCTAAAATGTTACAAAAACAAACATTCACTATCCTCCTCAAAATTTCAAACACTCTGGCCTAAAAATGGATACCTCTTGAATTAGCCTTGATATTACTGCTTGTCCTAAGGATTTCTATCCTTAGAGATTTTTAAATATCTTGACTTGATCTCAATCTATATTTTCCAAAGACAACATAGGCAATTATGGCTTCAACCTCATGATTTTCACAAAATGGACATTGTGAAAGTTATGATGTTGTTGACATAAACATTTAGTTTGAAAACATAACCAAGACAAGTGTTTGCGGTAAAAATAACCTCATTAATCCAAGATTAAATCAAATGAACACCTGACATTGATGTATGTTCAAATCATTAACTCCCTGAACATAAGCAAATTGAGACAAGGAAAACATTGCAAACATTGAGTCCAAAATCGTTGTTTTCCATTATCCAAAATCATTAAGTTTCACTTTACCAAAATCATTGGGTCCTATTTCCAAAATCGTTTGAGTCCTATTTTACCAAAATCATTGAGTTCTTAGGGTTTCATCACTTTAGAGGTATAGCATGTTTCTCACTACCTTGGCCTTGGAAAATAAAGGTTCACTCTAGGTCAACATTGGTTCAAACATTTCACTCACCCTTCCATCAAATTTCATCCTTCACTTCACAAAAAATTACAAATTTTTTGAATACACCACACTTTATGACTTGAACATCAATCAAACTCCAAATGTAATGCCTCATTGTGCAAACCTCAAAGGAACAACTAAAAACACAACAATTTGAAAAAAAACACACATAAAGAATGCACTTTAAGTATTCCAACATAACCAATGATTCAAGTTGCACATCTAAGTCCCTTGGGGTACACGAGGTGACATTACCTAAACTATCCCATAAAAAAGTTAACAAATGAAATATTAAATTACCAATTATGTATCCCTTCATTCACACATCATCATTTAAAACATTCATTAACAATAACCAAAATGATAAGAATAATCCATATAAAACTATACATGCAAATTACAATAAATTAATCATGAATATATTAAGTACATATTTCCACAGCTACAACATGACATTAACAATATTTAAAAATAGTAGTTCATTGAATGATTTACATGGTATGATAATACATTACATCAGTCTGATAGTACATCTCAATGAACACATATACAAAATTACATGATAAGTCTTCCCAACGCATGTGGGAGTGATACATCAATACATAAAATACATCTGGAGTACAAATATACATCTGGTAACATATAAATCCTAGATCAAACTGCATCCACAAAACTCTGCACTGAATGGTACAATTGCACCCAAGGGGACCCAACGGGGTGTGTAGCACGTTCCACCCAACCACCCCCGTGCTGGGAGTAAACAAGGAAGGATCCCCAACCAAGCACATCCAAACAGTAAGACAAGACTAAACTCTAGACACGAAAAGCAAGAGAACACAAAGAAATATCTCATAACGACAATAAATTTCCAAAACGTAACAATAGACCACTTCTAGAGGATTTCAATAAAACAACTCAAAGGGAATGCTAGAGGAGAGTTTCATCGCATGGCCTTACATGGATTATCCAGAAAACCTATCACAAGGTGCCACCTCCATCTATGGTTATCCTGACAGCCTATCTCAAGGCGCCGCTCCATAGGGTTACTCATGTGAAACCGTTAACCTCTCATGAGGATGAGGCAACGATCATGCCAACCACGACCTTCTCCACCAACCTTTAGTCTATGATAGCACTAACAGGTGGATGAGGCATGCATAATTATCTTGATTAATGTTTAACAACCCACCCCCTAATTAATTACTTAGCTTATCACTTAATACTCTAACTCTAACGTGAGTTACCCTAACAGTCCCTTTGTGTGCTGACCCCCATGTAGAGCCACTTTCCCTAGAACCCAAAACATAAAATCCAACACCAAGGAGTTGTACCACAAGAACACTAAACCAACAAATGGAACATCCGTGAGGAAAAACCATCTCGCCAAAGACATATGAAACAACATCCATAAAAATGGTACAACCCATGTGTAAAATCTAGTCACAACTATATCCAAAACATAGGAACAAATATCCAATTACAAGCTCAAATATAAACATCAATTTCCCCACCTCTAGAAGTTCCAAACCAACAACTTAAGCTCCTATAGAAGGATAAACTAACTCAAGGGCTTTCCCACACGACATAAATCCAAATAAGAGAAAGCCACAATTGGCTCAACAAAAATTCGACAATGCAATGGCCAGAAAAAAATAAATAATTGCTTACACAAAATCATTCAACTTAATTTAAATCATATAGCTTATTTCTAATTTTCTCAATTACACTATAACATTGCAAATTTAACATTATCTAATTTATTCCATAATTTCCACATATATAACCATTTATATATATTTATATATATACACACATATATATATGCTTTTAAGCATATATACATATATATATAAATAAAAGATCTATTAAAATCATGCGTTTAAATCATATTATAAAAATGCTATTATACATCACTGTTATTTACAACAATTTATATAGATATACATATATATTTATATATATACATAGATATATATATATATAGATATATATATACACATATATTAATAAACACACACATATATATATTAATATATAGATATAACATATATATTTTATATTAAAAAAATAATTAAAATTAAAAATAATAATTAAAAGAACCTTTTAAGTATAATACACAGAAACCTGTGCGCAGGTACTGCGTACCCCCCAACTGTGGGGAGGCCACAGCCCCCACACGACTGTGTACAACAACGCTCGGCTGTTGTGTGCAACCGGTGGTGGCTATGTACTGCCACCACAGGGTGTGGGGTGGTACGGCTTCGGCTGACCACTCCACCTCTAAAAATATATTTTATTTTATATATATATATTTTAATTTTATTTCATTTCCAAACACAGGACAACCCTGCAACCGATATATATATTAATATATTATATATTTTTTTAAAAAATAACATAACACAAATTTTGTAAAGAATGTATATATATTTTTTAAAAGGACAGTACATGACATATGTACAAATATTCATATATATATATATAGGTGTATGTATAATTATATTTGCCCAAATAATACAAAATAAATAAACAAGTAGGATCAAAACCAGTCCAATTCATTTTCCTTCAATCATAGAATAAATATGGGTATACAATTTTAATACCCTAATAAATTGATTTTCTTTCAAATCAAGAATTTTAACAAGAAGATTTATTGAAGAAATTCATAATTTTTTTCAATAGACTTCTACATAACACTTAAAGGTTTAACACAATTTTTTTTTTTCTAAAACAAAACCCTCTTTCAAAAATAGAGAAATTGATTTTCAAATATGGCAGACATGGTTTTTGTTTTCCCTTACAAAACAATGAAAAGGAAACAAAATAATTAATTAATTGAAAAGAACCTGGAGTCCTTCATTTGATGACCAATGCAAACACGATAACCCTTCTTCCTCTTTCGAAAATGAACTCCCTCTGTAAATCCTTCTCAAATTCCTTTCAGCTAACTTCTGAATCAACTTGCTATTCTTTTCTTACATAACAATTTCTCTAGAGAAATGCAAAAAAACTTATCTTTTTCTTTTCTAGACCCAAAACCAAAAACCATTCCTGTGTGTGTAGAAAACTTCCTTCCCTCACAAAATAAAGAAAAATAAATAAAGCTCTTTTTTTTTTTCTCAAAAATCCAACCCATCCATTGGTTCTTTTTTCTTGCTTTAAAAGCTCACACTTATCTCACAAATTTTAATTAAAAATTCATTAATTTCATATTTATCCTCACATGATATTATCCTTAGATTTAAAAATATTAATATTTTGAAAAAGACAATTACAATTATCACAAACATTATCTATTTAAATTAATTACTCTATTCCTTTTTAATTAATTAAAAATATTTTAATTTACAATATTTGAAATCCAACATTTAACTAAATTACAATTACTCCCAATTAATCATATCCACAAAATATCATTAATTTATTCCATATAAAGTAAAAATAGATTAAATAACAACTAACCATAATTAAAATAAATAAACAACAACAACCAATACAGAGACAAGGACAAAGTCAAAACCATGACACAACAAGATTCACAATGAGGTGATGGACTTAGGACGGGGACACTTCCTTATCAACTCCTTTTTTCAACATTGTACCCATTGGGTTAATTTAATGGTCACCCTGTCCTGCCAAAGTAGGTGGAATCGAGACTTTGTTCCTGCAATTCCTGCATACAACCAAACGTCAAGTAGCATGTAAATCTCCATTGTAGACACATTGTGAAAGGTAATCACAGGGTAGTAGGGAACTCGCAAGTGAGTGATGCTACTCTGTCCTTTCACCAAGACTCACTAGCAAACACATCAGAAACCATAGCAACATAGAATCACAACATCACCACATATAATATTAAAGAAAACCATGGCATAACTAGATAATATAACCACCACATAATGTATCATCAAACATCATAAGTAATGTCAAGTGCAGCAAACCAACCAAACTATGAATCCACACACAACCAAGTCGGTGAACTAATCACCATCACAAACCAAGTATCAAACCAACACATAAGAGTATCAAAGAGTATCAGCAACATGAGGGGTATTACATCCTCCCCCATAGAACATGGCTTACTCCTGGAAGCCAGTAAATAAATATGGGTAAGCCTCTCTAATATGGGACGCATCCTCCCATGTCATCGAAGTCTCATCATTTGGGTCCCACTGAACCCGCACATGTTCAATAGCTCTGCCCCTTAAGGCGAGTCTCCGATGTTGTAGCACAACCACAGGCTTGAGAGCTAGTTGCCCATCCTCGACCTATAGAGCATTCCAATCAAGTATGTGAGTAACATCAAGATAATACGGTCTAAGGATTGAAACATGAAAAACATCGTCAATCCACGATAGAATGGGTGACAAGGCTAGGCAGTAGGCAACATAACCAATTCTTTCTAACACCTCAAATGACCCTACAAAGTAGGGCACAAGCTTAGAACCCTTTCCATAACAAATAGGGCTCTTCTGCAAACATACTCAAAGAAACACCCAATCACCAACTGCAAACTTTTGATCAACTCTATATGCATCAACATACTTCTTCTACCTATCTTGATCCACTACAAGATGCTCTCAGATGCGAGCTACCTGCTGTTCCATATCTCAAAGCATTTCAGGTCCAAGGAGAACCCTGTCCTCTAACCGATCCCAGCTCAAAGGGGTACAACAAGGACAACTATATAAAGCCTGAAAAGGAGCCATGCCAATCGAACTATGGTAACCATTGTTGTAGGAAAAATCGACAAAGTGCAGATAATCTTCCCAACATGATTGTTGGTCCATGACATACATGCGGAGCATATCCTCAAGCACTTGATTAACTCTCTTAGTCTGACCATCTGTCTTAGGATGGTAGGCAGAACTAAAGTTTAATTGAGTCCCTAAGGACCGCTGCAAAGATGTCCATAGTGCATATGTGAATACCAGATCTCTTTCAGAAATGATTCTTTATGGTATCCCATGCAATCAGACAATGTCCTCCATGAACACCTTGGCCACCAAAGAAGCAGTATAGGAAGATTGGATAGGAGAGAAATGGGCCACCTTGGTCAGTTTTCCCACAGTGACCATGATAGCATCATGCCGCCTAGAAGACATAGGCAAGCCGACAATGAAATCCATAGAGATAATGTCCCACTTTCATTCTAGAACAAGATGAGGCTACAACAAACCTATCAGATGATGATGTTCAACCTTAACCCTCTAATATTCTAGACATCTAACCAAAAAATCGACGATATCACACTTCAATCTTGCCCAAAAATATAGTGAGCACAGATCTGCATACATTTTCTTAACTCCAGGATGTGTCAAATAAGGTGCCCGATGGGATTCAGTCAATATTAGGGTGCGAAGACCCTCTGTAGGAGGTACATACATTCGGCCTACATAGCGTAAGACACCATCAAAATCTAGTGAGTATCCAACAAATTTTCCTTCTAAAGTTCTACCCAACTCAATTTTAGATTTCACCTCTTGATACCAATTGTTTGAGGAGAGAGCGGTGAGGATATGACTCCTCAAATCAACCTCGAGAGCCACTACAAAAATCTCATGTCTACGTCAGCTCAAAGCATCTACCACCACATTCTCTTTTCCCTACATATACTTTACTTCAAAATCGTATTCGTACGAGAATTCCATCCACCTTCTCTATCTTGCATTCAGATTTGGCTACGTGAAGATGTATTGTAGACTATGATGATCCATATGCAACTCGAACCGATTCCCTAAAAGGAAATTTCTTCATCTTACCAGAGCATGAACCACAACGGCTAACTCAAGATCATGTGTGGGGTAGTTCAATTCATGATCCTTAAGTTTATGGGATTCATACACAATCACTCGCCCTTCTTGCATCAAAACGGCCCCTAAACCTTCCAAGGAAGCATCTGTACATACTACAAATTCCTCCATAGGATCTAGTACTGCCAAAATTGGTGCAGTGGTCAGCTTTTCCTTAAGAATCTGGAAGGCTAACTGACATTGATCTAACCAAAGAAGTTTCTTCCCCTTTCTCTGGAGAGAGGTGATGGGATGCACAATCCTAGAAAAGCCTTGGATGAACCGCTGATAATAGCCTGCTAATCCCATGAAACTGCAAATTTCTGAGACATTCATGGGTACGCGCCAATCCAAAATGGCCTAAATCTTTGCAGGATCCACAAAAATTCCCTCACCTGAAATGACATGACCCAAGTATTGAACTTCAGTCTTATAGAATTCACACTTTTCCAGGTTGGCATACAACTGATTGTCCCTTAAGCATTATAGCACCTATCTTAGATGTTCCTCACATTCCTCCATAGACTTGGAGTAAATTAGAATATTGTTGAGAAACACAAGGACAAATCTATCCAAATATGTTCAGAACAACCCATTCATTAAGCTCATGAAGACCAAAGGTGCATTTGTCAGACCAAACTACATCACAGTGAAATCGTAATGTTCATATTGAGTGTGAAATGTTGTTTTATGAATATCTGGTTCTGCAATCCGCAATTGATGATACCCTGATTTGAGATCAATCTTAGAAAATATCTTCACTCCTTTTATCTGATCAAAAAGATCATCAATTCTGGGCAAGGGATATTAGTTTTTCACTGTTACTTTGTTCAATTTCCTGTAATCAATACACAAACGGAGAGAACTATCCTTCTTTACAAAAATTACGGGTGCTTCCCAAGGGGAAACACTTGGGTGAATAAACCCCTTAGCCAACGACTCCTCCAATTCCAGACAAAGTTCTTGAAGCTCTTGTGCTGTCATCCGGTACGGAGCTTGAGATATAGACTCAACTCCAAGTACCAGATCAATCCTGAAATCTATATCTTGCTTTGGCGGCATACCCGGTATCTCTCTTGGAAAAACATCAAAAAACTCCTTAAGGAGTGGGTAATCATCCAATGACACCCGTTGACTATCCTCTGTCTCAAGATCACCCCCTAATACTACAAAAAGCTAACAACCCTGCCGAAAAAACCTTTTAGTTGCATGGCAGAGATCATTCACAATGAAATGGGCCTTTGAATACCCATGATCTCGACCTCCTTTTTAGAATCATCAATGCACTGCACTACTTTACAACGACAGTCTATCACGACACGGTGTGCACTCAACCAATCCATTCCCAAGATGACATCATATGAGCCAAGAGGTAGAATCCGGAGATCCACCTTAGTTGTCAATGCCCTTATATCCAGACTACAACCCTGAACAAGCTTCTCTACTACAACCTTTGACCTTGAGGTCAATTCAACCTGCCATTTTATGCCTTGCCTAGATGCCACCAATCTACATCACTCTACTATTGAAGGAGATATAAAAGAGTCAGATGCACCAAAATCGAAGAGTATGGAAATACTAGTGTCATGCAACACACTTGATGTCTTAATTATAGTGCCCTAATATTCTGCTTGATGATTGTCCATTGCCACAAACACCTAATTTGCCCCACTTACATCGCCTACTATCGGCTCAAAAGCAGCTGGTCTTTCGCTAAAACCCGAAGTACTCCTTTGTGGACACTGTCTGGCAATATGTCCCTACTACCCACATGAGAAATAGCTTGTGACTTGCCCAAATCCTCTAATACCAGATGATGCACTCGACTGTTGAAAACTGCCTCGTGAAGGTGTTGACTGTGTGCTTTGTGCAGGCTGCACAAAACAATCCGGTCTATTACGCTGCCAACTTTGGTTCTTCTTGTTCTGAGATCTATCTCCCTGCTGAGACTGTGATTTGTTCTGTTTGGGTTGTGACTGCTGCTACTGCGGAACCCCCTTAGAGGGTGCCTAAAAATTCCTAGAAGAACCTATAGCTTGAGGTTGTCCACCTCTAGAACCAAAACCTGATGCTGGAACACTACCAATCTGAACTCCTGTGTGTCCTCCCAATGCCATTGCCAAATTTTCTTCTACTAGCTGAGCCTTCTCAACCACTACCTCCATTGTCTTCAGCTCAAAGACTCTAACTCCACCACTAATTCGAGTGTGTAAGCCCTGAAGGAAATGTTAAACCAACATTCCCTTATCATGACTGATTCCTGCATATTGCTTTAATTCATAGAATCGCCGCTCATATTGTTCAATGGACATCGACATCTGCTTAAGGTCATGAAACTCATTTTCCCTACATTACCTCCAATGATCTAAAAGGAAGCAAGCCCTGAACCTATCTAGAAATAGCTCCCATGTGACCATGCTGATATCAAGATGTAACTTTTTCTCTTCTAGCCACCACCAAGTGGATGTGACGCCTTGTAGATGCATGACTGCACACTGAGCTTTGGTATTGCTACCATAGGGGTGCATCGAAAAGCATCGATTCAAATCAATCAACCATGTTTCCACTTCCAAACCTCCTCCAGAACCATCGAATGTAGGCGGGTGTGCTCTCATCAAGTCTTTCATATGACCAGCTAGTGCTGTATCCTGATTTGTCGTTACTTCCCTCCGCCTTGGCAACCTTTCCCTTTCTCTCTTGACCCGTTGCTCCTCCTCTGGCCTGGGTCCCAACCGATCAAGTATCTCCCCCAAAAGGTACTGCAACGATCCATCTAAACCAGACTGTTCTAGGTTTTGACCACCACCTGATGGATTGTGTTGAGGACTCCGTTGTTCCTCCTACTCTGAACTATGTGAACTTGGTGGTGATGGACTTTGGCGGTTGGCTCCACGGCCACCACCTCGACCTCTTCCTTGGCCACGACCTCTACCTCGAGGTATGATCATGCACAACAATTAGGGTTATGTAAGATCAAGAGTTAACGCAAAGGTTGCCTAACAAACACAAACTACCCAGAGAACCTAGTGTTAGCAACCTTGGCTTTGATACCAAGTTGTAACGCCCCATCACGCAAACCCCAAAGGAACAACTAAAAATGCAACAATTTTAAAAATAAATAAATAAAGAATGCACTTTAAGTATTCCAACATAGCCAATGATTCAAGTTGCACATTTAAGTCCCTTGGGGTACACGAGTTGACATTACCTAAACTAACCCATAACAAAGTTAACAGATGAAATATTAAATTACCAATTATGTATCCCTTCATTCACACATTATCATTTAAAACATTCATTAACAATAACCAAAATGATAAGAATAATCCATATAAAACCATACATGCAAATTACAATAAATTAATCATGAAAATATTAAGTACATATTTCCATAGATACAACATGACATTAACAGTATTTACAGATGGTAGTTCAAGAATGATTTACATTCTATGATAATACATTACATCAGTCTGATAGTACATCTCAATAAACACATATACAAAATTACATGATAAGTCTTCCCAATGCACGTGGGAGTGATACATCAATACATAGAATACATCTGGTAACATATAAATCCTGGATCAAACTGCATCCACAAAACTCTGCACTGAATGGTACAACTGCACCCAAGGGGACCCAACGGGGTGTGTAGCACATTCCATCCAACCACCCCCATGCTGGGAGTAGACAAGGAAGGATCCCCGACCAAGCACATCCAGACAGTAAGACAAGATGACAATAAATTTCCAAAACATAACAATAGATCACTTCCAAAGGATTTCAATAAAACAACGCAAAGGGAATGCTAGAGGAGAGTGTCATCGCATGGCCTTACATGGATTATCCAGACAACCTATCACAAGGTGTGACCTCCATCTATGGTTATCCTGACATCCTATCTCAATGTGCCACTCCATAGGGTTACTCATGCAGAACCATTAACCTCTCGTGATGATGAGGCAACGATCATGCCAACCATGGCCTTCTCAGCCCACCTTTAGTCTATGATAGCACTAACAGGTGGATGATGCATCCATAATTATCTTGATTAATGTTTAACTACCCACCCCCTAATTAATTACTTAGCTTATCACTTATTACTCTAACTCTAACGTGGGTTACCCTGACAGTCCCTTTGTACGCTGACCCCCATGTAGAGCCACTCTCCCTAGAACCCAAAACATAAAATCCAGCACCAAGGAGTTGTACCACAAGAACACTGAACCAACAAATGGAACATCCGTGAGGAAAAACCATCTCGCCAAAAACATATGAAACAATATCCATAAAAATGGTACAACCCATGTGTAAAATCCAGTCACAACTATATCCAAAACATAGGAACAAATATCCAATTACAAGATCAAATATAAACATCAATTTCCCTACCTCTGGAAGTTCCAAACCAACAACTTAAGCTCCTATAGAAGGATAAACTAACTCAAGGGCTTTCCCACACGACATAAATCCAAATAAGAGAAAGCCACAATTGGCTCAACAAAAATTTGACAATGCAATGGCCAGAGAAAAATAAATAATTGCTTACACAAAATCATTCAACTTAATTTAAATCATATAGCTTATTTCTAATTTTCTCAATTACACTATAACATTGCAAATTTAACATTATCTAATTTATTCCATAATTTCCACATAAATAACCATTTATATATATATATGCTTTTAAGCATATATACATATATACATATATATATATAAATAAAACATCTATTAAAATCATGCTTTTAAATCATATTATAAAAATGCCATTATACATCACTGTTATTTACAGTAGTTTATATATATATACATATATATATTTATATATTTATATACATATATATATATACACATATATTAATACACACACACACATATATATATTAATATATATATAACATATATATTTTATATAAAAGAAAAAATTAAAATCAAAATCAAAATTTAATGAACCTTTTTATTATATTACATAGAAACCCGTGCGTACGTACTGCGTACCCCCCACTGTGGGGAGGCCACAGCCCCCACACGGCTGCATACAACAACCCTCGACTACTATGCGCAGCTGGTGGTGGCTGCGTGCCACAACCACAGGGTGTGGGGTGGTATGGCTTTGACTGACCACTCCACCCCTAAAAATATATTTTATTTAATTTTATTTAATTTCCAAACGCAGGACAATGCAACTTATATATATATATATATATATATATATATATTAATATATTATGTTTTAAAAAAACAATAGAACACAATGTCAAAAAGAATATATATATATATTAAAAGGATAGTACATGACATATGTACATATATATATATTCATATATATATATATTTTTCATATATATATATATATTATATATATATATATATTCATATATATATATATTTTCATATATATATATTCATATATATATATATATATATATTCATATATATATATATTTTCATATATATATATATATATAGGTGTATGTATAATTATATTTGTCCAAATAATACCAAATAAATAAAATAATAGGATGAAAACCAGTCTAATTCATTTTCCTTCAATCACAGAATAAATATGGGTATATAATTTTAATACCCTAATAAATTGATTTTCTTTCAAATCAAGAATTTTAGTAACAAGATTTATTGAAGAAATTCATAAGGTTTTTCAATAGACTTCTATAGAACACTTAAAGGTTTAACACAAACAATTTTTTTTTTAAAACAAAACCCTCTTTCAAAAACAGATAAATTGATTTTCAAATATGGCAAACATGATTTTCGTTTTCCCTTACAGAATAATGGAAAGGAAACAAAATAATTAATTAAGAACAATGAAAAGGAAACAAAATAATTAATTAATTGAAAAGAACCTGAAGTCCATCGTTTGATGATGAATCCAAACACGGTAACCCTTCTTCCTCTTTCAAAAATGAACTACCTTTGCAGATCCTTCTCAAATTCCTTTCAGCTAACTTCTGAATCAATTTTCTATTCTTTTCTTACAAAATAATTTCTCTAGAGAAATGCAAAAAAATTAATCTTTTTCTTTTCCAGACCCAAAACCCAAAACCATTCCTTTGTGTGTAGAAAACTTCCTTCCCTCACAAAAATAAAGAAAAATAAATAAAGCTCTTCTTTAAAAAAAAAAAAAACATCCAACCCATCCATTGGTTCTTTTTTTCTTGCTTTAAAAGCTCACACTTATCTCACAAATTTTAATTAAAAATTCATTAATTTCATATTTATTCTCACATGATATTATCCTTAGATTTAAAAATATTAATATTTTGAAAAAGACAATTACAATTATCACAAACATTATCTATTTAAATTAATTACTCTATCATTTTTAATTAATTAAATATCTTTTAATTTATAATATTTTAAATCCAACATTTAACTAAATTACAATTACTCACAATTAATCATATCTACAAAATATCATTAATTTATTCCATATAAAGTAAAAATAAATTAAATAACTACTAACCATAATTAAAATAAATAAACAACAACCAATACAGAGACAAAGACAAAGCCAAAACCATGACACAACAAGACTCACAACGAGGTGACAGACTTGGGACGAGTACACTTCCTTATCAACTCCCTTTTTCAACATCGTACCCATTGGGTTAATTTAATGCTCGCCCTGTTCTGCCGAAGCAGGTGAAATCGAGACTTTGTTCTTGCAATTCCTGCATACAAACAAACATCAAGTAGCATGTAAATCTCCATTGCAGATACACCGTGAAAGGTAATTGTGGGGTAGCAGGGCACTCTCAAGTGAGTGATGCTACTCCGTCCTTTCACCAAGACTCACTAGCAAACACATCATAAACCATAGCAACATAGAATCACAACATCACCACATATAATATTAAAGAAAACCATGGCATAACTAGATAATATAACCACTACATAATGTATCATCAAACATCATATGTAATGTCAAGTGCAGCAAACCAACCAAACTATGAATCCACACACAACCAAGTCGGTGAACTAATCACCATCACAAACCAAGTATCAAACCAACACATAAGAGTATCAAAGAGTATCAGCAACATGAGGGGTATTACACCAAACCCTAACTTGTCTAGTTTGTATGTGAAATGTATCCTTTTCCATGCATTGGAGTAAGTTAGTTATCATCTTTGAACTATTTATCTTGAAGGTCACGAGTCTACCCTAAATATTTCCAAGTTCATAAACATCCTTTATCTTAACATCCAAACATCAAATTCAAGTCAAAAGTGTTGTCCCAAAATGTTTGCAAAGATCACTTCTTGCATCATCCACCTTTTCATCTCCCATTATCATCATTGCTCAAAAGGACTTAGAGTGTCCCTTTTACCTAGATTTGAGTCAACTAGAGAGTTCAAACATTACAAATCTCAATGCACCTCTCCCATCGTTGACCCACAAACTATGGTTAGAACAAGATCACAACACAAGAGAATCATGGAGAAAACAAAAGTCTCATCTACCATCAGTGATCCCAATCCACAAGAATTTGATCCAAGTAGTTATTCTACCCCCTCACAACAAATAAATAAATTAACCCATGGTTTATGTACTTATACTTTTTAAGCATTTCCACATAATATTTAGAAAGTTATTATAAAAATAAATTAACAATTATTTATATTCTCTTATCAAAATAATTACAAAATTAAATTTTAATTTGTAAGATATATTCACTTGATAGTCATTATAGATACATTTAAATAAAATTTACCACTAGTTGTATCAAAATAATTACATTAAAAAAAAACATTAAAACAAATAAATATAAAAAACGATATTTTTATCTAACAATAAATAATATTTATGAAATAAATATTTTATTTAAAAAATATCTTCCCAAAATAACTATTTTTTTACATCATAAAATAACAATATAAAAGAAAAACTATTGGCCTTGGTTTTAAAAGCAAACCAGCCATTGCCTTGGCTTCCTGCCACTGCTTACGTGTCCATCAGTTAACACTTTTTTTAACCTTCAAAATCGCATATATATATATTCACCCCATCAGCAATATAATTTTATTCACGTAAAGCTTATTTGGTAATTTTATGGACTTTTTACATCTGAAGTTTATTATCAAATATTTTATGTTGTAAGACCATTCACCGGCAAAAGCGCCTGTATTTGCGCGTCAACTGAAACGCCATGCGATGCCCTCAAACCGTCAGTATCACTTTTAATGCTTCTGTCATTTTCATTGAGAGAAGATGCATAATTTTATGTAAGTAATTTTTATGGACTGTTGACTGTTAAGCTGTCTGTTTTGATTTTGAATGTACATTTCATCATATTTCTATCACATGATTTTGATGTTTAAGTATAACATCTAATTTTTCATTTCAGAAGTGTATAACAGTATTTATTTAACTTTTTATTGGCTTTTTGACTGTTAAATTGTTTGATATTTATGTAGTACGTGTAGTTTGTACTTTGAAGGTGTACAATGTTTTTATTTATACATAACTTACTATTGACTGTTAAATTGTTTGATATTTAAGTAGAACGTGTAGTTTGTACTTTGAAGGTATACAATGATTTTATTTATACAACTTACTATTGACTGTTTGATGGTTGAACCACTTGATATTTCAGTAGAGCATATACTTCAAAGATTTGTAAGTATTTTGACCATGAAACTGTCCGATGTTTAAACAGAACATGCCACTTATTCTTCTAAGGTACATAAAGATCCCTCTCAAATAAAACAAGAGAAAATAAAAGTAGGTTGATTTTCTTTGTTTGTATGTGAAAGATTGTTCTTTCAGATTATATAGTCTTTGTTTTTAGGTGCATCATTTAATATCTGTCAAGTTCAAATATACTTATAATATGAACCATTCACCTTCATTATCAAAGTAGTTTAAATTGTACCACTTTACAATATATAAGTAAAAGTAATTTGTTTTTACATGTGATGTTTATAAACATGTTAAAATATAATAGTTATCCTATTTTGTTACCCCAATCAACAGTATATTTTATTCACATAATGTTATTTGATAATTTAATTCACGTTTTCCATCTCAAATTAAATATCAAGTATTTTCTTATTCACGTTTTCTATCTGTAAAGTTTAATATCAAACATTTTCTGTTTCAAATTCTGTTCACAGGTAAAAGCGCCTATATTCTCGGCGTCAGCTCGGAAACCATCATGTGACGCCGTGCGATGCTCAGAAACCGTCAATATCACTTTTAATTCTTCCATCAAACACGAGGAGTCATCATTTTCATTGACTATTGACTGTTGAGTTGTTTGATGGTCAAATAGAACGTGAAAATTTGTACTTAAAAAATATATAGGAGTCTGTATTTATTCTTTTTATTCATTGTTTTGACTGTTAAATTGTTTGATATTTCTTAATACAAAAGTCTTTATTTACACAATTATTATTGTCTGTCTGATTGATGAATTTTTTGATCTTTTATGTGGAACATGCAATTTGTACTTCAGCATGAGGATATTTATTTATACAACTTATTATTGTGTATTTGACCGTCAAATTATTTGATGTTTCAGTAGTACATGTAACTTATATTTTGACGGTGCATACAGATCTCTCTCAAAATATCTCAAAATATATAAGTAGACACTTTCAAGTTAAAATATCAAACTTGAAAGATACATAGCTTCATTATCAAAGTGGTTCAAATTGTACCATCTTATGATATGAAAGTGAAAGTATTTGTTTTTGATGCAGTGTTTATATGAATGTTAAAAAATGCAATAAATAAGATTTCATTTTATAATTTTCAGTAAAGAATCCATCTCTTATGAATCAATTGGAGAAATAGTTTATAGAACATAATATTTTCTAAAAAAATTACACATAAGATAACAAGTTAAATGGACTTTATTATGAATTAAACTCCATAATTAAATTAGCTTGACCCAAAGTCATACAAAGAATTGTGACTTGGAGAGAAGTCCACCTACTTCACTAGTATATAAGTCTGGTCAATTTATGCAGGTATTTTACTTATATTGTTCAACAATAGATATGTTAAATATTGTTAATTTCATTTGTATTATTATCACAAATTCATGTATATTAAAAACTAATGGCACATTTATATTATTATTAAAAATTCAAATGGAGAAGTATATATGATTATCAAATTTAAATTGTGACAAAAATATTCAAAGATTAAATATTCTTCAATTTTTTTAAAAAATTGTAAATTTAGTATTAATATAAAAAATGAGAAAAAAATATAATTAAATTATATATATATATATATATATATATATATATAATAGGAGATAATGCTTTTAAAGGAGTCTAATTTTATAATCTTGACATTTGTTTAAATATTTTTTTTATTATAATCACAATGCAAATAGGAATTTTTTTGGTTGTTAGAAAACTTATTATAGTCTTGTGAACATTCATGAAATGTTGGTATTTTTGAAGTAGAATAAGATTTTATTTTGGTTTCTAAAAATTCACTTATTTTATATTATATGGTAATAAATTTTGGAATTGAATAAATTTGAAATAATTTTATAACACTTAATAACATATTCTTTGAAGTGAATTAAGTTACACTGGGATGGATTATAAATCCACCATTGGACACTTCGAATATAAATACAACTTACTTCAAGTACCCAAAAAACATCTTAGTATGCGTTTTAAATAAGTAGTTTCTAAGATATTTTTTCTCCAAGTGAAAAAAGCATATTAATTTTTTTCTTTGGTAAAAAAAATAAAAAGTAATGTAAAACCTCTTAAGATTAAAACGTGGTAAACAATAATTATGCCATTTCTATTTAGCTATTTTTGAAAAAGTTAATATAAATATGAGGGGAAAATAATTTGATTTAATGTTAATTATATTTTGAAAGTGTCTGATATTTTGGAAGTCAACTATTATAAGAGTGTTTCCTAGATTTCATTCAATTCCTACACGTGACTCAAATAAATAGATAGAATTTCTTATCTTTTGAATTGTTATTCTACAAACCATTTCAAGAAATTCAAAGAGATATTTTTCATAAAAAAAATCCATAATGGTAAGGTGAGAGAGCTTCAATTATAATCAATGACATTTTGAATGAGAAATACTTGTTGAAAATATTGAAAACATTAGTGAATTTGAATCTAAAGCTAATGATAGGGTGATGATATTGTGTGTGAGCAGGAGTAGGGTGCAAGACCATAGCTGGTAAGTCACGACATGCATCTTTGTAGGTCTCTTTGCATGTGTATGAGGTCTATAGATCAGAGCTCTTGTGAGGTTTTTCTGCCAAGGGGGTTCTTCTACATTCATGGGTTGTTTTGAGTGTTTTTTTTTTCATTTCCTTCTCATTTTTATGATGTCCTCTTGTGTTTGGTCTGAGACAAGGTAGTCTTGCCTTTTCTTTTTCCTATTATGGATCCAAGGGAACTGGCAAGCTCCATGCCATCTATGGATTTTCATGCATCTCTAGGCATGAAGTCTTAATCTCTGTCAATGTTGGCTACCGAGAGTAATCTCTTGTCAAAAGATTTGGGGGTGGGAGGGTTTTCTCCGTCTATAGGCCCTCACATCCTAAAAATCAATAGATGTTTTGAAAGAAGCCAAGAGAGGTTGGTCTTGGTGATTTAGTCAGATACAATAGCATAGGATGTTGATTATTTTTCAAACCATGCTTTAATCTACAAATTCATGGACATGTGAGTCTCGTTACCATTTTTGGTGTAATACCCCTCCTATTGCTGTTTGGACTTGTTATTTTTTTGTGGTTTTGCTTGATACTTTGAGACTATGATTGTTACTGTTATTGTTTGGATTGGTGGATTGGGTAGTTTAGACTGCTACTTTATTTGATGACATGGATATTATGATATGACATTATGGTTACCTTATGGTTTGGTGATGTTTAATTTGATTTTAGTAATATATATTGTGATGCAGTGGATTAATAATCATTTTATGATGATATGATGTGATCAGTTTAGTTTAGCAATGTTACTTTATATTTAATGTTGTAATTGTTAGTATAGTTTTGGTGAGGGGACATTGTAGCACCACTCGTTTACGAGTGCCCTGCTACGTTGCAATTCCTTCTCACGATATGATGTTTTGATTATATATATACATGTTGTACACAACCTTGTTTGTATGCAGGAATTGTAGGAACAGAGTCTCGATTCCACCTACTTCGGCAGGACAGGGCGAGCATCAATTTAACCCAACGGGCATGAAGTTGAAACAAAGATGACAAGGAAGTCACCATGTCCCATGTTCTTCAAACTGTCTTATGTTTAGTAGTATTGTGTGTCTTTGACCTTTGCCATTTTGCATTTTATTATAGTGTTTTTGTGTGAGTGTACTTTTGATATTTATTTTACGTTGGTGTTTTCTATGATGTAATTTAAATAATTAAATGATGTTAATAAATGTTGATAATAGTGTTGCAATAGTTTGTATTAAAATATAAAAGTTTATATTAAAAGCCATATAATTTATTAAAGATAAATAAATGGAAATGTGTAAATTAAATTATTTAAAAATTGATATTTTGATAATTTAATTAAAATAGCATTTTGAGGATAATTAATGAAATAAATTATTTAATAATTTAAATTGTGTGAATTGTAAGTAAAACTGCAAAATCAAAATTAAAACAAAAAGTGTTGTTAAATAGAAAAAAATCAAGAAAAGAAAGAAAAGAAGAAAAGGACCAATGAATGTTGAGTTTTGGTTGTAAAGTTGGGAATAAAATTAGAAAAATTCTTTTAATTTTGATTTATGGAGCTTTCGAAAAAGAAGAAGATATCTTTTATTTAATAACAAAAATTGTGAGATTTTGATTCACGGAATGGAAAAAAGTTTCAAAATTTGAGTTCTGGAAAAATTGGATCACTCTTTCATTGTTCTGGAGGGGAGGCTCTTCTGAGTTAAATATTAGATTAGAAATTTGAACAAGGAAATCGGGTGGAGAAGTTCTGAAGAAGGAAGGAGAGCTCTTCGAAAAGGCCATTTGGATCAAGCTAGGCTTCATCAAATTTTTCAATAGGCACAGGACTCCAGGTTCCATTTTCTTATTTCTTTAGTTTTCTTATTCAAAAGAAAAATAAAAATAAATAAATATGATTTCTATCAAAGAAGATTCTTTTGGGGTTTTAGAAATTTTCTGGGTTTCAAACAAACAGAAGGAAATACTTTTGAATTTTGTTTGAAAATGTCCAATATCTTTATCATTCTATTGTGGAAAAGATCAATCCTCCTTTTTAAATAAATGGGTTTTTTTAATATTTTCATATATATATATATGTATATATATAAATATATAGTGCTGATATTTGAAAGAAAATATTTTCCTTTAGAAATAAATTTATATCTAAATATATATATATATATATAGTCGTATGGATGTATATACATATATATATTTTTATATTTTAAATTACCCCAAATTGTATTTGATTGGGCCGAATTCATGGTGGTCGACATTGTTATGTGTGCTGGGAAGTGGGTCGGCCTGGTCGTACCCACCCCCAGCCTTTCCCTTATAGGTCGTGACAGTCCAAAGGACTATTATAGTAGTCTAAAGGACTGTTGTATGCGAAAATCCTTGGACTGCTGCAACAGTCCTTGGACTACTGTAAGCAATTCCTTGGACTACGCACAATGCATGGTGTATGGGGATTTTCCCCTGGTAAATGTAAAAGTTGTTTTCTTTTAAAATTCATTTTTTTATACTGTAATAGAGTAGAAACAAATTTAACTGAATGTGTATGTATTTTTATATTTGTTTATATATATATATATATATAATAAAATATTGGCATGTGGACATAATGATTTCTTTATAACTGTGAAACTAGGAATTCCAACTGTGTTGATTAATTGGAAAAGGCAAATTATATTGTTGTAACAAAATTATCATTAAAATTTTATGTTAAAATTGTATTAAGGAAGAAGTGGATTTTGAAATAGAATTAATCAATTGTTGATTTTTGTGCTACGAAAACAATGTACAAAAATTAATATGTTTTTTTTGAGTTATGTAATCTTGCGATTTTGTTGGGTATTCTTTTATCATTATGCTCATTTTGGCTTTTATGATGTGGGAACCCTGATTGCTTTAGGAACCTACTTAGGGTTGTTGTAAACCTTAGATTTCCAGAGGCATGAAATATTTTATTGTTGATGTTTCTCTTGTTATGTGCTCTTAGTCAGGAAAGCTTTTGGTATTATTATTATTTTGAAAGGGTTGTACAAGTTTTGTTGAGACTCTGATTTTGTGTTTTATCGAGATGGGTAATGCCTCACATGCCATTGGTTGAGATTTTAATGCTTTGATCTTCATGGTACAACCCTTGAATTTTGCTTATGTTTTGGGGCCTTCAGGGAGAGTGGCTCTTTGTGGGGGCCAATGCCTCAAATAGGAGGAATGGCTCAGGATAACACACATAAGAGCAGATTAACAAGTGAAAACCTAATAATAGAGCTTAGGGGGATGGTTAGTAATAAAACAATAAGATAATCTTGGATACCTCATCTATTCATTAGGGCTATTGCAGACTAATGCTAGACTGAGAAGGTCATGGTTGGCAAAGTCGTTACCTCATCCTTGGGAGAGGTTAACGGCTCCGCATGAGTCACCCTATGGGGCGATGCCTCAAGTAGGAGAAAGGACCAGGATAACCATAGATGGGGGGCAATGCCTCATGTTGGAGGAAGGGTCAAGACAACCCATGTAGGCTATGCGATGACACTCTCCACTTGTTGCCCTTGTGCTTTATGTTTATTATGCTTGATTCTTGGTTGTTGTCGTTTATGTCCTATGTGATCCTTTGATGTTGCTATTGGGGTTATTGTACACAATGTTTTTCTTATTGGATTTAGTCTTATGGCATTCATGGTCATGGTTACTTCCTTGTCACCTTTGAGCATGGGGGGTGGGTTTTCCTAAAACCCACATGGTCAGGTGGAACGTGCTCCACACCCATTGGGTTCCCCATCAACGTTCTTACTTCACAGTGTTCTTCAGATGGAGCTTGTACCAGATGTTCATCTTGTATTTCAGACATTATTTGTACTATGTATTTATCCCACATGTATGGGAGGTTTCATTGTATTCATTTATTGTGAACATGTAATATATTAAATGGTGATGTATTATTTATGCACCTTTGTAACCATTCATAATTTATGGAATTTATTATGGTTGTATCATGTGATGTATTTATACTTATACTTATGGTTACATGGATGTTACCTTTGTAAATGGATATTGTAATGTTTATGATGGATGTAAGATTTATTAAGTTATTTAGCTTTATCTGTAATCTTTCGTTATGAGTTTTTTTATGCGATGTGACCTCGCATGCCCCAGAGGACTTGACGTTATGATGTTAATGTGTAATGTAATTATGTTTTAATTGTTCATAATTATGTGTACTTTGTATTATTAAAAAAAATGTGTGCATTGTTTTGTCCTTTGGGGTTTGCACGTCGGGCGTTACATTTGGAGTCATGGGCTAGGAAGACTTGGAATCCATAGGGTGAAATGGAGGTACCACTACTGACCAACAATTATTTTATGGTTGTTTTTAATTGTATGGCAAATTTCAACCAATTTTTTGGAGGACCTTATTTTCATAATCAGATTGGTCTTTTTATTAAGCCCTAGCACATGGGTTTTAACCCTTCAAAGGAGCTCCCAAATCTTGTTGTCATGTGGGTGTGTTTTCCTTGGTTTCCTACTGAGTTTTGGCAGAATGAAATTTTACATTTTGTAGCCCTGTTACTAGGGAAACCAGTGGGCCCTTCTCAACAAATGTAGGATAGGAGGTAATGACCTTTTCTCGCATGTGTGTTGAAATAAATTTTAGTAACCCTCTTCCAAACTCTTTGGAAATTCATGTGAGTTTTTTTCTTGGATTGGACAACTTGATTATGAGACTCTTCCTTTTCGATGCCGACTATGCCATGAATATGGGTATTTACAAAGAAGATTTCCTATGTTTAGATCTTCAGAGTCTCTTCCAACTTAGCCTCCTCACAATCCTCCTAAGGTAGCTAAGGGCAAGGCTCCTATTATTGGTGTTGTTGTAGATGGGTAATAGTACAAAGCTATGTCACACTTTGACCAACTTATCAGTACAACTAAATTTAAGTATTCTAACTAAAAATTAGTTTTAGTTAAACATATGATCTAGTAAGATTAATTTTAGTTAAGTTAGATATTTTCATAACTTTTCCAACAAAAATTGTTGGCTAAATGCATATGCAACACCACATTAAGGCCAATTTACCAAAAAAATTGAAAATTTTGAGGTTTGAATAACACCTACTCATGTAAATAACATTTTTTTAAAATGTAAAAATACCCTTTTGTAGATTAATAAGTGTAGTTTTCAAAAGTATGTATACTTTAATAATTTAATTATTATTTATATTTTATTTTTTGTTTTTACTAAAAGTAGGTTATTAGCATAAAATATTAGGTTGATTACCATGCCAAGGAAAAATATTAAAACTTATTAAAAAAAATTGAAAAACATATGGTGCACTAGATAAAACAATCTATATCAAGATGGTATTAATTTTTTTCTATTTTTGATAAATATTTAATTTGAAAGTTGACATCGAATGGAAACAACTATTTTTTCATACATGGACATTTTGATATTTATTTAAAAATATATATTTATCAAAATTTGAAAAATATATATCCATGCACTAAAGTTTCAAGTTATAAATACACACAAAAAAATTGCAAGAAAAAAAAATTACTATAAAAAGATTGATGTCTCATGTAACTTAATTTTTCAGCATTTTATCAACAACTAAATTATATTGTCAATTTATTAAAAACTATTTAAAAATAATTTTAAAAAATAATAAATATAAACAAAAAATATACTAAAAAAATACACATTTTACTAGTTTACATCATTTCAAAATCCAAAACATATATGTCACTTTTTAGTGATTCAAGTTTAAAATTTGGATTAGCATTGGCTATTTCCTTTATAAAGTGTGACATAGCTTTTTACATTTACCCAGATAATGAGGATTTTACTCCTATTATGCCCTGCAACAAGAACCATGGATAGAAGAGAACTTTTAAGGAGAGGCTAGAAGGGGATACTTTTAATCACTTTGATGTGTTAGATGATCTTAGTTAGCAAGAGGTGAATTCAAGCATGATGGCTCTAGATCAAGCTGTTTTGGAGGTGGTTCAGGAGGGTAATGATTTTGTCAATCTTCATAATACTATGGAAGCTGGTTTAATTCAAATGGATATAGATCTTGGTTTGGTTGATTCAGCTATTCCTAAGGCCCCTATTTCTATGAAAAAGATTGAGGTGGAAAACTCTTTTCCAGTGGAGAAGGTGGTGTTGAACTCAAAAAAGGGAAATAAAGCTTCTCCTTCTTTGGGGCTTCAACAAAAAATATTAAGAAAGGGGCTCCTAAGAAACCCTCCAAGGCTGGGAGAAAGAAATACATGGAGAAAATTAAGATGATGGTGGAGACGTTGGTGGAATCAGATCTATTAAGACTCTTGATTATCACTTTTCCAACCCATAGAAATGATTATCCTCTCATGGAATGTAAGGGGCATGAACAGTTGCCCTCGACAAAAGTCTGTTTGTGACTTGGTAATAAATCATTCTCTTGATGTGCTTTTCATATAGGAAACTAAGCTATCTATAGAGAATATGAGTGGTTTGGTACCTAAACTTTGGGGGCAAGGTCAATGGTAGTGTATTGGTGCCCAAGGTAGTTTATAGAATCCATTCAAGATTTTCCCTCTTTAGTGGATGACTTGTAAGTCTTCTATTTCATTGGTTGCTTCAAGTTTGGAAATCAGAGAAACTATTCTTCTTTCCAATATCTATTCTCCTACTGATTTTCCTGGTAAGCAGCATATGTGGTCTCACATTCAATTTATTTGGAATTATGATCCTCTTTATCCTTGGATTATTCCTGGTGACTTTAATGCTATTATTTATCTAGAAGAAAAGAGGGGAGGAATTTTGAGGTTGGAGCCTTTTTCTTTCCTTCTTCATGATAATATCTTTGCCTTGAACCTTGTTGATATTAAGCCTAGTAATGGTCAATTTACTTGAAACAATAGGAAAATTTGGGAGGACTGTATTACTAAAAGGCTTGATAGGTTCCTAGTTTCTTGTTTTTGGATTGGTGGGCCTTAGTATATTTATTCTAAGATTCAAGACTGGAGGGGTTTGGATCACTAGCCTATTAAGTTATCCACTACTTCGACTTGTGTTGCTTGTTCCCCCTCTTTCAAGTTTCAACTTATGTGGCTATGGGATCCCTCTCTATAGGATTATGTTGTTGAGTGGTGGCATTTGGGTAGGCCTAATTTTGGTACCACAATGTATTATTTTTCCAGGCAGCTATAGTATGTGAAGTACCAGCTCAAAAGGTGGAATAGATAGTGTTTCGACAACATCTTCCATGCTAAGTTTGTTGGTCAAGTTGATTTGGATGCTATGACCTGTGAGATGAGGGATTTTTTCATTTTTGAGGATTCTCTCAAGGAGGAGGTGAGGGATTTGAAGGTTTTGGAGGAGTGTGAGTTGCATGAGGAGATTTACTGAAAACAAAAGGCTTGGGTTGATTGGCTATAAGAGGGGGACAAAAGTTACACTGCCTTCTTCTTCAACTCTATGAAGGCCATGAGACATGATAATTCAATCCCTTTTATTGTGAATGACAAGGGTGTACATTTCACCTCTTAGGGAGATATTTCCAAAGAATCTCTGTAGTACTTTGCATCTTTGTTTAGGGAGGACACTCCGAATATGTTGGTGGAAGAAAACCATGTTTTATCCTCTATCCCTTCTCTATTTTTTGTGGTAATGAATGAGAACCTCTTTGGTTGCATTTCCCTGGAGGAATTGGATGCCACTATCTTTTAGATGAAGAAAGAGAAAGCCCTTGGTCCTGATAGCTTTTCAATTGAATTCTTTTAGGAGTTTTGGGATATCATAAATCTGGACTTATTAGAGGTGGTTTGTGAATCTCAGAGGGAAAACTAGATGCTAAGGGCTATGAATTCCACTTTTCTTGATCCCATTCCTAAATATGATGGGGTGGATGGGCTGATTTTGTTTTAGACCATTTCTCTTTGCAATGTGGTCTATAAAATTCTTTCCAAGTTAACTATAGAGAGGTTGAAAAGGTGGATGTACAGGCTTATTTCTAAGGAACATGGAGTCTTTGAGGCTTATAGGAAAATCTTGGATGGTGTGGTCATTCCCATTGAAACTATTCATTTCATGGTGAACTCCAAAGAAAAAAGCTATGTTCATCAAGATGGATATGGCAAAGGCTTATGATAGACTTAAGTGGTCCTTTTTACGTAAAGTTCTTATTTCTTTTGGTTTTTCTAAGCAGTGGGTTATGTGGGTTATGAGTTGTATCACAAACACTTATTTTTGGTTTTGATTAATGGGGAATTATCTTCCTTATTTAGGGCCTCCAGAGGACTACGACAAGGGGATCCTCTTTCTCCTTACTTATTCATTCTTTTGGTTGAAGGTTTGGGGAGAGTTATTGAGAGCAATGTGGCACAAGATATTATCCAAGGTTGGGTTTGGGGCAATGGTTTACCTCCTTAGTCTCACTTGAAATTTTTTGATGGCACTACATTAATGGGCATGGAAAAGGTCAGAGAGGCCACCAATATGTGTAAGGATTTGGATATTTATCTTGTTTCTTTTGGGTAGATGATTAATGAGGGTAAATATTGTATTTTCTTCTTTAACACCTCGAGGCTCATTCAATAACGGATTGCTCATATTTTGAGGTTTCAGATTGGTTCTTTTCTAGTGACTTACCTTGGAATTCCTATCTCTTTTGGTACTCTCCCTAGGGGCTCTTGACAAAACATTTTAGACAAGTTTCGTGAGAAGGTGAACCATTGGACTCATCGATGGCTCTCTTACGCGGGTTAGTTTCAACTTCTTAAGCCGATGGTGCAGACTCTTCCCAATTATATGTGTATGCTCTAGGTGGCTCCCATTGGATTTATTAAGGATTTGGACTATCTAGCTAGGCAATTTTTTATGGGCTAGTAGTTTTTTGTCTTCTAAGTGGAGCCTTGTGAAGTAGGATATTGTGTGTAGTACAAATAAATTTGCTGGCCTTGGGTTGTGACATTCTACTATGATTGGTTTGGCACTATTTTCTAATATTTATTGGAGATGGTGTTTGGAACATGATCATGGGTGATCCCACAATACTGGTTTACAATTTTTGGCCAAACTGAACACTCAAATAATTTTTTGTAACTAAATATTCACTTTCGGGCACCTATAGTGGCTAAATCGTGAGGAATTTGAAGATGATGCAAACTAGTAATTTGTGACATTTTGTCTGTAGATTATAATTTATTTTTTTTCAAAATTTTTGGAATCAGATTGCACTTGTTTTTCGATCTCCTTTGAAAACTAGTTTTTTTCAGTAAACACCAATTTTAAGGAGTGATGCTCATCGTATACAACATAATTTTTTTTCCATGAAGGATAAAATTCTATTTTTTTCAAATTTAGATTTGTACTATGATATCTAGTGCTTCCAATTGGTTTCATAGTGTTTTATTGAATATTTTTTCCTTAATCAAGTTTTGAAGTCAAACCAATTACAATTCAAACATAGGCGGACTTTATACAATGTAAGTTTTTTTGTATGTATCGAAATTCAATTTTTTTTTTGTTGGATCAAGGACTTCAATATTTGGTGCACTCATATTTTTCAAATTTTTTTGATAATTTTCTATTTTTCCACATGTGCAGAACAGAGAGTTTGATTTTCAGTGAAAAACCTATGTTTAATAAAACTTAAAACAAATAAATAATAAAACCAAAAAATATTAAAATTATATTCATTGGATAGATCGTTCCAAGGACTACCATCATCCAGTTGGGTCTGTGAAGTATAATCCATTTTCATCCTCAACTCGAGCTTCAAAGGGAAAAATTCTAGACATTTTTGGTGCTAGAGGGGGAGAAGAGGGGAAAAGGGGGGTTCGAGTGAACCATTGTTTGCTCAAACCTCCCAAAACCCATTCAATCACATGGGGGTTCGATTGAACCACTTCAAAATAATGACAAAAAATGATCATCAAGTTGGTTCGAGTAGACTCTTAGCCAACGTCCGCTCGAACCCCCCGCTGATGAATCCATTGTAATTTTATTTTTTTCTCCATGTTTGCAATAGTGTTATTTTATAATATATAGTATTATGTTTGTAATAGTGTTATTTTATAATATATAATATTAATAATATACTTTTTAATCTCTATAATATATAATATATATATAATAGTTATTAATAATATAAATCATATATACTATTAATAATTATAAATAATATACTATAGATGTATATATTATAAATAGCTATAATAAATGTTATAACATCAATATACTTTTGAATTAAATACATTAAAAAATATATTGTGTAAATAAATATACAATTATAAATAAACAAAATTTAAAATAAAAATAATAATATATTATAATTTATAAAAAGAAAATATTTAGTTTAAACATAAAATGCTTAGTTTAAATAGAGATGGTGAGAGATATGGGAAGAGAAGGGGAGAGATAGAGAGATGGGGGAGATAGAGAGAGAGGGAGAGAAAGGGAGAGAAATAGGTAGAGGAGAGGTAGAGAAGAGGGGGAGAGAGGGAGAGAGGTCAAAGAGGAAGAGCGAGAAGAGGGGGAGGGGGAGAGAGGGAGATAGATAGGTAGAAGAGGGAGAGAAAGAAGAGTGGGTAGGGAAGGGGGGCGATATGTAGAGAGGGAGAGAGAGATGAAGATGGCAGAGAGAGGGAGAGGGAGAGACATAAAAAGGGAGGGAGAGTTAGAGGAGGAAGAGCAAGAGAGAGAGGGGTAAGGAGATAGAGATAGAGATGGAGATGGAGATGGAGAAGGAGAGGGCTAGTGAGAGGAGAGGAGAGGGGGAGATAAAGAGAGAGAGGAGAGAAGGATATATAGAGATGGAAGAGATAAATATATAGAGAGGGATATGTAGGGATAGAAAGAGGGAGAGGTAGAGGGGGAAGAGAAAGAGAGAGAGGTAAGGAGATAGAGATAGACAGGAAGATAGAGATAGGTATGTCTCTAGATGGAGGAGAGGGAGAGATAAAGAGAGAGAGGAGAGAAGGATATATATATATGGAAGAGATAAATATATAGAGAGGGATAGAGAGGGAGATGGATGGATAGAGAGTTATTGAAATAAAACCTTTGAATCAAGAAGATAATCAGGCTCCATTAACAATAGGATCGTATTATGTAAAATGATGATTAAATACATAGAATGTATATATGTGTGTGTGTAAATGATAACTCATGCATAATGAATGTATATGTGCATGCCTATACAGGAGTAGGAATAATTATGTGTATCCATGCACGGATACATCGTATGCATCAAAATATGATTGGACATATCATGGATACATATATACATACATTTGGTATATATATAATATATATACATTAATATTGTATGTATGTAATAATTTTTATACATTTAGATTAATATACTTATATGTATTTGTATATATACATATATACATACATATATACATATATATATACATATATACATACATATATACATATATATATACTTATATATATACATATATATACATATATACACATATATACATATATATACACATATACATATATATACATATATACATATATATACATATATACATACATCTATATATACTATGTATATATGTATATATATGTATATATATACATACATCTACATAAATATATATACATATATATATATATATGTATATATATACATATATACATACATCTACATAAATATATATACATATATATACATATGTATATAACATATATATATCTCTCTCTCTCTATATATATATATATATGGAAGAGATAAATATATAGAGAGGGATAGAGAGGGAGATGGATGGATAGAGAGTGATTGAAATAAAACCTTTGAATCAAGAAGATAATCAGGCTCCATTAACAATATGATCGTATGATGTTTGCAATAAGAAGAGGGAGAGGGAGAGGGAGAGGGAGATAGATAGAGGGAGTGAATGAGTGAGAGAGAGAGACCTGAGAGATGGAGAGAATTGAGAGAGAGAGAGAGGGAGGGAGTGAGAGAGAGATAGAGGGTACAGGGTTAAGAGTAGAGGTAGAGGTTTAAGGGGTTTAGGGTTTAAGGTTAATGGTTTAGGGTAGAGTTTATAGTTTAAGGTGTAGAGGGTAGAGGTGAAGAGGAGTAGATGTTTTTAGGGTTTAAGAGGGTTTTAAGGGTTAAGGATAGAGGGAGAGAGAGAGAGAGAGAGACTAGAAATTACAAAGGTTTAGAGTTTAGGGAGTTTAGGAGTTAAGGAGTGAGAGGAGAGCAGAGAGAGAATAGAGAAAGGAGAGAGAGAGAGGAGAGTGGAGAGAGAGATAGAAAGGTTTAAAGGGTTAAGGGTTAAGAAGGGTAGAGGTAGAGCTCAGAGATAGGAGTGAAGTGAGAGAGAGAGAGAGAGAGAGAGAGAGAGAGAGAGAGAGAGAGAGAGAGAGAGAGAGAGAGAGAGAGAGAAGGAACTGAGAGAGGGATATGGGGTAGAAGGGAGAGACTTGAGAGAAAGAAAGGGAAGGAGTGGGAGAGACATAAAGGGCAGGGGATGATGCAAGAAGTTGGGTCCACAAAAAGCTCAAAAAGTGGAAGTGTTTTTGCTGTTTTTCAGAATTTGTCACACTTGGACTGAAAATTTGAGGCACTTGCACAATGATTCTTAAAAAAATTCAGTAATATGAAATTTATCATTTTGAATCTAGTTTCCAAATATGTAAATTATTCAAATACCCATATTATAGAAATTAAATTTTGATAGGGATCTATAAAAAACCACTTTTTAAAAGTCCCTATTTTTTTACCATACCATGCACGTGTATAGACACCACTTTTTGACCCAAATAAAAGTATTTTGCTAATTACTTTTGGGGAAAGAGAGCTAACAACATGAAGATTGATAAGGAATTTTTTTTGTAATTTTTTGTTGAAATTTTTTTATTGAATTTTTATTGGCCTTAATTGTTGTTTTTAAAAATCAACATGTATAGACAACATAATTGGACCTAAACTATTTTTTTTTTGAATTTTGTTTTTTCATTATGTAGAGAATTGTTTGAAGATTGATGCCATATAATTTTATTTACAAGAAACTTAACCCAAAAAAAGTTATTAAAAAATAAGAAAAACCTAATATTTCAAGTTTAAGGCCTAGTTTTCTTAGAAATTAATTAAAAAATAACAAAAATAATCCAATATTAATAAAAATTATATATTTAGAAACTAGACATCGTGTTCTCTAATGGGTTTTAATTTTATAGATTGATTCAGAAAAAAGTCCAACCATATTGCCAAAGTTGGACATTCTTCTAAAATCTGCCTTAGTTTTTTAGTTGTAGCTCAAAGGCTAAGGCTCGGATTGCCAAGCCTTTCCCGAGCCTAAAACCAAGGCTACATGTGGGTTGAGAATTCAATTTTTAAATAACGTGTATGTGTTATTAAAAAGCGTACGCATTATTTAAATGAAACACGTACGTGTTATCTTATTATCCGTTGGGTAAAGGTAATGCGTATGCATTATATAATGTGTACGCGTTCCTATAATAGAATGCATATGCATTTCATAACACATACACATTTCTTAAATAGTCATTTTTTCCCAATTTGGAAAATACTAATAAATCACGTTTTCTTGCAACATTTCTTTTCTGTAGTACAGTCCAAAAGCGCCATTTTCTACATTTTTTATTACAAATTTATCTTGTGTAGGGCATATTCTATTCAAATTGTTGGAAGAGACAAGTGCAGGTTGAATTTTCTGAATGGAATCAAGTACAATAATATTTTACAACAAGATTTGGAAAAAGAGAACTTTTGGATGTATTCATGGTGTTTTTGTACTTCAAAGTTTATAGAATAAACGATCTTCATACTACATAGTTTTGTTTGAATATTTGAAGGAGAAGGAAATTTGAAAATAGGTTACTTGAATCATTTATTTTTTCATAAAAAAGTGTTTGGTAACCATGGGATCAAAGCAAAGACAAAAGATAATGTAGAAAGTTAATGACACCCGAAGAAATTCAAGCAAATAAAGAAATGGAGAAAAAAAGACAAAGAGATAGAAGAGAAAGGATTCATCAAATGAAAAATTTGGAAGAATCTAGTTCCATGAATGTTGAATAGGAATCCATGAATGATGAAATGAATGTAGATGATGCAAATGTGGAGATGGTGAATATGGAAGAAAATACAATTATGGAGACAAACCCAACTATGCCTTCAATGTCAACTTTGAATGATATGGAAATAGTACCTATGCAAACAACTTTGGGTATGTCTTCAAATCCACCTCCCAATGATATGGAAAATGCACCTATTCAAACAATCTATCTAGGTATGTTTTCAAACCCAAGTCTTGATAATATTGATCATGCTTGTTTAGATGAAGATGGATACACCATTGATGATATCAATAATTCTAGGGTTGAAACAATGCAAAAACAAAAAAATGATGAAACTATATCTTATGAGAATGCAAATGAGAATTAAATTCCTTTTACATTTGAAAATGAAAATGAAACCCCATGTGTGAATGAAAATGAAACCCCTTGTATGGATGAAGGTGAATTTTTTTTTTTTACAATTGAAAAAGATGTGCTAGATAACCTTCATGGTAAAGTTTCTTGGAGACAAATTAGAACTTATGAAAATAGAATATATAATTTATTTTTTTATAGAAAGAAATTAGGATTCCAATGTCAACTCATGGTGCAATTGATGAGAATGTCGAAAATGAGAAAAGTGATGAAAAAATTAGGTATTTTTGTAAAACCAAAAAAGAAAGATGATTCAATATAACAAGTCATATCTAGTGTTGCTAATGCTATTGATTTTATAGGTAAGAAAAGTCAATCTAAAGATAAGAATGTGGCTCATCGTGCAATAACAACTACTCTAGTTGATAAAGCAACTTCAAATAAAAGAATGTTAAGTAAGATTAGTAAATGTATAAAAGTAAATCCTAAAACATTGATAAGAGCTGCTAAAAGTAGAGAAAGTATTGAAAAAGATCCAATTAATCAATGTTGGAGTTTTAGTGGTAGACTCCCAAGATCAGACATGAAATTAACTAATGAAATTAAATCTTTAATCAATAAATTTTGGCATGATAATACAAGAGTATCACCTAACATTAGAGATGTCTTAAAATTAAGTGTGGGTTCCAAAATTCACGAACCTCATCCAAAGTATCTCTTAGATATGACTCAAACTGAATTATATAAAAAAAAATTAGATGCTTCAATCTTATCATTGAGTATTAACATAAGTCAAAGATTATTCGAAAAGGGTAAACCTTGGTATGTTAGAATTAATAAGCAATGAATCTCTTGTTGTTGCAAGACTTATGTACAATTTTGTTATTATTATGATAGTTTTTGTTATATACAATGCACTTTACATGCTAACCAAATTATGTAGGAAATTTGTGGTATTAATATGCCACTTGAAAGAATCAAAGATTTTATAGCAGGTTTGTTTTGTGAACCCTCTAATGGAAACTTATTTTATTTAAAAGCATGTATTTTTGGAGAATGTGATAGATGTGGTAACTTTTCATTATTAGGAGAATGTATGCATGAAAGTAGTTTAGATAAATTTGGACAACAATTAGTGGATGTAAAAAAAATTAAAATGTTGAGTATTCTTTAAAAGATGGAAAAATTGGAAAACGTTGTGAGCTAATTGTGGAAAAATTTAGTGTGCATGCATTTATTAAAGAATTTAAAGATAAGATTGTACCTAAATATTTTCAACACTCTCAGTATTCTCATTGGCTTGATAATCAATTTCGTTTATGTAAAAACACATTCCCAATTGGAACTATATTGTCTGTTGTTGATTTTGCTGAAAATTATACTCTTTCTCCACAAGAAGAAATTCAATCACAATATTATAATTCAGTGCACACTTAGCTATATTTGTTCATATTGTGTATAGACATGCAAATGATAGTAGAGAAGATAGTAGAATTTTTTTGAGAGAGTACCATTTTTATGTAAGTGATAATAAATTACATTCATCTAAGTTTGTTCAATATTGTTTTGATATATTTTATAAAAATTTAAAAGAGAGGAATTCAAATGCTAGAACATCTCATGTGGTCAGATAATTGCACGGGTCAATTCAAACATGCTAGAATGTTTTATTGGTTATGTGGAGTTCATAAGGAAAATGATATCCAACACATATGAAGTTTTTTTGAAGTTGGTCATGGTAAGGGAGAACACGATGGAATAGGTGCGTGTGTGAAAAGAGCTCTTGCTAGAGACAACTAAAATTTGAGGATGCTGAGAAATTTAGAGATGCACATGCAATTTTAGATTGGCGCAATACCAAATTATCTGCAAGAACAAGTGAGAGCTCAAAAATTTGATGCTTCTTTTGGTTAGTTGAAGAAAATGATATTTTTTCTCAACAAGATTGTGAAACAATTAATGGATTTGCAAAATGGCATTTGTTTAAGAGTTTGAATGCAAACACATGAACAATATGGACAAGGGAGTTGGAATACTTTTGTCAATTTTGTATTGTAGGTGATTGGGAGGCATGTGAAAATACATATTGGGTCAAACAATGGAAACAAAGCGAGTTAACACCTACATCAACACATGTTCAACATGGAACAACAATTGAATATAATCTTGAGTGTTCACATCAGATGATTATGATCATGTTTCAGATCTTGCACAAGAAGGTACATTACTTATTGAGTTGAATTTTATATGTATGCATGTTTATATATGTGAATTAAATATAAGTCACTCTTTATTGAATTTTTTATTTATTTTTGCAAGACATGTGTATGTTGTTGTTGCACCTGAGGGGAATGAAGAGGAGACAGTGTAACACCCCTCATTTTTGTACTCTGTTAATCAGGCAATGTTTTCCTATGTTATGCTTCGATCATGTTAACATGTGAATTAATGATGCTTTAGGCTTTGATTATGTTAATGATGTTAGTTTTGTCAGTTGGTGATATTGTATTGGTGAAGGGGACGGGGTTGTATCACTCGCTTGCGAGTGCCCTACGATTCTGAGATTTCCTCTTCACGGTGTGTCTGATCATATTATGTATATATGCACGTTCGACATGCCTTTTGTTGCAGGTTGGCAGGTACATGACATCGACTCCACCTGGTTTCCAGGTCTGAGCGTGTCCATTGACCAACGGAAATAAATTGGGAGATAGTAGCTAGGGTTTCCGAACCAGGTCGTCACCCTAGTCATAGCATGTTGTTGGTTTGTCGTCGGGATCAGTTGTTTTAACTTGGTCAGTTCTCCGTGGGTGCTTATTTAATTTCAAGTTTAAGTTATGAAATGACTTGCGTAGTTTGATCAATGATTAAACGTGTTTAGTTGCAAGCTAAAAGTGATTAAATAGCTTTTGGAAATTATAAATAATGAATGTTTTGTCTTTTGGAGTTGTTGAAAAATTAGTGATTAGTTAATTAATTTAATTGAATTAATAAAATAATCTAATTTCGAATTAGACCTATTTTATTGATAATTTGAATTAATTGGGTGAATTAATTAAATTACCCCTATGAATTAAAGTGTTAAAAGTTTTAAATGTTTTTGTGGAGATAAAATGCTAAAGTATTTTGAATTCAAATTGGAAAGGGAAAATGGTTTAAAGTTATTCAAAAATTCAAATATTTCTTATGCAAGACTTTTGGGTAGAGGAGATATTTTCAAAATGTTTGACTATTTGGCAAAAAAGATATTTGTGTTTGAAATTGAAATTGAAATTGGAATTTGAAATTGTGTTCAATTTAATTTGTTATGGAGTTTGAATTTAAAAGTGAATTTGCATTTTGGATTGAAATTTAATTTGAATGTGAATTTGAATTAGAGTTTGAATTGGAATGTGAATTTGGGAGTTGGAGAAAAATGATATATTTTGTTTTAGGGTTTTCTTTCATTTTTCTCCATGGTTTTCTTGGGTTTGAATGCTTTGGTGGAGAGGTTTGGAGGAGGCAAAAATGGTGGAGTTGAAGGAGTGCTTGGAAAAATCTTCATGGTGGAGGCTTGCAAGTTTTGGAGAAAACATAAGGTGCATACTTTTTCCTTTCATCTTCTTGCCCATTTTGAAATGAATTGAAAATATGGTTTGGGATTCAATGGAATCCATGGAGGAGCTTTTAAATTTGCTAAATGGTAGTTTGTTAGGGAAATTGAATCCAAACATGAATATTATACCAAGTTATTGGAAGAAAATAACTTAGAAAACTCCATGTGAGAACTAGTTTTGAAAACCATTTTGTTGTTGAAATAAAATTATATTCTTGGAATGAATTTTGATAGTATATTTTCACAATTTGGGGTTTGTAATCAAAATTTGAAAATGTGGGTTTGTGAATACAACCACATATTTTGGTATATGAAAATACCCACAAATATATATTCATATATATATATTTTTTTAAGAAATTTTAATTTCTGGTTAAAATCTTTTAAAAATCGTCTGTTTTCGGGTCTGGTAAGAAAAACGCAGGTTTTTATATAATATTTAATTTATTTTGTTTTGGGTGAGGTGGGCGGCCAAATCCCACCCCACCGCCGCCGCCGCGGCCGCCGCCCGCAGGGGAGGCAGGGACTGTGTGTTACACACAGTCGCCGCCGCCGCGGGGGAGGCGGGGGCTGTGTGTTACACACAGCCACCGCCGCCGCAGGGAAGCGGGGGCTGTGTGTTACACACAGCCACCGCCGCCGCATGGTAGCGGGGACTGTGTGTTACACACAGTCACCGCCGCCCGCGGGGGAGGCAGGGGCTGTGTGCCCTGCACACGACCACCGCCGCCCGGCGGGAGGCAGGGCCGCGTGCCTAGGGCCGGCCCTCTTTCCCTTAAAATTTTTAAAATTGAAAATTGTTTTTATTTCATTTATTAAAATTTAAATTTTTAATGAATATTAATTTTATATTATATTTATATATTATTTATAATATTTAATATTATATAATATATAAAATATAATATATTTAATGTATATTAGATTAAATGGATTTTGGTATAAGTTAAAGCATGATTATGTTAATCACAAGGTTTTTAGAAATGTGTAATTGAAAAATGCATAAGTTGTTTGATATATGTTTTTTTTTAATTAAAGGAATTTTTAATAAGTTCATAAAGTATGTTATGTTAATCATGAGGTTTTGAAATATAAATTAATTGGAAAATATATGCAAAGGTTTGATCGGAAAATTATATCGTTTATAATTAAAGTATTTTAGTAGGAGTATTTTAATTAGTGGCTTAAGATGAGTTGAGTTAACGAATTTCAAATAAATGTTTTAATCCTTATATTAAATGTTTTGTTCTTGAGTTAATGGTAACCTTAGATTGAGTAAATTGTTTTAAAGTTTAGTTAAATAATTTCTTTATTTGAAGGCTTGATTATGATTTAGATGTGGAATTAGAGCTAGTAAACGACTTGTCTTACCGGACGTTCTTGAATATTAAATGCTTCATGATGAAAATGTATGATGAAACTCAAAATGGGTGAATAGTTTTTAAATCATTTCACTTGGCAACTGTGATTGAGTGGATTTAGGAAATCCGAATTTTTAGTTTATTTAATTGCTTGAAATACTTTTGATGTTTATTCTTTCTTGTTCGATGTTGGGAGTATTGAGTCATTGTTTGAAGTCTTCCTGATAGAGGATTTGTATCCTGTTGTGGGTTATCTTTAGGAAAGTCAACTTTTGGTGTGTCGTAGAAAATGTGCATAGTTATACCTTGTGGATCACCCGGTTTTCACGAACGGGGATTTGTGCCTCCTTGGGTGGAGGAGAGGGTAATGTGATTTGGTTTCCTCCAATGTTGGAGTGGGTTTTGTACGTGGTTTTCCTCCAGTGTTGGAGTAAGTCCCGTGTTCTGTTTCCTCCTTGGTTTGGAGAGGTCGTGTTATCTTGTTTCTTCTTGTGGGTGTGTTGTCGTTAGGAGAGTGGCTCTTGGTGGGGGTCCGGCACACAAAGGGGCGCCAGTGTAACTCACCTAGAGTTTAATTAAGTGATAATTTAAATGAATTAATGGGGATCTTTCAAACTAATAAGATAATGAATGCCTCTCTCGTGAAGCAAGTGAATGATAAGGCTCGAGATGAGATGGGACGCATAGTTTTGCGTGAGGGTCCGGCGCCGGTAGAGGCAAGCCAGGGTAACCCAAGATGGGGGTCCGGTAGCCTAGGAAGGTTGAGCTAGGGTAACTCATGGCAATTTATGTATGACACTTTTCCTATGTCGACAGTTAATCAGTTATTGTGTGATGTACCTGATCATGGTTCTTTGAAAGCATTGTAACTTCATGTTAAGTGATGTTGTGTCTATTGTGGTTTAATGGCATTGTGGTTATAGATGTTAAGTGGCATTGTGATTGTGGTTGTTTCAATTCAGTTTTTGGGTGTAAGCCTGTATCTAGAGGTTGGTGGTCCTGTCTAGGAATTCCTTGTTACTATCTCCTAGCACGAGGGAGTGGGGCCTTTGGGCTCCACGTGGTTGGGTGGCGTGCATTTCTTTTCCGTTGGTTCTTCTTCTTCATGTTCGTGAGTTCGTGATTTCCAGCTGGAGAGCTCGTGGGAATCAGTGGCTTCTCATGCCTTGTCCTTTAGTTCTTATTGTATTTTAATTACCCCTCATTTGTTTCGAGGTGGAATTTGTAATTGTAATTATGATTATTGGACTTACCTCATTCGGAGAATGAGTGATGTAACCTCATTGTTAAATGTTAAATTGGAATCTTGAGGTATTTATTTATCCTTGTTGTAATTTATCTTGAATGGAATGTATGTTGTCTCTTTTCCTTAAGTACTTAGTGTTTCAGTTTATGTTAATGTTATGTGATGTTGGGTTTTTAAGTAATCTTTGTCTCGTGGCCTTAGAGGTTGTTGGCATTATGAATTCACCTTCATGTTATTTATACTTAAACAAAAAAAAAATTTGGTACGTTTAAGTAGTGAATTGCAACTTCCTCTAGGGTTGCGTGGCGGGGCATTACAGACAGAGTATTGGTTGGCTAGATGTGTTGAGGGAAAACATAAGTTGGTACATCCTAGAGTGGATGATGACAACTTTGAGTATCCAACTGGTTCAGTGGTTGTTGTTGGCACCTAGCTTTGAAAATATTTGATAAGAAAGAATGGCTTGCCTGCATTTAAAGATTATGAAAGACACAAGAAGATTATACATTAATCACATTTGATTTTGGAAACCAATATTAAACTAGTTAGATATCAAGGGAGGCCCGCTAATAAAGTTTTATGGACACTTTCAATGGATGATCATGAGACAATCATAGATGCATTACAAAAAATAGAGGATGCAGATGGTACAATGGAGTAAATAAATATTGGTAAGTATATAGTTGTATATATTTTTAATTGATATATACATTTTTCTTTAGTCATTTCCTAGTTAAAGTTTTATATCATTTTTTGTTTCAGGTCTCCCAAAACTAGTTGCTTTACAAAAAAGAGAGGAGATGCACATATATTATAATGGAATTCAAATCTAGAGACAGGTAACTATATATATTTCTAGATACATTTAATTGATAGGATAAATATAAAACTAAATTTAATTCATTGTCATTTTATAAAAAGTTTATAATTTATTTCATATCCCCTTAAGCCATTCTCTTAAAACCCCTTAAGCCATCCTCTTATGTACCATTAATCCATCCTCTTGCATCCCCTTAAGTCTCTCTATTAATTCCCCTTAAGCCATTCTATTAGGACCCCTTAATCCATATCCTCGTATATCTACCCTTAATCCATCCACTTGCATCCCCTTAAGTCACTCTCTCAACACCCCTTAAGCCATCCTCTTAGAACCCCTTAATCCATCCACTTGCATCCCCTTAAGTCTCCCTCTCAACACCCCTTAAGCCATCCTCTTAGGACCCCTTAATCTATATCCTTATATATGTCCCCTTAAGTCTCTCTCTCAACACCCCTTAAGCCATCCTCTTAGGACACCTTAATCCATATCCTCATATATCTACCCTTAATCCATCCACTTGCATCCCCTTAAGTCACTCTCTCAACACCCCTTAATCCATCCAGTTGCATCCCCTTAAGTCTATCTCTCAACACCCCTTAAGCCATCCGCTTAAGTCACTCTCTCAACACCCCTTAATCCATCCACTTGCATCCCTTCAAGTCTCTCTAGGGTTCATGAGATGCTTAGAATAACAAATCTATATGGTTTTTAAGGGTTTAGGGTTCATGAGATGCTTAGAATCACAAATCTATATGGGTTAATGGTTTAGGGTTCATCTCGTAGTCTTTAGGTCATATGGTTTAGGGTTTCTAGGGTTCATGAGATGCTTAGAATACCAAATCTATATGGGTTAATGGTTTAGGATTCATCCCCTAGTCTTTAGGTCATATGGTTTAGGGTTTAGGGTTTATAGGGTTCATGAGATGCTTAGAATAAAAAATCTATATGGTTTTTAATGGTTTATGGTTCATCTCCTAGGATTTAGGTCCTATGGTTTAGGGTTTAGGGTTTTAAGTCATTCTCTCAACTCCCCTAAATCCACCCTCTTACATCCCTTTAATTCATTATATCAACTCCCCTTAATCCATCCTCTTACATCCCTTCAAGTCATTGTATCAACTCCCCTTAATCCACCCTCTTGCATCCATTCAAGTCATTCTATCAACTCCCCTTAATCCACCCTCTTACATCCATTCAAGTCATTCTATCAACTCCCCTTAATCCACCCTCTTGCATCCCCTTAATCCATCCTCTTAAAGGACCCTTAAATCATATCCTCTTACATACCCTTAATCCATAATATTAAATCCCTTAAGTCACTCTCGTAATTCCCCTTAAGCCATCCTCTTAGGACCCGTTAAGCCATATCCTAGGGTTCATGACATGCATCCCCTTAATCCACCCTCTTACACCCCTTTAAGTCATTCTATCAACTCCCCTTAATCCACCCTCTTACATCCCTTCAAGTCATTCTATCAACTCCCCTTAATCCACCCTCTTACATCCCTTCAAGTCATTCTATCAACTCCTCTTAATCCACCCTCTTGCATCCCCTTAAGCCATCCTCTTAAAGGACCCTTAAGTCATATCCTCTTACATACCCTTAATCCACCCTCTTGCATCCCTTAAGTCACTCTCATAATTCCCCTTAAGCCATATCATAGGGTTCATGACATGCATCCCCTTAATACACCCTCTTACATCCCTTTAGGTCATTCTATCAACTCCCCTTAATCCACCCTCTTACATCCCTTCAATTCATTCTATCAACTCCCCTTAATCCACCCTCTTGCATCCCCTTAATCCATCCTCTTAAAGGACCCTTAAGTCATATCCTCTTACATACCCTTAATCCACAATCTTGCATCCCTTAAGTCACTCTCATAATTCCCCTTAAGCCATCCTCTCACGACCCGTTAAGCCATATCATAGGGTTCATGACATGCATCCCCTTAATCCACCCTCTTACATCCCTTTAAGTCATTCTACCAACTCCCCTTAATCTACCTGCTTACATCCCTTTAAGTCATTCCATCAACCCCCCTCAATCCACCCTCTTGCATCCCCTTAAGCCATCCTCTTAACTCCAATTAAGTCATTCTCTTAGGACCCCCCTTAAGCTATATCCTCTTAGGTACCTTTAATCCATCCTATGACAAACATCATTTGAATTTGTATGGAATTTATAAGATCCAATTTTCTAACTTATACTATATATTGTTCTTTTCTCGCATGAATTATTTACTTAAATGACTCATAAAAACTACAGTTACTTTACTTACATTAATTATTTTTGTAGGTTCTCATCAAGTCGGTCTACCATGTGATTGTCATTGTAAAATTATTTTATCAAGAGACTAGACGTAAATATCAAATTTTGGTCTTGACCTAAAAGTTGATAAGCTTTAATTGTATCTACATGCACATATATGTTTCATCATGTTATATAGTTGTATTAAACATCAATATCTAGATTATATATGTTTCTTCAATGTATGAACTTCAATGAGCTTATTAGTCACTTTTTAAATATCTTGTTCCAATTTTATAGATGATACATTTCATGTCTTGTATTTACCACATTTTATATAACTGTTCAATTGTATAGATTATACATTTTCTGCATACAAAGAGATAGATTTTTGTTTATTGATTCAAATATTTGCTAGAATTTGAAAATAGTTAAAATTACTCACCCTTAGTTTATTATGGATATGATCTAAACTATTTAAGGAATGTTTTAATTTGTCACCTAACCATGTGATAAATTATATATATGAAATTTGATCCTAGATAAGAATTTATATAGTGCATGTATTACTTGAAAATTAGATAAAATAAATATACATACATGAGTTCATATAATCATCAAAATGAACATAACACAATCATAATTGACTGCATATATAATCATCATATTAAATTCAACTAATATAAATAAATAAAAACATTATAATATTAATCAATATAATGTATGTGAAATGGTCCATGAAATAACATGTTCAAAATGTATATGTCAAGTCCAACACATATATTTAAATAAAACTCTAGAGATCTATAGTCCATAAAATTTAAAACCATCTAACTATCAGGCTGATCGGTCATACCAAGTCTCCTCTTTGTTCCATGTCGACTAGATGTACTCGTATCATGCTGTAAAAGAGTACAAGAAACTTGAAATTAGATTTAAAGTTATTTAGAAATTATTTAGATATAATTAAATATATTTAAACTTGAAAATATAAACTTTTAGATTAAAATAAATTTAATTAAATATGTAGTAAATACAATAAAAATGTTTTTAGTATACATAAATTACCATATGATCATGTGAATCTACTAGCACATTTTGTTCAATGGGTAGCATAACTGTCAATTGAGAAGATCCAAATGCTTGATCTACTATATCCTGCATATTCATATAAAGAAAACAATATGTTAAACCTCAAATGTATATATATTTAAAAGTTCCATAAAAATTGGATAGGAGATTTAGTAAAGTTTACAACCTCAAATGATATGACCTCATGATCATGCACCTGAGATTTACCATGCATAAATGCTGACGATGTCTCAAGTGTGCCCGCCATGGGTATCTCATGAAATCCCTGCGTATAGATGTACAATAATTTGTATAGATCAAATTCACACATGTGTATGTAAATGAACAAATTAAATTATATCTATGATGTGTATTTAATTTAAACTTAACAATATTTTGAAAGAACACACCTGAGTTGATGATGTCTCAGGAGTGGTCACCACTACTGGTGGTTGGTTTGTACTAGGTATTGTATGACCTCCCTACATCTAGATATAATATATCATTTCACACATGTGTACAGATTCAAATTAAATTAGATATATCCACACAAATTATTTAATATATATTGGTTCAAGTACCTAACCAAAAGGTGAGCCCATATCTACAACACTCAACATATAGACATGATCATATTGAGTTCCAGGAATCGTTTCATCATGCATCTACATAGAACACTTATTGAATTAATAATATATTATATATATAATTTTATGTTAAATTATTTACATGAATTTTGCACATTTCAAACAAATTTAATTTAAGTTCAAAAGATGAACATACCTATGTAGGATGATCCTCAGAATATAGTAAATTCATATATGACTCTATCCTAGATGCATTTGGGTCACCTGAAATGGATTCATGAGTATTCCCATAGCTCGACCCTCCATGCTCTCTATTGGCCACTTTAGTCCATGCTCTCTATTGGCCACTTTAGTTGCCACGTGTGTAGTCTGATGAGTGAGATGTCCAAAAAGCTAACTCAATGCTCCTAATGTCAATAACATGGTCTATTGCTAAAATGCAGCGAGAACACCAGGAGAAGGAGGAGGAACAATAGGAGCAATCAGAGCACGTCGCTGAGGATTGACACATGCTCCTAGTCTATGTTGGGGCATGCCAGACCCAACTCCTTGAAATGAACTCATATCAAAATAGTTTGGTTTTAAACCCAACTCAAACTCAGCCCATAACTTTCTCAAAAAGTATAGGGGCACCTCAGAATTGACATGTGGTGGATTATCAAACACCATCTACCATCTATCCCAAAAATGTGTAGCTATTTGTGGGTACCTACACCATAAAATTGAAATTGATTTTTTGGTGGGTGGAATTGGTTGGTTTGTTTGGGGGTTAAAAAAAAGTTGGCACATGGCTTGTTTTGTAATTTTAAGGTCATTAATTTCTTTATAGAACAATCCATCTTCATAGAATTGTCTCCTCTCTTCTCTCCATTGATTGAACCTATCTAGGTCTGCATCAATAGATCAAACAAAATTGACAATACTTTGCATTGTAGATGCAAACCATGCAAGATGGGGGGGATTCTAGGCTCATTTTTTATCAGATCTATAATTCCCTAAATCACATTAAGGTTTTGTCTAATGCTCTCTCTCAATTGAGCCTGATCTACTATAGGGGGTGGGGGGTTAGGAGGTGGAGAGTTTGGAGGTGTTGGGTTTTGTTGTGGTGGCGGATCTGGATGTATGGGATCAGTAGGAATTTGTGCATTAGGCATAAAATCCTCTATGTTAAATTTTGTATCCATGTGAATGTAATGAAATGGAAACTGTGTATTAAACAATTAAAAAATATATATCAACAAACTAATTAAATAATTCACACAATTTGAAAGTTATTTAAAAATCACATTGAATGTGCACAAATTCAAAATACATTTCATTTGAAGAAAATTCTATTTATAACATTAACAAATCCATAACATTATTTAAATCCATAGCATGTACACATTAAATTGAGTCCAGTGTGCGGTTGTTAATATGAAGGGTTTGTTGTTACTACCAACTCTTAGAATGCAACTAAAAATGGAGATAATTGTCACACCAAGGTCATAAAATTTTAATAGTTAATCCTACCTAAATTTTACTTAAAACTAATTATTGAACACCTTTTAGTAACCCTTCCAAGAAGAATCATTAAGTATATCTAAAATATAAATCCACTATATAATTTAGATCAATATGTATACTATAATTAAGATACCTAAAATATCTAAGGATGTACTACATTACATTTTTTGTACAGGGAAAGGGAACTCATATGTTGAGTCAAGTATAAGTGCTTCTACATCAAAAATTTGTAGAGGATGACATATTTGTCATAATTCATCTAGGTATTTTATGTTAAACCTTTAATAAATGGGATGGTTCAATTATAAATAGTTTTGAGTTAGATCTATATGTGGTACATAGGATACCTTAGTGAAAATAGGGAGGTAAGTTCTAATTATAACTCTAATGGGTAGAAATGAAATTAGGGGGTTTTATTAGAACCCTATGAATGCATGCACTATGTCATTGGTTTATTAAGTGAATCCCCTGAAAGAAGGCCCCATAAACTTATTTTTAGCTAGATATCACTTGATACTTAAACTGTAGCCAAATTTGATGATATACATTACTTGATTTATTTTTAAAATAAATAAAACCACATGGATTAAAGAAAATAATTAAGATTTAAATTTAAATAAATCACTGGATCAACATTTAAACTAGGAGTTGGATAAAATGTAGATCAATAATTGAGAGCTCACAAAAGGCTATGATATCAATAATGAGGCTTCTTTGAATCATTATTGGAAGAATTAAATAAGAAGATTAGTAAATAGAGACTGTGTTCACATGAGGTGAGGAACCATTTAATTTATATAGGTAAAGGACTAAAGAATGAATTCAAACAAGGAACATGTAGATATATAACTTTTATTTTTCAAATTGGGTGTTAATAAGAGGTTAGGGGTTGTTTAGAGTGTCTTCTATTACATATATAAAGGTGGAAAAAGAGAAGGAAAGGTCCCCACTAATTTAGGTTATGAACAACTCAAGAATTAGTGTAAAAATGGGTAAATGATGAAAACCATGTAGTTTAATTCAAGTAAAAATTATACTAGATTCTATTTATATATTAGGATTATTGTTAGACAAGGGTGCTCAATGGAGCTTATAAATATCAAGCCTATCATTAATTAACTAATTCATCGATAAGTAATTTATTCTTCTAAGTTTTTATGGATCTAGAGCTTTATCTTTTGGGGCAAGGGGAAGTTTAATCATAGGTGAACGATTGTTTCCCAACAAGAGTATATCTATAGAGCTAAGGTATATCAATTGTGAATACATGTATTTATCAAGTATGAAATAGAATTTAAATAAATCCAAGGACATAAATTGATTTATCTAAATTTTCAAATTTCATGATAAGAGACATGTAAGTTCTCTATAGTGGGACAAAGTAGTTAAGAAGAAATTATAAGTTTAGCACTACCATTAATTTATAATCTCATTCATTGTTTTCAAAGCATACTAAAGATAAGAATAAAAAAATAATAGAAGACATTCAAAGGGACACATAGATATATGCTAGTGGTAAAATTGCAATGTACAAAATAAAAAAATATGAGCTTGAGCTCTATTCACATATGGAAAATGGCTTCTTTAAGTACAAAGACTTCACTAAATTTTTTAGTTGTACAATGAAATCATATTTATATATGTGAATTGGTGTGCATAATTTATCATGCAAAAATGGAAGAAATTTTAGATCTTTACTATATAATTCTTTAGAGATTTGATGACATGAAAACATATCTATGTCAAATAAAAAATGTAAGAAACCTCCAAGGAGGGATACTTCTAAAATTATGTGAAGTGAAAGTTAAGAACCAATGACAAGGAGGACACAAAACAAAGCAAGGAAGTAGGGAAATTTCCAAATTGAAACCACTCAATGAGCAAGAGCAACATGATCAATCCTAATGAGATTGAAACTTGTAACCATACTAAAAAATGATAATGTTTAAAATATAGTTAATTATGGCAATGGTGTAACATAGCAACATGATCATTCCTAATTAGATCAACCTCATAAATTTATGCTATGATTTGTTGAACTAGTTAAGAAAAATCTCCTCATTTCTCAACACAAATGGTTACATTGAAAGTATTGACTATACAAGTTCAAGTTGCACTATCTAAAAGGTGAAAATATTAGGGTTTTAGGTTTACGTTTTAAGGTTTAGGTCCAAGGATGAAATTGGGTAAATTAGTTTTTAGGGACCTATGTTTTTTGGAACCTAGGGTTTAGGGTTTTGATTTCTAAGTTAAATGTGTCCAATTTAGGTTTTGTTTTTATGGTTTTTAACTAACAATTTAACGTTCTTTGTTTCGTTGATGTTTATGGTTTTTTAAATGCAATTTAAAAATTATAGAATATCAAACTAAAAAAAAATGGTAGAATTCATCCAACCTGGAGGTCACTGAGGTCGGTTGTGTTGATGGGAGGAGGTGGTAGTGAAAATTTTCTTCAATCAGGCCCTTCAAAATGTGTACGCTATCTTGCTTCTCCTTCTCTCGTGCAGCTAAAACTGACAGGTAAAAATGAAACATAGTCGCTTATTTAAAAAAAAAAACCTTTAAGAAATGCGTACGCGTTTCGTAATGTGTATGTGTTTTAGGTTTACATACCTGAATCTGAACGCATACGCGTTCGGATTTAGGCTCAGGTACCCGATCTGTAACACATATGCATTTTGGAAGAACACGTACATGTTTCATCCAATTTTTTTTGTTTTGTTTGAAACTTCCCCTTTTGGTGGACCAAACTTCTTGCACTTACCCATAGAGGGTTAAGGTTAGAGGGTAGAAGGCTTAAGGGTTTAGGGTTTAGGGTTGATGGTAGAGGGTTTAGGGTATAGGTTTGAGAGATTAGGTCTAAGGGACCAGTGTATAGGGTAGAGGGTATAGGGTTGAGGGATTAGGGTAGAGGGTAGAGGGTATTGGGTTGAGGGTAGAGGGTTTAAGGGTTGAGGGTTGAGAGTTTAAGGGTTAAGGGTTTAGGGTAGAGGGTATAGGGTTTAAGGGTGTAAGGGTAGAGGGTAGAAGGTTTAAGGGTTTAAGGGTTAAGGGTAGAGGGTAGAGGGTAGAGGGTAAAGGGTTAAGGTTAGAGGGTACAAGTTTTTAGGGTTTAATGGTTAAGTGTTTAGGGTTAAGGGTAGAGGGGTGAGAGGGAGAGGGAGTAGGAAGGAGAGACTTGAGAAAGAGAGAGAGAGGGAGGGAGTGGGAGAGAAATAGAGGGTAGGGGGTTAAGAGTAGAGGGTAGAGGGGTTAAGGGTTAAGGGTTAACAGTAGAGTGTAGAGGGGAGCTCAAGATAGGAGTGAGTGAGTGAGAGAGAGAGACCTAAGAGAGGGAGAGGGGGTAGGAGGGAGAGACTTGAGAGAGAGAGAGAGGGAGGGAGTGGGAGAGAGATAGAGGGTAGAGGGTAGAGGGTATTGGGTTGAGGTGTAGAGGGTAGAGGGTTTAAGGGTAGATGGTTAGGGTTAAGGGTTTAGGTTTTAGGGTTAAGGGTAGAGGGTAGAGGGTTTAAGGGTTTAAGGTAGAGGGGAGAGAGATAGAGAGGGAGAGAGTGGGAGAGATATAGAGGGTAGAGGGTAGAGGGTAGAGGGTAGAGGGTAGAGGGTAGAGGGTTAAGGGTACCTTGAGCATAACTCCCCAAGGACACATGTCATCCTTGAATTGTTGACATGAAATGACCAATCAAAAGTTAGTTTCCATTTTCTCTCTCTTTCCCATTTATCTCTTATATTTCTCTCTCATGCTCTCTTTCTTTGTCTATTCCTTTCTCTTTCAATCTCTATCTCCATCTCTCTCTCTCTCTCTCTCTTGATATCTATCTATCTTAATTTTTCTCCTTATCTCATTCTCTATCTTTTGAGTTTTTCTCTCTTTATTAGCCAATATGACATATATATCGTGAGATTTGAGGCTGAAATAAGTATGATGCCTACAAACCACTATTGAGTCATTGGAAAACAAGTTTCAACTGCCATTTAATGGTAAACCAACTGCATTTTAATGGTAAAATCCTTTAAATATTAGGTAAAATCCTCCAAAATCTCACTTTTCACATAGAAGTCACATAAATATTGATTTGGAAATTGGATGGGAACATTCTATTTCCATTTGCAGTATTTTTTGTCAATTTGATGGAAACTTTCTTTTTTTATTTGCATTGATTTATGTTTTAAATCTGTGTGCAAAATTTTTATAATTAGATAATACTTAATTTCTTTAAAGTACTTGATGGGCCTCAACATACTGTAATTATTTATTATAACTAGCATTTTTGTAATTATTGATGTCTTCATTTGTAAACCTTATATAGAAAGGAATAGAAAGGACCTCCAAAGGAAGGTCCCTTTTTTTCATTTTCAATAATCATTTTCATTCAAATGTTTTTTAAAAAAATATCGTGGAAGTGCAATACCTTTGAACAATTATTTATTTAGCTTAAATAATATAATTTATTGTATATACATTTATTTATAATTATATCTTACTTTTGGATTTTTTTTTGTTTTTCTTATGTGATTTATTGGGAGATCTTCATTTTAGAGTTTGGAACTTCTTCTCCTATGCCTATCCTTTACTAACCCTACACACCCCTAGCTTTTCCTTACAATTACCTCTTCCCAAACATTTCAAATATGATTTTAAACTAATTATACTTTCACTTTTGTGCTAGTTTAATCACCCCTTTAGGTTGGTAATGCTTTTATTGTATATCCTTGTAAACCCTAAATCCTTAGAGCCTTATTTTCATGCTATGGATTCTCATGGTCCTTTATCTTTAGCCTCTCTTAATGCTTCCATCACTAATTTTGACATGTTCAAATATTTTATAACATATAATTCTATTGTTCTTGATTCACTTATGACATTCTATCATACTAATGAGATCACATTCTTTATGTAAGCTTTAAATGAAAACATGTATCCTTTTCATTTCTTTAGGTATTTGATTATCACCTTTCCCACTTTGTTGGAAATTATTATTTCACCACTCCATGATCATCACATGTTAAATATCTCTTATATGAAGTGATCGTACATTTTTTTTCCTCTAATGATACATTGACTATAAGCACATTTCCTTCATAAGATCTATTTATAGATGATGACATTATGTTGCTTATAATTCTATTTCTACATGGCATATAGATTATGTTTCTTTATGTTTTATATCTTATAATAAACCTAATTATGATCATGTAGAAAAAACATCAATGATATAATCATACTTCTTACTAATGAAAATATTGCATTTCATGATGGTTTTTCTTTCCCATATAAAAATCTAGATATGTATAAATTTATTTCATTCCATTATTCAACACTTATTATTAATTGTTTAATTACACCACATGCAACTAAAATTTGCAGCACATCCAAAACACATACTCTCTAACACATTAATATACATTTAGTTTTCTATCAGCGTATTTCTTGAACCTCCTTTAGGTGCAAGTGCTAGTATATATAACTCTCTCTCTCTCTATAGAATTGTCTCCCCCTCTATAATAACTTTTCTAGCTATAAGTGGAGTTGAAATTTAAAATGAAATCAAAGATTCTTGAACTTAAGAATTCCATGGAACAAATATGCACATATAACTGGAATTTATGCAAAATGATTTACAACTATTTACAAGCTACTATAAGTTCTCACTTGAACATGTATACATGTACAAGTGAACTTGAGAATAATGGATATAATCTAACTCAAAAATCTAGTTCAGCTCACTCTTCAATAACATGTAAATTTTTTTGATGATCATCACTATCTAGTCTCTATTTTTTTCATCCACGTGCATGTGGAACTACATGAAGATGTAGGGCGGTATCAACTATTAGGTGACTATATTGATATACCTTGTTATCAGGTTGATAGTCAACAAAATGAATCCCATGTTGATCAACTTTGACTTTTATTAGATATATCCCTTACACTACAACAAAACCTGCATGGTAAACATGAACCTAAGGTAAGACATGTGAACATGTACAACATTTTTCATCCTCAAGGTTTGTACAATACATATTTAATTTTTTTAATGTAATGTACACATGTGAACACAATGTATATATATAATTTTAAATTCAAACTCACCTGTGGGAAATAACATTCCATCACTTGTTTCAGGTTGTGTTAGCTTATTCCTCTCTTTTGTGAAACACAATAAATAACAGCTAACACCTTCTATGTTTCTAGGCTCTGTATGACTGCAAAAACATCTCCTGTACACCAAATTTACAGAAAAAAATTCTAAAAAAAAAAGAAATTTCTAGACTTTAAAGATCATTAACTATATATATAGTATTTAAATTATTGAAAAATTACACATGTACCTTTTCTAACCAATCCTAAAATATGGTCATAATCAATTGAAATCAAAGGAATGTCTTCAAATCTTTCTTCCTCATTTTCATCGTATGTTTTTGAAACAACTAGTGGCACCATATCTCATTTACCAACATATCCAAGTTCTTGGTTGTTGCATGCATGATCAAAGTTTCCCGCAATGCACTCAGTGCAAAAACAAGAGTAATCCCTTGTGTATAATGTCCATCCAGGGTGAATACTTGAACTCATAACACAATGCAAAGATCTTTTTTTTCTACCCTCTTTCATCCATGCATCGATCTTCTATCTACACCTAGATACATGTACAACAAAAAAATTATGTGAACAAACATGTATATATATATATATTAAATTTAAATAAATTCAAGTTTTTGAAAATGTAATTTATACATATACCCAATATCTCCCAAAAAACTCTATGTGGAATGTTTCGGTTTGTTCTTGAAGATGTGTCAACCTCATTTGATGCAAAGTATTTATTAAACCATTCAACAACATCACACGTGCATTGTCTATATGATCTCTTGAATAACTAATTTGATTCTTTCTTAAAGCACGTTTGATGCATGCTCATGCTCTATCATGTTCACCCTTTCCATGCCCACTTTAAAAAAACTCCAAACATGTGGTATTTTGTAAATTTTATGATATCTAGATAGTGCATAAAATGGTCATAATGATTTGAATTGAGTTGCACATCCATCTGACCATACAAAATTATTTTCAAATTTTACACCCCTACTCAAATTCTCAAAAAAAATTGTAAAGCAATGTTGTACAAAAAGTGTGTCATGCTCTTTATCATCACTAATATAAAAGTGATATTATTTCTTAATGGTTCATTGTCCATTTTTACTCTCAACACCATGCAATTCTAAGTGTGCATGTCGATAACACACATGAAACATAATAGTGATATGCTTTGAAAAGTAATATTCTGATTGAATCTCATTTTCATGTACAAAAGAGTAATTTTCTGCAAAGTCAACTACTGATAGAACTATTCCAAGTGGGAAAGTATCTCTCAATTTTTGAAATTTTTGTGCTTGCCACTTAGCAAAAAAGGAATGTTGTATGTATGGTTGTATCAATTTTCAAAAATTTTCCATAAATTTTCCAATAGGAATCTCCTCTTCTACATAGTTTAACCTTGTGGATTCTTTCCCAAAATTTGTTTGAAACTTTACATACTTGTAACTCTTGCAATTTACTATCTTTTTTAGGTCAATATCTTCATTTCTTGAAGGAAATTTAGCCAAATTTACACATGTTTCACAAATTCCTTTTATGCAATTTATTTGAGGTCCATTTTCATGATCACATAACATATCCTTTATGAACAAACTTACCTGTTTAGGAGGTGCATTTTGAAAACCATAATTTTTTTCTCTCATCTTTCAAAACACCTGATAGTAAAGATCAAATTCAATATGATAACAACAACAACAAGTTTCAAAAAACTTGTTTATCTTCACATAATATGGCTTTAACATTTCAAACATTCTTTTCCCAATCTTTATATGAGGATATATATTACAAAATTTCATATACATCTCAAGTTATGTTATTTCTAGCCATGTTTAATATGATTTTCATAAATACCAAGCCCAATCCTATGTCTCATAACATCTCTAGTATTTGATGATGGACAGTCTGATCATGCCAAAAACTTGAGATCAAGTTTCTAACAACACCTTCAATCCTATTAGAATGGGGATCTCTACAAATAATTTCCCAATTTCTTTCTGAACTATCATCCAAAACCTCTCTTTTTCTCATATTTTATTAGTTTGGTTGTACTATAACCAATTTCAGCTAAAAGTGCAAATATTTTTCTTTTTCTTGCTATATCTTGATTTATAATAGATGTCAACATCACCCTTCTTGTATTCACCTTATCCATGGATCTTTCCCAATGGAATCTAAACCCTTTTTAACATTTTCAACAATATCTTTTTGTAATGCAACTTGTTTCTTCTTATTTGATGTCAAATGTACACCCAACAATTGTAAAGACTCTTTTAGCTCATTACGAAGAAGTAAATATGATAACAATTGAATTTTTTCAAGTGTTTCAAGATGACTAAAATGATCATTGATTATTCCATTTATATATTTAGCCATTGACCTCTTACTCTTATTTGTAGGTTGGTCGGCATAACATTTCAGTTCCTCCATATCCATCTCAAGTAAATGATCTAAATTTCTATAAGAAATTTGTTTCCTCACATTTTTAGCTAGTTTTATATGCTCATCCATACCAGTAGAAGGAAGTGATCTTGACCCCTCTCCAACATGCATTGTTTGAACTTGGACCTCCTCCCTATCTTCAAGGTTCATGTGTTCTTCAACAGATTCATTTGATCCAATATCTAGATTTGGCTCGACTCCAGTATGAGAACTTCTTGCTTGTTGAGCCCTTTCTACATGTCACAAAATATTTTACAAAGAAAGTAAGAGATGATGTTATATAAGTGGAGTTTATGTATGCAAGAAAAAAAGTTGAGATACATGATGCTATAAGTGGAGTAGAACTTTCAAATGACATCAATCTTGATTCTTGAACTTAAGAAAATTTCCATGGAACAAATACAATTGGAAATGGATTAACTTTAAGGAAATGGAAAAATGAATTTTCAAAGTGAGTAGGCTTTGGAAATTGGATACATGAATTTACATGCAAGTAAAGAAAGTGAGAAGTTTTAGCTAGTTTTATTATGCTCATCCATACTAGTAGAAGGAAGTGATCTTGACTTCTCTCCAACATGCATTGTTTGAACTTGGGCCTCCTCCCTATCTTCAAGGTTCATGTGTTCTTGAATGGATTCATTTGATCCAATATCTAGATTTGGCTTGACTTCAGCATGAGAGCTTCCTGCTTGTTGAGCCCTTTCTACATGTCACAAAATATTTTGTGAAGAAAGTGAGAGATGATGCTATATAAGTGGAGTTTATGTATGCAAGCAAAAAAGTTGAGATACATGATGCTATAAGTGGAGTAGAACTTTCAAATGACATCAATCTTGATTCTTGAACTTAAGAAAATTTCCATGGAACAAATACAATTGGAAATGGATTCACTTTAAGGAAATGGAAAAATGAATTTTCAAAGTGAGTAGGCTTTGGAAATTGGATACATGAATTTACATGCAAGAAAAGAAAGTGAGAAGTTTTAGCTAGTTTTATTATGCTCATCCATACTAGTAGAAGGAAGTGATCTTGACCCCTCTCCAACATGAATTGTTTGAACTTGGGCCTCCTCCCTATCTTCAAGGTTCATGTGTTCTTCAACGGATTCATTTGATCCAATATCTAGATTTTGCTTGACTTCAGCATGAGAGCTTCCCGCTTGTTGAGCCCTTTCTACAAGTCACAAAATATTTTGTGAAGAAAGTGAGAGATGATGCTATATAAGTGGAGTTTATGTATGCAAGAAAAAAAAGTGAGACATGATGCTATAAGTGGAGTAGAACTTTCAAATGAAATCAATCTTGATTCTTGAACTTAAGAAAATTTCCATGGAACAAATACAATTGGAAATGGATTCAATTTAAGGAAATGGAAAAATTAATTTTCAAAGTCACTAGGTTTTGGAAATTGGATACATGAATTTACATGCAAGAAAAGAAAGAGAGAGAATTCAACTAGTTTTATAAGCTCATCCATAATAGTAGAAGGAAGTGATCTTGACCCCTCTCCAACATACATTGTTTGAAATTGGGCCTCCTCCCTATCTTCAAGGTCCATGTGTTCTTTAGTGGATTCGTTTGATCCAATATCTCGACTTCAACTTAAAAATTTCCTACTTGTTGTTTGAATCTACATGAAAGCAAAGAAAGTGAGAGACTATGAGCTATTTAAGTGGAGTTGAACAAATAAAATCAAAGATTCTTGAACTTAAGAGAGAGAGAGAGAAAGAAGAAATAAGCATGTACCTTTCTTTATATGATAATTTGGGCCAAGTTTTGTTCGTGCCTCTTTTGTTCTTCTTCTTTTGACAATTTTCATTGAGCCTTATTTTTTCTTTTTCTTTGTTGTCCCATTTTCTTCTTCAAGTTAAAGATGACTCAAAACAAATCCTCTACCAAAGGTAAATTCTCCAAAATTCTCCTCGATTGATAAAAATGTAAAGTTGTCTTCAATATTTTCCTTGATTGATAAAAATGCAAAGTTCTCTTCTCCAAAATCTGCCCTCCATGACAAAAATGCTAAAATCTCTTCTTCTCCAAAATCTACCTCCTTGATAAATGTGCAAAAATCTCTTCTCCAAAATATGCTCTCCAGGTGATATAAATGCGAATTAATCTTGCAATTTGATATGGAATAATGAAAAACAAGCTTGTATTTATATGCATATGGGAAAAAAATTAAAATTAAAATGCATTCTAGTGTATGGAATAACTATCCTAGTTTAAATGAATCAAATGATAATGAAACAAGTTATTTCATTATGGAGTTTGTTGTTATTTAATGTATAGGTATGCAACATAGAGAAATATTAGAATTTTGTTCCTTGTGAAAAAGATAATATTTTGCCAAGGAAAACCATAAGCATGGATATAAATGTAAGATTCCTCAAGATCAATACTAAAGGTGCAAGATTATCTCAACCAATGAGATAACATAGTGTTAAACATGTGTAAGAAAACTGAGAAGGGGGGTGAATAAGTTGTCACACAAATTCAAACTTAAAACTTTATCACTTATAAAATCTTCAACCACACTATTCTGTTATTAAATATAAGCATGAAACGCAAATAACAGAAAATAAATCAACACAATGAACACCAGATTTTTACGTGGAAAACCAAATAAGGGAAAAACCATGGCAAGGGTTAACTCACAATATAAAGATTATAAACTAAATACAAAGGCTCACTGCCCAAAAGAGGACTCACTGTCCAAGTACAAACACTCACTGCCTACAAAGGACTCACTATCCAACACACTTCCTAAAGATACAAAAGAGAACAAAAGATCCACCACAACAATTAAAGAACATTCGTAGGATTACAAAAACCTTCAATTCACTTCCTTCAACACATTGACAAACTGCTATCACAGCTCACTGACACACACTTCTGCTCTATCATTTGTGGCACACTTTCATCACTTTGCATCACACTTCCATACAATTATTCACAACTCGCCTTGCTTTTATACCGTTCTCAACCTTAGAAACATTTACCAAGGTTGGACACAATACATTGTTTCATAAATTCAAAGTAGGTTAGAAACTCTAAATTCTTGTGGTGGAAAGGAAAAAGAGTGGACCAATGAAAACATAAAAATAAAATTCTCAAATCTTCTACTTTCTTCCTCAAATAAATTTTATTGTTCGAATGAAGTGTAAACACTAGGTCGAACAAACCTAATGAAAACAAAAATTTTCAATGATGCACATGCTTCCAAACAAGAAGATGACATACAGATGACACAACATGCTTCATTATGCACAAGAATACATCTGTAGAAAAAAAAAGGATTCAAACACTAAGCTCCTTTCATCAGACAATCTGAGCTATGCAGACACACACAAAAATACTAAAACATGATTTATGGATCACCAAACTCCAAACCACTTCGCCAAAACATAGGAAAGACCTTCATAATGCATCTCCCAGATTTGCATGATCTGAAACAAAATAATGGAAAATTGTGGAGCAAACATATTTCTCCCAGTCCATAGAACATTTACACTACCGGTAGAGCACACATACCAGTGAAAACAACCTCTACGTACCATCTCACCAGAAACTAAAACTTAGACTGTATCATCATCAGATCACCATCAACACACCTTCAAATCTACACAGGCATAGGATCACCATAGGAGAAATGCGGAGCAAATACCAGAGCACACACTAAACACACTCAACACTTTGACTTCTCTTCTTTATTAATTTTCTCAAAAACATTTGGAAACTCATCAAACTAACATATTTGCAACACTATAAAGGTAGCTCCATGTGCTCAAAACATCTCACCAACATCTTAGCCATACATGTACAATTTGCAAAATACTAAACAGTGTTGACATCAATGACAATATTAATGACAACACCACAAAACAAGCTCATACTTGCAACAATCTCCCCCTTTGTCATTGGTGGAAACACATAACCTTTTCTCCCCCTTTGACATCAATGGAAAAGAAAAACTGCTCTTATTTCTCCCCATTAGGAGTACACTCATACTATAACAATGAAAATATTTTCTACTCCCCCTACAGAGTAGACCCATCAATCAGTCTAGGTAAATAAATAATATGTGAATTCACTGGATTGATACACCTTCATGTGCACCTAGTTAGGAGGGTGAATGACCCCCAACCTTTCCCTAAGATGCTTGAAAGTATCCTTCAGAAGAGCCTTAGTAAATATGTCTGCAATTTGTTCCTTTGTAGTTACATACTCCAATTTGACCTCATTCTCCAACACTTTCTCTCTCAGAAAATGATACTTGATAGATATGTGCTTCATTCTTGAATGCATAACCAGATTCTTTGAAATTTTTATTGCACTTGTATTATCATATAAAATAGAAATAGGTTCATCACATACCACACCAATTTCTTTCAGATTTTGCTTCATCCACAGAACTTGTGTACAACAAGATGTTGCAGCAATATATTCAGCCTCTACAATGGATAAAGAAACTGAATCTTGCTTTTTACTTAGCCAAGAAATGAGTCTTCCACCAAGAAAGAAAGCACCACCACTAGTACTCTTCTAGTCATCTACACATCTGACCCAATCAGCATCTGTATAAGCACTTAGGGTGAAATCATTACTCTTAGGATACCATAGTCCATAATTCGGTGTTCCTTTAAGATATCTAAATATTCTTTTTACAACCATAAGGTGTGCTTCTCTAGGATGTTCTTGGAATCTAGCAACTAAACACACTGCATGCATAATATCTGGTATGGTAGCAGTAAGATAAAACAGTCCACCAATCATAGATCTATATTTTCTCTGATCAGCCTTAGCAAATTCATCATCCTTGCTTAGTTTGCATATGATTACCATAGGAGTACAAACCTGTTTAGAATCCTCCATCCAAAACTTTTTCAATAACTCTTTTTCATACTTAGTTGTAAAATGAATATCCCTTTTTCAGTTTGATTCACTTGTAGAACAAAAAAGAAATTCAATTCACCAATCATAGACATCTCAAATTCTTTCTGCATTTCTTTAGCAAACTTTTTAAACATGCCTTCATTTCCTCTAAAAATGATATGATCAACATAAACAACTACAATCAACATCTTATTACCTTGCACTTTGAAGTAGAGGTTGTTATCAGTAGAACCTTTGTTGAATCTTTGCTTTGTCAGATATCTGTCCATTCTTGCTACCAAACTTTGGGAGCTTGCTTCAATCCATACAATGCATTCTTGAATTTACAAACCATGTTCGGCTTGTATGACAGCTGAAACCCTTCAGGTTGCTCCATGTATACTTCTTCCTCCAACTCACCAAAAGTTGACTTAACATCCATTTGATATACTTTGAAGTCCTTGTGTGCAAAAAATGCCAAAAACATTATGATAGCTTCCATTCTGGCCACAAGGGAAAATGTATCCTCAAAATCTATGCCTTCAACTTGTGAATATCCTTTGCATACCAATCTTGTCTTATTTATTACTACTTCTCCATTTTCATTTAGTTTGTTTTGGAACACCCATTTTGATCCAATCACATTCTTGTTCAGAGGTCTAGGGACTAGTTCTCATGTATGATTCTTCTCTATCTATTACAATTCCTCTTTCATAGCTCTCATCCAACTTTCATCTTCACATGCTTCCTTTACAGATTTCGGTTCTATTTTAGAGAGTAAACAGAAATTTACCTTGGCTGCAACTCTACTTCTTGTCTTCACACCTTCACTCTTGTCTCCAATTATCTGATCTTCCAGATGATTCTTCTGTACATATTTAGGAGTCCTAGCAACAGGTTCTGGTTCATTTTCTTCTTCTTCTTCTACCTATTCTTCTTCTTCTTCTTCTTCTTCTTCTTCCTTCTCCTTATTTTCTTTAGGTATATGTTCATAGATAGGATCATCAGGTTCAACTTCACTTATCTCAATAGGTCTGCGTATGTCTTCATGAACTTTCACGTTAGCACTTTCAATGATCTTCCTTAATATTTTGTTAAAGCATTTGTATTCCTTGCTAGTGGTAGAGTATCCAAGAAATATTCCTTCATCACATCTAGCATCAAACTTTCCAAGATTTTCATCATCTCTTTTAATATAGCATCTACTTCCAAATACCTTAAAATATTTCACAGTAGGAGTTTTCTAGTCCATAACTCAAAAGGTGTCTTTGTGTTGTGTCTGATCTGAACTTTGTTAAGAACATAAACAACAGTATGTATTACTTATCTCCAATATACATCTAGTACATTAGATTCTTTCATCATAGTTCTAGCAGCTTCCTGTACTGTCCCGTTTTTCCTTTGAACTACTCCATTCTCCTGAGGGGTTCTCATAGCAGAATACTGTATTTTTATACCATGCTTCTCACATAATGTATTAAATTCACTAGAAGTAAATTCACCACCTCTATCCAATCTTAAACACTTGATTTTTAGATTTAATTCATTCTCCACTCTTGCTTTGAATACCTTAAACCTATCCAGGGCTTGATTCTTTTCTTTGAGAAAAGCAACCCATGTCATTCGAGTGTAATCATTAATAAGCAACATGAAATATCTATCACCATTCAAGCTTCTAGTCTTAGTCAGACCACAAAGATCAATATGTACTAACTCCAACATACTAGTAGTAGAATATTCTTTTCCTTTAAAGCTACATCTTGTTTTCTTCCCCAGTTGACAACTTATGCAGATAGCATTAGCAGGTCTTTTGATTCTAGGTAGTCCTTGAACAATCTCCTTTTTACTGATCTTGACCAGATTATCAAAGTTCACATGTCCTATTCTTCGGTGCCATAACCAACTTTCACTGATACGAGATACAATACAATGACCATCAACTCCCTTCAGCTAATAGATGTTTCCATGAGTTCTTCTTCTAGCAACAATCATATCTCCATTTCTAGATCCTTTTCTGATTTCAAAGGTATTGTTCTGAAACACAAGTTTAAAGGAATTGCTACACATCTAACCAACACTCAAAATATTATGCCTCAAACCCTTCACATAATATATATCATCAGTGTTATGCACTCCATAAAAAATAATTGAACCTTTACCATAGATCTTAACTCCTGAATCATCACCGAACATGACTAGACCACCATCATATTTTTGAAGTTTAGTGAACTTACTCTTATCTTTGGTCATGTGATTTGAACATCCACTATCAATTACCCAGTAGTCTTCATCCTATCTTGCATGAAATGTGGTAACCAGAGTACCTTCCATCCTATTCTTCTTAACTTTTGGAGCTCTTTTGGTCACACACTTTCCACAGTTAGTGGATATAGATTTATTTTCCAAAGCTAAGAATAAGCATTCACTATCATCAACCTCATTTTTAGATTCATCATCAGAAATACCTACCTCTTCCTTAACATAGTACAACTTCTTATACTTTTATCCTTCCTATCCTTATCCTTATAATCCTTGTTCTTTTTATGTGCAGCCCTATTTAGACATCTTGAAGCATAATGACCAATATTTCCACAGCTAAAGCATTTAAAGGGAATAATACATTTATACTTTCAGGTACCTTTCTTCAACTTCCTAGTGAAGTTAGCTTCCAACTCATCAACATCATCACTATTCGGTTCCTCCTCAATCTTCATTGCCTTAAATGTTGTTTTTGTCTTTTCTTCTATCTTGTCATCTTTCTAGAACTTTCTCAATTCAAATGCTTGTAGGGTGCCGAACAAGTATTCCAAGGTGTACTTCTTAGGGTCATACATTTCTTCAATCACCGAGATCTTATCGTTGTAGCAATCCGGTAGGGTGATCATGATCTTCTTTATTGTCTTCATCTTCTAGCTTTCCTCCTTGATTTCTAACCTCATTTACAGTCTGTTCAACCCTATGAAAGAAACTTGTAAATTCTTCACCATCTTCCATTTTCATGTTCACAAATCTACACTTTGCCGCTAGTCTCTTTGTCAATTTCACTTTTTCATTCCCTTCATACATGTCTTCCAACTTCTTCTAGACTTCATATGCAGTATCCAATGAATTAACCTTGATTCACTCATTTTTTAGATAAACCACTACAAATTGCATACTTCGCCCTCTCATTTTCTTCATAAGCATAGATCTCATCTATAATATTAATACCATCAGACGAAATTGTATACTTATTCTGAACAACATTCCAGGTCTTAAAACCAAGAGAGATAATATATCCTCTCATCTATCCCTTCCAATCTTTGTAGTCAGTTCCATCAAACATAGGGATCAACAACTTGTGTGCCATCAGATCTTCCTTAAGCGGTTAAGCTCTACAACAAGGAACCAGGGCTCTCATACCAATTGTTAAACATGAACAAGACAACTGAGAGGGGGGGTGAATTAGTTCTCACACAAATTCAAACTTAAAACTTTATCACTTATCAAATCTTCAACCACACTATTTTTTTTATTAAATATAAGCATGAAACAGAGATAGCAAAAAATAAATCAACACAATGAACACCATATTTTTACGTGGAAAACCCAATAAGGGAAAAACCACGGTGAGGGTTAACTCACAATATAAAGATTATAAACTAAATACAAAGGCTCACTACCAAGGGCTCACTACCCAAAAGAGGACTCACTATCCAAGTACAAAAGCTCACTACCTACAAAGGACTCACTGTCCAACAAGGAGGCTCATTGCCTATAGATACAAAAGAGAAAAAAAGCTCCACCACAACAATTAAAGCACATCCGTAGGTTTTCAAAAACCTTCAATTTACTGCCTTCAACACACCAAAAAAATGCTATCACAACTCACTCAGACACACTTCTGCTCTTATGATTTGTGGCACACTTTCATCACTTTGCATCACACTGTCATACAATTCTTCACAACTCGCCTCGCTTTTATACCATTCTCAACCTTAGAAACATTTATTAAGGTCGGCCACAATACATTATTTCATAAATTCAAATTAGGTCGGAAACTCTAAATTCCTGCAGTGGAAAGGAATACGAGTGGACCAATAAAAACATAAAAAAAATATTCTTGAATCTTCTACTTTCTTCCTCAAATAAATTATATTCTTCAAATGAAGTGCAAACACTAGGTTGGCCAAACCTAATGAAAACACAAATTACCAATGATGAACACACTTCCCAATAAGAACATGACACATGGACGATGCAACATGCTTCATTATGCACGAGAATACATCTCAGAATCTTCCAGATACATCTGTAGAAAAAACAATAGGGGTATGTGCAGGATCATGATGGACCAAAAAGTGGCAATATGATGGGTATGTGGCTAGCGACTTTTTTTCTTAACCAAAATTGATGAAATGAAAAGGGTTTTTAAAGGAGATTCTCGTCTTTCCACCAATATAAATTATTCTTTACTTTGAATTTAATAAGTAATTATTATTCATTTTCTATTTGAATTACGACTAAAGTCCTGATTGATAGGCTGATTGAAAAACATATATAGCTTTCAAATGGTATCACATTTTTTGAATCCAAAATATGTGTCACATTCTATGATTCACATACTATAGGATTAAAAAAAGAAAATTTGAATTTCATGAAGTTTTGACCAAGTTAAGGTGGTTAGACATATGAGTTTTTATAATTTTGAAAAGTTGTAACAAAAAATTCATAATTAATTATTTACTTGGAAAAAAATTACAAAAAAATATGCATCACATCGAGACATGAATCCTCTACTTATATCTAAAATCTTATAAAAAAATATTATCATTTTATTGTGGTTAGGGTGAGGTCGGATAGACACTACTTCTTATTTTTCCACTGAAATTTCAAATTTTCACCAGTAATTTTTTCTCTTTAAAAAAACCTAGTAGTTTAGAAACTACATTCAATTTTCTATAGATTCTATTCTTACTTATTTTTGAAATAATATAGATAACTTATTCAAATTTTTGAGTCAAGTTTCCTAACTCTGATTTTTCTAAATTTTTTGCCACTTAAGGGCCTATTTTTTCCATGATGATTCTGCACATACCCATAGGCTTAAAACACTGAACTCCTTTCACCAGACAATCTAGGCTGTGTAGACACACACAAAAATACTAAAACATGATTTCCGGATCACCAAACTGTAAACCACTTTTCTAGAACATTGGAAAGACCTTCACAATACATCTCCCAGATCCACACAATCTAAAAAAAATAGTGGAGAACTACGGAGCAAGCATATTTCTCCCAGTCCACAGAACACTAACACTGCCGGTAGAGAACACATACCGGTGAACACAACTTCTACGTACTATCTCACCAAAAATTGAAACTCAGACTATATCATCATAAGATCACCATCAACACACCTTCATATCTACATTGGCATAGGATCACCATAGGAGAAATGAAGAGGAAATACTAGAGCACACATTGAACACACTCAACACTCTCTTTTCTTTATTAATTTTCTCAAAAACACTTGGAAACTCATCAAACTAACATATTTGCAACACTATAAAGGTAGCTCCATGTGCTCACAACACCTCACTAGCATCTCAGCCATACATGGACAATCTGCAACATACTAAATAGTGTTGACATCAATGATAACACCACCAGACAAGCTCATACTTGCAACACATTGTGCTTAATAAAGTGTCTCTTAGATAAGTTATGCTCATTGTAGAGTAAGGGAACAACCCAAAATATAGTAGAGGAAAATTTTCATGGTCATTGTAGTTTACCAAACACACCTTGATGGTTCTAAATCAGTAGTTGAGATATTTTCATTTGTAGGAGATGTAGAGAGGGTAGAAAAATGATTTGAGCACATAGAGGTATAATTTCAATTGAATTTTCTTAATGTATCAAAGAATAAAATTTTCTTATCCTAAGTTGAAACTAGCAAATTATGCATTGATTTTCTTTAAAAATCTATAATTTTATATGGTTGTAGGAAATCATGAACATGTTAAATAATGGTGTAGATTAAAAAAATATTTATGAAATAATTTAACATAAAATTTAATAAAGAGGGAAAGTGTTTGAAGGATGATATAATTATAAAAGGAATATCAATAGTGGATTGAAATAAATTTTCATCAAAAGAAGGTGAAAGTGTATTAGTTATAGTGGGAATAGGAAATGCTATAGGTATGGAAGAGGCCTCTATAATGGTAGTGGGCTCCATAGTAACTATAGATGTTGAATCCAAATTTGACCACTCGCGTAAGGTCAAATTCATCCCTTTATTTTGTCTATTTCACATCTCCCATGAACATTAATTAAATGATTTATTTAATGAATATTTACCCTTTTCCTAATGTTCCTAAGGTATTTAATTTAATAATTAAATACTTCATCTTTTGTCCCTTTCCTCTCTAAATTAAATAATTTTTTTAATTTATTTAATTTAATCATTTGGCCTTCTAAATTTAAATCAATTTTAAATTCATCTTTTTCTCTCTCTTTGTCCCATCCTCCATAATCTCCCTTAATCTGGATTAGTTTAATTAATCCATGATTAGGATGTGCACACCCTTTATCAAGATTAATGTCACATCCTCCATAACTTGCAACTTGTCCTTAATCCTTCATTAGCCAACCATCATTAATGCTTTCTTCATTAATGCAAGGTAACCTCTTCCCCATGTGAATTAAAAATTCACATTTATTCCTCCAAAGCTTTTCTCTTCTCTATGTGGATTATTGAGGAATTTAAAATTCCTCATGTGTGACATCTCCCACATGGGGACAAGGACCTTCTTAATGAGATCTTATCCCAATCCCAAGGTACTTTCAAGTACCTCCACATCACATTCTCTCTTGACACCTCATTATCACATGACAAGATGTGAGGGCTTGTGAGTCCTCAACTCACCATAGCCCCTCATCTTCTCCATGGTGGCTAAATACAAGCCCTCCATTTCATTAGAGGCATTTCCCCTAAAATTAGAGGATTTTGATCTCATTTGCAACACATTCAACATACACACATTCAAGCATTCAAAATTCAAGCACTCAACCTTTGCATCCTCCATTGCTGCAACTTTCAAGCTCACTTTACATCCATTTTGTGCACTTATCCAAATACCCACCTTCACCATTGCATCCCTCATTGAATCTACATCATTTTCCATCCAAAGGAGCACGCAAATGATCAAATCAATAGGGCCAACCAACCAATCGACTTGGGAAAGGTAACTAGTTCTATTTTGCTTTGTTTTGTTCAAGTTCAACTAGGATTATCTTTGAGGTGTTGTTGTGTTTCCTTCATTTTGCATTTTAGATTAGGAAAAAAACACTGCACACATTTATGGCATGCTCGATGGGACCCATGTCACGAGTATTTTCTTTCACAATCTCTATTGTTCGAGTTTTTGTACGTCCAGGTTTACATGTAGGGGCAAATCCACCCTGAATGGGAGAATTTGCACCTTCCAGGGGCGAATTTGCTTCAAAGAACAAGTGTAGCTGCAGAAACAAGTGAACCTGCTTGCAACAAAGGTGAATCTGCCCCTTGCAAATTTTACCATTTGACAAGTTTGGGCGAATTTGCACCCTGCCTTGGAAAACATGAAAATTTGAACTTGTAGAGGGGTGAATTTTCTCTTGGAATGATAGGTGAACCTGATCAATAAACAAGAAAATTTTCTCAGTACAAGGGTGAAGTTGCCTCCTAGAATAGGCGAATTTTCCTCAAATAGAAGCGAATATAAGGTAAACCAGAGACTTAAACTTTCAGTTTTCAGTTTTCATTTGGTTTTGTTTTAGGTACTGACTTGCTAACCTATTCATTTGTGAGTATGTCTGGTTTTTAACTAACATTTTGTGGAGCTATCTCTTGTTCATCCAAGGTCGATGGATCGAAACTACTAACATTTTCCTGCAAAACAATTGGTCCCAACTCTTTTAGATTAGTTTTTCTTGTTGTTTTCCATACTAGCTAGGCACACATAGACTTAATTAGAGGGTCAATTAACCTTGATTTCCATGCTTGCGAGTGGAATTTTGACGTATCCAATCCCCTTGTGCCATTTGGTGATCCTGGGTGATGAGAAATTGTAGTTCACTCTAGTCCAGTTGTGTTTACCTAGGAGGTGCTAGTACATTTAAGCTCTCCCCTTGCACTACGTGCGATCCTGGGGACTAGCCAAGAACATCTAGAATCTTCTTCTCATAGCAGGACCTGCTTGGGATTTCATCACCCAGGGGACAATCCCAACCATGTGCTACCGGTAGGGTATATAAAGGGGGGAGAGAGCGAAATCTATACCTCAATCTAGTCACAT
>VDFB02373365.1:205201082-205320790 GCA_007258455.2 Sequoia sempervirens
GGAATCTTCTAGGAAAAATGAAGAAATTCAATTTAAGTAGATTGTAAAATCTATTAAGGGTCCTAGAGAATCATCCTTTGGTAATGATGTTTTGAAAGGTTTGCTATCCAAGCAAATCAAATTTCATCCAATAATTCCTTAGGAGCTTCTACAACTCCCTATGATTGAAGGATATGTAGATGTGGAGAAGATGTCTTCGATTCATAAAGTGGTGTTAGGAGATGCATTGTAGGCATCCAGAAAGAAGGAGATTCTTGAAACTCATAAAAAAGGAATAGAACTCATAGAAGATACTCTTAAGGAAATGCAAGAGGTCACACCTAGTGCATCTATTGATGCATCCCTCACTCCTATAGAAAATTTGATATTGTTGTTGGATTCTTTCAAGGAGTATACCTCCAAGCTTGATGAAAAGAAAAAAAAAAGTGGTTGAGGAGAAATTGGTAGAGAAAAAGCTATTGGAATTGCATGACAAGTGTGCTCTAGCACACTCAAATGTTGAAAAGAACCTAGAAGCTATGAAGATCTATGAGTTAGAAGAAAATGTAGTTCTTGCTTATTGCTAGAAGTGGTCAGATGCCACCTAGAACATTAAAGTTGTTATGTACTCCATTGAGTCTTAGTTGACTATTATCTTTGGTACTTGCAATATATCCAAAGACAGAGATAGAACAACCTAGAACACCATCTCTACACATAAAGATAAATTCTTTGTTTTAAAGAAGCGGAAGGAAGAGATTATCAAAAAAATTGATCAATTAAGTGACATTGTAAGAGTGGAATACACTTCGGTTGGCAAGGAATTGGTAGGCACATAAAAACTTGAGAAGATAAATTTGACTCCTAATACTTCGAATGGTGCAGAAGAAACTATGGTAGAGTTGGAATCCCTAAACATGATGTTGATTGCTGCAAAGGAAAGTTGGGAGAATTGTAAATCAGTATGGGAAGGTATTCTTAAGGAGATTCAAGACTTGCCATCCTCTGATTAATGCTTGTTTTCTTATTTTCATGATTTTTGTTGTGCTTCCCTTTGTCCTTGATGTCAAAGGGGGAGTGAAGAATGGTGAAATACTGGTGTTAGGGGGAGAAGTGTTCTAAATAAGAGTTTGGAAATTTTTGCAAGCTTTGTTTTGAAATATTTGATGCTTGTTTCCATCAATGACAAAGGGGGAGATTGTTGAAAAAATGAAGAAGAACATCTCATTTTGTTGTTTTGTGTTTTCATTGATGTCACCATAATATATGAGTTGAAACTACAAGACTAAGTCTAAATTTGATCTAGTATTTTGGTCTGGTATCTAAACCGGTAGAATGCTTATATCCTCTGGTATTTTGGTCCATAGTTGTTTGCTATTAATTATTGGTGCATTCAATTTTGGGAAATGGTTCATGGATGTTGGGAGTACATACATTCAAGTTCTCACATATTCAAATGCTCGTATGATGTATCAACATTATTTTGTTAATTACAATCTTGTTATTTTGGCCTATCTTTGGTCAACGTAATGGAAAAATGATGTAATGGTGCATTAATTTTGTTTTGTAGATATATGCTTGACCTATCTTAGGTCTATGCTGACATGATGTAGTGTGTTGGGAATTTTAATTTCCTTTTGGGAAGATTTTGTGAAATCTTGTAGCCGATAGTTGGTATTTTTGATAAATAAGAAGTGCATCTAATTAGGTCGACCTAATTGATGCTTGCGGATAGATAAGGTATATATATTGGAAATTTTTTAAAGATTCACATATAGATTGATGAGGCGGTTGTGAACATGAAGGAGAAGAAGTGCAAATATGATGAAGTGTGTCAATTCAGTTTACTGAACTTCATTGGAACTGAATCAACACCCATAGGTGTACTTTATCAGGTCAGTTTTTGGTTGTAATCCATTTTGTCATTGTAACTCTGTAGGTAGTGAGCCTTTGTATTTGGATAGTGAGTCCTGGTAGTGAGCCACCCCATTTTGTAATATCTTATAACTGATTATACTATATTTTGAGCTAACACTCACCATGGTTTTTCCCATTTTGTGTTTTCCACAAAAATCTTGGTGTTCATGTGTTTTGTGATTTCATGTTCTGTTAATGCTCTTACTTATCTTTGTTGTTGCTTGCATCAAAATAATTGGATGGTATCTATTCAGAAAATTTAAGAAGATATTGATTTACACCCCCCTCTCAGTATCTTGGATATTCAACAAAGAAACTAAGCAACAACTCATTTTGTTTCTTCTTGTACAATATATTTCATGATCTGGGATGCAAATGGGAGGATTATTTCCCTACATGTATTGCTACGAGTATTGAGAAATGGGAGGATTTTCAAGATGTTCTTCCATCACTATTGTAATATTTGTTATTAACTTGGTGTATTTTTTGATATACAAAAATTAAGAGAAATTAATACATGCAAATGTGTATATTCCTTAATATATGCCTCAATTAAATATGTATATTACATTTAGAGTTAGTAGTAATGGTTTATGGTTTACATTTAAAGTTGTCTTGAAGGAAAAGCATGTGGATTTATGACAAAATCTGAAACAATGTCTTATATTTTACAAAGGCATATTTTCTTCCTCTTCTATAAAACCTAGAACTCCTTCCATCATTATTATTTAACATTAAAACTTGATCAACCCTTCCTTGTTTAGTATGCTTCAACTCGAGGCTAAAGTTTGCATTAGAAGGCTATGAACTCACCTCTCCAATTAATATCTACCCACTATATCACGATGATTCTCAACACTTTTTCTATGTCTTAGGTTATTACATCACCGTGAGACCACATTTCTATGAGGCATATGCTGCCCCTACCTTGTCAATCCTATTGAATTGGAAATCTAGTGAGCTTGGAAAGCTAGTGAGCTCACTAGCTTACCAATTTGGTAGGGTTGACAAGGTAGGGATAGCGTATGCCTCATAGAAATGGGGTCTCATGGTGATGTAAACAAGGTAGGGATATCATATGCCTCATAGAAATGGGGTCAAGGTAGGGATAGCATATGCCTCATAGAAATGGGGTCTGATTTACATCACCATGAGACATACACTATCCCTACCTTGTCAACCCTACCAAATTGGCAAGCTAGTGAGCTTGGAAAGGTAGTGAGCTCACTATCTTGCCAATTTGGTAAGGTTGACAAGGTAGGGGAAATATATGCCTCATAGAAATGGGGTCTCACGGTGATTTTAAATCACTGTGAGACCCCATTTCTATGAGGCATATGCTGCCCCTACCTTTTCAACCCTACTGAATTGGAAAGCTAGTGAGTGATTCACCATGAAACCCCATTTCTATGAGGTATACATTTCCCCTACCTTGTCAACCCTACCGAATTGGAAAGCTAGTGAGTGAGCTCACTCACTAGCTTGCCAATTTGATAGGGTTGAAAAGGTAAGGGAAGCATAAGCCTCATAGAAATTGGGTCTCATGGTGATTTACATCACTGTGAGACCTCATTTTTATGAGGCGTATGATGAAATCACCGTGAGACCCCATTTTTATGAGGCATACATTGCCCCTACCTTGTCAAACCTACCAAATTGGAAAGCTAGTGAGTGAGCTCACTAGCTTGGAAATTTGGTAGGGTTGAAAAGGTAGGGGCAGTGTATGCCTCATAAAAATGGGGTCTCACAGTGATGTAAGCTCACTAGCTTTCCAATTTGGTAAGTTTGACAACGTAGGGGCAGCATATTCCTCATAGAAATGGGGTGTCACTATATAGCTCACTAGCTTGCCAATTCAGAGGGTTTGACAGGGTAGGGGTAGCGTAAGCCTCATAGAAATGGGGTGTCATGGTGATTTACACCACCATGACACCCCATTTCTATGAGGCATATGCTATCCCTACCTTGTCAAACCTACCGAATTGGCAAGGCAGTGAGTGAGCTCACTAGCCTACCAATTCGGTAGGGTTGACAAGGTAGGGGCAATGTATGCCTCATAGAAACGGGGTGTCATAGCTCACTAGCCTACCAATTCAGTAGGGTTGACAAGGTAGGGGTAGTGTATGCCTCATAGAAATGGGGTGTCACGATGATAAAATCATCATGACACCCCATTTCTATGAGACATATGTTGCCCCTACCTTGTCAACCCTATTGAATTGGTAGGCTAGTGAGCTCACTTACTACCTTGCCAACTCAATAGGGTTGACAAGGTAGGGGCAGCATATGCCTCATAGAAATGGGGTCTCATAGTGATGTGAGACCCCATTTCAATGAGGCATACACTGCCCCTACCTTTTCAACCCTACTGAGTTGGAAAGGAAGTGAGTGAGCTCACTAGAATCACCGTGAGACCCTATTTCTATGAGGCATACACTGCCCCTACCTTGTCAACCCTACTGAATTGGTAAGATACTGAGTGAGCTCACTAGCCTGCCAATTTAGACATCACTATGACACCCCATTTCTATGAGACAAATGCTACCCCTACCTTGTCAACCCTACCGAATTGGCAAGCTAGTGAGCTCACTAGCTTGCCAATTCGATAGGGTTGACAAGGTAGGGGTAACGTATGCCTCATAGAAATAGGGTCTCATGGTGATGTATGTGCGACATTTTTAACCTACAAATTCATGGATTTCTTCCTATATTATGATGAGTGCAACTTATTTTAGGAGGGAAAAGAATTGTATTTGATGCATGGGAAATTTGATTCAGTGATAGATGCTCACACAAATGTCTCCATGTAGTTTGTAACTATCTTGCAAGGTTACTTTTTTTCATTTTCCCTATCACATTTGTTGATATGGATTTAATAGATGATTAGAGAGATATGTGACATTGTCTTAATTCATTACAATGTTTTGTGATGCTCTTCTTATTTTTTTCATGTGGATGGTTGTAGTTCTATTAGGATTATTAAAGAATGTTTGTTGTGAGAGATGAGATAAATACATCATAATGAAGATGCTCATTCAAATCCTTTATGCATTCATTCCCTACACTTCTTTCTCCCTTATAAATTAGTGATTCTATTTTCCAATGGAGAAGGAACCAAACTGATTGGTAAAGGCTAACACACATTTAATATATTGAAAACCATTCTTCTTGTCATCTTCATGATCATGCATGTAACACCTTCCCTCTTACCCCTGTGTATTCAACCAACAGAATCCCTTAAGAGTCCAAAGTGAAAAATGGCTGCAAAATTTAGCATGTTGTTATTTGAATATTGTGATGGTTAGAAACTTCTTGTCTAAGCCTAGGGGTTCATGTTGGGCCCCTCTACAATAACCTCTCTTAGTTTTTTCTATCTCAAAGGTGTTTTCCTATGGTGGTGACTTTTCGCTTGGGGAAAATGTTGTCAAATACAAGTAGTTGAAAGTTGCAAAGTGGTGCGACTTTTGTTCTGCAATTCATGTGACCAAAAAAACTATTTCAATGCATCTTGGTAGAAATGTTTATGCTAGGAATGGCCCTCTTTTGCACCCAAACGTGTTGAATCACTCTGAGCTACATTCAACCGACTGAATCCCTTAAGAATCAAAACTATAAAATGGTTGCAAACTTCAGCATGTTATTCGGATACCATGATGCTTAGAAAATTCTCATCTAATCCTATGGAATCATGTTGGGCCCCTCTACAATAACCTCTCTTAGTTTTCACTATCTCAGAGGGTTTTTCTCATGGTGGCAAATTTTCACTTGGAGAAAAAGTTGTCAAATGCAAGTAGTCGAAAGTTGCAAGGTGATGCAACTTTCATTCTGCAACTCGTGTGACCAAACAAACTATTCCAATGCATCTAAGTGAGTATGTTTATGATATGAATGGTCCTCTTTTGCACCCAAACATGTTGAATCGATTTGAGCTACATTCAATCGATAGAATCCCTTAAGAGTCCAAAGTGCAAAATGGTTGCAAACTTCAACATGTTGTTACTCGAATACCATGATGCCTAGAAAATTCTCGTATGAGCCTATGGGCTTATGTTGGTCCCCTCTACAATAACCTATCTCATTTTTTGCTATCTTAGAGCTGTTTTCCTGTGGTGGCAACTTTTTCACTTAGGGAAAAAGTTGTCAAATGCAAGTAGTGCAAAGTTGCAAAGTTGCAAAGTGGTGCAACATTCATTTTGCAACTCGTGTGACCAGACAAACTATTTTGACACATATGGATGGGTATGTTTATGCTAGGAATGGTCCTCTTCCACAACCAAACATGCTGAATCACTCCGAGCTATGTTCAACTAGTTGAATCCCTTAAGATTCTGAACTACAATTGTTGTCATTGAATAGTGCACCCTTGCTGAGATGCAAAACTCAGCCTACTAGTGAAACATTGGATCCAGATATTCAATATCCATGATGTATGGTTTTTTGTGCTCTAGAGTTATAAAACATGATGTGGCAGCAATTATAGGACCATGTTTGTCAATGATTTGTCATGTTATTTCATGCATAGAAAATGGAAGGAGGTTTTCTAACTTATTTAAATGATGAATATGGGAGAAATGTGATAAATGCACATGGGTGATGCATAATGAAATCAACCTTATATTGTTGTTCATACACATGTAATATCTTCAAAATATCATTAAAACTGACCTATGCATTGATTTCATTTAATGGCATGTCAAGTGTTGTGATATTAGTAGATGCAAATAAATTTTGTTGGTTGGATCAACAACTATCATGTGTTTTGATGCATGTTCATACAAGTTCATAGAGGTATATATATATGACCATGAGGTTTGAAACATTCACTTGTTATATAGATGTAAATGCAATGATTGTTAAGCTTTAGAATCAAAACCATTAGTTGTTGGATGCCAGCCTCAACCATGAATTAAAAGGAATACATTTTGCTATGATATTTTTTATGAGAAGGATCTCTTAGAGTTCATTTGAAACCTTTTGATGTTAAATTCCTTGCCACTAGACAACAATAGAACTCAAGAGGCATGGAGCATACATGCAAATACATGAAGTATACACATGAATCATGAAGAATACACATGAACAAATGAATTATACATTTGAAGCATGAAGGATACACATAAATATGCGCAATATACATGAAGTATACACGTGAATAAGTGAAGCATACATGTGAATAAGTGAGGCACAAGTAATTGAATCATTGCAAAGGATGCAAACCACTAGGAATGGAGCTTATTGAGAAATTAACAGTAATTAATTAAGCATTAGATGTAAACAAAATCCATGGCTACAACATTCAAGCATACAATTTACACAGTGCGCATGATAACATCATCCAAGAATGGCAGTAGAAAAATACGATTTTCTTTTATCAAAAAGTTGTAAGGCTATATAGTGATATATATTGATAAAAGTATATAGAATATATCCAAAAAAACCATACAGTCTTAGTACAAAAGAGCCATATGGACATAAAATGTCACGTATCTATCGATAGTACAAAACATATGTTCCAAAATTCCACATAGGCATACAACAAACAACCCTAATACATTGTCATTTCCCTCTAGGGGAAGGAAAAAGATCTTGTGCTACCTTTGAAATTCAATTAAATGGATTGCCTATTGGTTTTCTTTTCTTTTGAACATGCTCACTAGTCCTCCTCTCTTCACTCTGGACCTTCAATTGATACAATAAAAAGTAAAGATGTCAATACATAGAAATCAAATTGTGGAATGACATATAATAAAATATATTCACTTACCACATACATATAGTGATCATGCACATTTACAACATTACCAAATCCATGATCTGGAGTGACAACCACCTGTAGAAACCATCAAGATAGAAATTAAACTACATAAAAGTATCATGAAAATTTTCTATAATAGACCATAAAAGAGAAAATATAATGTCAAATCAACTAATCTGTTGCATACCTCTATCAATGGATTAGAACTAGCTATTTCTATAGCAACTCCATGGTCCATCATGCCACCAACATCTCTAAGGTTGTTTGATGTCAACAACTACAAATGAAACAACATATCTAACAGTAATATAAAGAACTCTAGGTAGTCCCTTTATAACTGTCATAAATGAAAGAGTAAACGGTTGGCCTTAGTTGAGACTACAATATAGTGCTTATAGATCATAGAATGGTGTAAGTGCTAAGTCCACTGGGATAGCCCAAACTCTTGTAAATTCCAAATTTTAGTGCTCATTGAGATTCGTATTGCATATGTTGATGAACTAATGTTAATGAGGGAATGCTTCCAACATAATGATAATACCACAATGAAGTTCACATGATTGAAGTGAGGATTACTATGTTACTAGTAGCTTTCAAAGTGATAATGGAACATATGATGAATTAGGACATGTCTAGAGTTTTACTATAGCACATGAAGTTGGTTGTTGAGGTGTGCATCAGTAATGGAGAAGACAACATTGGTCAATAATGAGTGTAAGGAAATATTTCTTCTAATAGTGTATAGGATAAAATTTGGATGGATGTGCTATAGCATAGAAGGGATAAAGAGACAAGACCAATAGGGGGTAATGGAACATATGGTGAAATAATAGAGGGTACAATGGAATGTGATTCAAATGTGATAATGGAACATTGGATGGACTAGAATAGATTAATGGGATGGTCTAGGATGGAATAACAAAATATAGCTTGTGTAGACACCGAAATCTAGTTTTTAGCCTGCGGCTTCCATATTCGTCATAATTCTAATTCTTCTATTAATTAAATAATGTCAATTATTTAATTAATTCATCTTCTATTAATTCTTCTATTAATTAAATAATCTTAAATATTTAATTAATTCACATTTCTTTATTCTATCTAATTAATTAAGTAAACGCTTCTTATTTAATTATCTTACTAATTAACCTTATTCTTCCGGTTAAATTAAATAAATTATTATTTAATTTACTCTTTATCATATTTCAACTATAATTAAATAAATTCATAATTTATTTAATTATTCATTTAAAATCCCCTTCGTCACTTAATTAAATAAATCTTATTTATTTAATTATTCTTCAACATCGAGTCTTGAATTAAATGAATTATTTAATTCATTAATTCTATTTTAACACATTCTTCTATATTTTAGATAATTATGTGAGTTATCTAAGTATTCACTTTTACTCAACTCGACATCTATTTTAATCATCAGTTAACTATTGATTTAATGTCTGAGTGGCGTCTTCGAGTAATCTCTTCGTCTAATCATGCAATCCTCCAGTTCTAACTCATTTGTGTACATGCATATTAATTAAATATTATTATTTAATTAATTAAATGTTGTGCTGCATTCGAACAGAGAATCGTTATAATCAATCTTTATCTTTGTCATGCAAAGATATTTCTTATGTTTTCGAATGCCGAACTGAAGATTAAATCATTTATTTAATCTTTAATTCTATTTTCTAATTCGAATGACTCATGTCAATACTATCAGTTATCTAATTGCATGTCTAATCAGTTAATCTCAATCGTTCGTTAATCTTTCAATCTTGGCCTGTCCTTCGAATAATCAATTTTCTATAAATTGATTTGTCATTCTTCATTCCAATCTCTCTCGCGAATTTGATAACTTTTGAGAGCACTTTTGTCTTGAATCTTTGATATTTTGCTAATCACTATCTTAGGCTATACTTGCACGAATTACTTGAAAATCTGAGGGCAATTATACCATACAAGTGAAGTGGAGAAGGGAAATCGAGATAATTCATGGAAATATGTTTGAAAATTGGTGAGATTGTTCTAGTTTTAATTACGTTTTTACTTTCCCATGTTCTTTGTTGCTTAACGTATGAATTTGCATTCTAGATTTAGTATTTGTATGCATGTGTGCTTCTAACGATCTAATCTTCCTTGTTGTCTATTGTGCAAAATCCTGTTTCATATTCAGACGTTACAGCTTGAACTATTAGAGGTTAATGGGATGGGATTAGGAGGGAATAAAGGAACATAGGGTGAATTAGGGAAAGATAGTGGGACAATACCAAGAGGGGATAATGGAACATAAGGTGAAATAAGAGAGGGTAATGGGATGGAAATAGAAGGGGTTTATGGAACATAGGATTGACTAGTATAGATTGATGGGATGGGCTAGGATGGGATAACAAAATATAGGGTAGACAATTAGAGGTTAATGGGATGTAATTAGAAGGGAATAATGCAACATAGGGTGAATTAGGAGGTGCCTAGGGTTTGGATATAGTACATGAAGTGTGAACTTGACCTGTGTGGGGTAATAATAGAGAAGAGTTATCTAGGATGAAACATGGATGAAAATGGTATAACATATAATGGATAAAGGAACATAGGGTGGAACATAGGGGATCATGGAACATCTAGGGTGAAATAATAATGGGTACAATAAGATGGGAGTAGAAGGAAATAATGACACATAGGATGGACTAGAAGATATTTGTGGGAGAGGCTAGGAGGGGATCATGGAAAATAGGGTGAAATATTAAATGTTATTGGGATGGGATTAGGAAGGAATAAAGGAACAAAAAGTGAATTAGGAGAAGATAATGTGACATAATCAAGAGGGGATGATGGAACATATAATGAACTAGTAGAGATTAATTGGATGAGCAAGGATGGGATAATAAAACATTTTTATAGTGAACTATACTAGAGGTTAATGGGAAGTAATTAGGAGGGAATATTAGACCATAAAGTGAATTACGTAGTGACTAAGGTTTGAATATAGGACATGAAGTGGGAACTTGAGGTGTGTAGTAATAATGTATTAGAGATTTGGTCAATAACGAGCAAAAGGAAAGGTTTCTTGTAACGATATGTGTATAAGATGAAATATGGAGGAAGGCGATATAATATATAAGGTGTTAAAGATTGGGATATGTGATATCAAATGGTTAAAATATGCGTGATGAAAGGAATGGAAGAATGAGATGGATGTTGAATGGTAAATATAATTAGGATCTCACAAGACCAACAATTGTTTGTGTTTCTCATCATTTTTTTAGATTTGTATACGCAAAATTAAAAAAACTAGGTAACATTGTTTTACAACACCATTAATGAATAAAGGCTACCTAAGTGTAAGTTTTTTGAGTAAATGAATTGCAAGGTGTGGAGGTTGAAGGTCCACCAAGAAACTATTTGACATACAAAGCATGTTATGAGACAAACATTCAAATATAACATTCAACTTTTCAAATGCAATAATAATATATTTAATACTAGTTGCATACATGTGGACTCAATGTCGAGAATGAATAAGGGTCTGTAGGAATGGAGCATGTCTCATGAACACTCTAACCCTAAAATTTCATCATATCAAAATTCTACTAATTTGGTTATTCTTAAATTTTAAAATATAATTTAATAAACAACAGTAAATGAACTTGCCAAATTTTACCTAAGTGTCTATGCTGAATGTATCATTCAACAAATCATCTGTGAAATCCATCACCTCTACAACTGATGTAGGCTATGTAGCTGCATCCTAAGCACTCTGATAATCATACTTGCAAACAACACCACAAGTGCCAAAATGGTGGGGTGGAGCTCGGGGCCTACATCTCTCCTCCACATCATGCTCTACTAGAGGCCTCACACACTGTAAAATGGTCTGGGTGAGCGAGCTAATCAACTCCAGCGTGTCCACCTCTACACTATCCTTAACAATGGAAGGAATGGTGACATGCTCCATAATGGGTTTGTCCAAGGGTCTTGGTGCTAACTATGGATTATGTTGTGCAGTAGGTCTATCATGTGTGGAGCCCCCACCTCTACCCTGAAATCTAAGATGTCAAAATAATTTGGCATCTTATTGAGGAAAAACTCACAATAGAGTTTCCTCAAAAAGTATTGTGGTACCTCATGGTTATTGTAGGCTAGTCAAATACCATCCACCACAGCTCCCAAAATTTAATTTTAATTAACTCATAGTGGCTCCTGTTAGAACTGTAAAATTCTAAATAATTTCACAAGCTTTTCATATCCCTAAGTTTCCAATCAAGTCCTCACCATATGCTTAGGGCCTCTCTTCATAATATTTTTCTCACATTCTACCCATTTTTATCCCATAAAATCCATCTAGGTTTGAGTATTTCACATAATAGTCCATATCAGCATGAGATTATCAAGGTCTCCCCGACCCATAATGAATTTTTGTTTATATACATCTATCGTTGCCTTTTGGCAAGACCTCAGGGATGTCACAGTGATTGAAATTTACCTACAAGAACCTATCAGCAAGACATTTTCATTGTCTCAGTGACTCAAAAGGATTATTTTCAGCCAGACAAAGAGTTCGGGGTGAAGTCTTGGCAAACTCTTTATGTCTTACTGACTAGCATGGAATGAGCAAGCATTTCAGAAAGAGTTGTGTCTTTGGTGTGTGGTCTTTCTGAACGCTTCGTGTCTTGCCAACTGTTGATAAGGATATACATCTCGGTGACAAACTTTTGTATTGAAGAGATGTCTTGGTGAGTGGCTCTAGTCTTGCCGACAATGCAAATGAGCTCTATCAAAGACTATCAGTGTGAGGTTATATATTCTTTCTGATCTAAATGTCACGCCGACTTACTGCTTCATTGATGAGTGAATGATATTGTCACGGTGACAAAAAGTGAACTTAATTAGATTTCTCAGTGAGACACAAGGTATTCTATGGGACGTCTCCCCAACAATAGAATATCACAACGAAACACAAAGATCAAAGGATACCTGTCGATAAGACTTTGGACTTCAGCATAACTATAGGATGTCATGGTGAATATTTGGCGAGTATTAACAAAATCCTGAATACTATTGGCCGACGTTTGGATACAAGAAGCGATGTGTCTATTCAGATGCAGATGTATAAATATCCATTTTCAATTGTAAAAGGAGGACATTATATTTTAGATAGGAGATATGCAGTAGATAGGTTAGAAATGGATTCAATAGAATAAGATTTTCAGAATAAAGACTATGATGTATGATTTCAAAATGGAGATATCAATGAAAATCAGTTGATGTGGCTACTTATTTCTGGTGTCAATTGTCTATTGTGCTTATTGAAAGTATTACTAAGTTGTCTCCAAGATTGATGATTTTTGGTTGTTTAAATTGGTATAACAAGTTTATATTCAATTTATCAGTGCACATTTGTTGTATCTGTGTGGTTAATTGATTGGTTCTTTCAAGAAAAGATTAAATCCTTTTGGTTGATCACAGTAATCAAGGAAATTCATCTAGATTATTAAGAAGAGCTTAGCAATCATAGTCTTGCATGTTTATACGAGTTATAAACAAAAAATATGCCAAAAATTTGAGTGTTTTCCAGAAAGAGGTTTCCCATTTCAATTTCATTTGACTCCGCATACCCAATAAGGCACTAGTTTCTACATTTCACCATTTAGATTCATTCATTTTCTTTACATATGTTAACTAAACATATTAGGATTTAGTCTTCAATATTGCTATACAATTTATACCAAATTTAGTTTTATTTGTCCACCTCCATCTGCCATTGTGGGAAAAATATTTCAAGAGAGATAAGCACATTAAGTTTGCTTCATTCATATAGGTACACCCACCTAGATCTAGCAGCACCTAAAGAGTAGAAGGCCTAAATCTTTTGACCTTTTATGTTACCCTAAAACATATCAGGAGTTTGGCAGCCTCTTGAGGCATTCCGCCTACGTTTTTGAGAGCTAACAAATTGGCGACTCCACTGGGGAGTCAATTGAGAATCAAGGCCTTAATCATAGAGTCAGGAACTTTGTATAGACTCCGGTGGGAATAAGAAATGTCAAATACTTTCTCACTTTTGAAAAGTGAGTGGCGACTCTAATAAAAACATTGCAACATGAATGGAAGAAGATCTCAATATAGGGGAGGTCATATTGGAGCTCCTACTGTTAGTAGTAAGTGGACACACAAGGATGATGGGGTTGATAAGGGTAAGAGGATCAATGAGGACATGTGCATAACCAACAAAGACAAAACACTGAAACAACATTGTGAAACTTATGACCGATAGGACACATGGAGAGATAATTCAAGTGTAGAACTTTGTACCCCTAAAGAACAAAGAAATCCATTTCCATTTTATAATCCTCGAGAATAACCAGAGTTTGATGCTAAACTCGAAGCAGAGGGACTCAGATATCAACATGAATGTGAACAAAAAATGGAGGGTAATTAGAGTGGACCTATTGATCATGAAGCTCCTCAAGATAATTATGAATCTTTAACTTATGAGGAAGTCAAAACACAATTTGAATCTAAGAGAAAGGAGAGAGAAGAATAGGAGAAAGCCTAGATGATACAAGCAATGAAAGATTTCAACTTGCAGAAAGCTCAAAATACTATTCAGACATCTGGTTTCCCAAAGTATGTGCCACCTCATAAGCAGGGCAATCATAGTGCAGGGCCTTCTGATCCACCAAAGGTTCCTCACAATCAGATAGGGAATCAATACAGACAACCAAACCATCCACTGCATATTCCCTCACAATATACAAATATACAGCCACCTCATGGTTAGTATTATATCCCATAGCATAATACACAATACAATAACCCTATGTACCAATATCAACATTCACCTAACCCTCCCCCCCATCAATACATAACAATGATCAAACAATTCGACCTGACAGGGTTTCAACGGTACCCTTACCCTATGGATAACAGCTAGAGAAGTCTAGTTCCTAAGTTTATAGGGAGTAGTGCAATTTCTGCTGAAGATCATTTGGGGAGTTTCAATGCTTTCATCGAAGACTTGGATGTGCCATATGAAGATCTACATATGAGGCTATTCATGATGTCACTCATTCATGAAGCTAGGGATTGGTTCAATAGCTTACCAATAGCTTCTATTGATTCTCTCCAAGGATTTCAGGATCAATTTCTTGAGAAATATGGAAATCTGGCTACACCAAATTAGGCTTTCCATGGGTTATTAGAGATTCAAGAAAATTATAACTTGCAGCAATATGTATGCCAGAATCAACAATTTGAAGAAGAAGATGAGTATGTATATACTCAAAGCCAGGACTCCATAATAGAATCAGGATGCAAAATTTCCCCCTTGGATGCATTTCTCAACATAAGGAGACATGAAGGAGAAAATAAAAGTTCTTTATACAACAGGGTGATAAATATATGTATGCAATTACCTCCTAATTGTATGCCTACAAGGCCCATTTTTGTTGCACAATTCATAAAAGTTTAGAAACCTGAATCAACCTATTGGTCAGAATCATCAATACAACATACCTATGATTGAGTGAATAAATTCATTGATGCCATGGAGCGGATGAGGTATGAGAACACTATCAATGTTGAATCCAATAGTTGTATTTTTGATGAGTATAGAGAAATTGATCAAACAATGCAACCAATAGAAGATGAGACAAGTGCAAGTCGAAATGGTTCATATGATAGCTTGCATGAGAAAGATGAAGATACAAGAGATCTCTCTTGCATAACAGATTGTGATAGGGAAAGCAGTGTATGTTATGAGGGATCTAATGAATATTCTAATTGTGAAGATGAACCTATTGATTTTGATTTACAGCAAGGTGATTCTTACAGTTCTTGTGATAATCAAGAGGAAGAAGCAATGGAGAATGTGGATCCATTTGATCATGAACAAGTAACACTTCCTACTATAGATGAGAACCATGATACATTTGATGATGAAGAGGAGAGTACATCAACATGTGAAGAGAATAACTACAATGATCTTGAAAATTGCCATGTTGATGAATTGGAAAATGATATGGAAGGGGATTGTGTATCATGTCACAATGAGGAAGAGTTTGAGGGAAGTCATGTGAATCTTGATTTACAACAAGGAGATATTTCCAACTCTTGTAGAGATCAAGAAGAGGGAGAAATAATGGAAGATATGGAAGAAGAAACATGTTCACTCAGTAGTGAGCAAATTTCAGATTTGATAACTCTTGAATACCAGAGATGTGCACATGAAGGTAACTCTGAAGTCCTGTGTCCAGTTTACATTTATTTTGATAGTGAAAGTTCTTTGTGCAATGATTCATTTGACTCTCAGTACATTTCTCAAAATGATGGAGAAAACTTTGAAGTTGATCAAAAAACTGTGTCCATTCAAGATGAGGTAAATGATTTTGAAATTTCTAACTCATGTGGAGAAGACATCTATTTGCATACTAAGGATGATAGAAGTCCAGTTTTGATTGGTTCATATATGCATGATATTGGAGATATGAGTCAGAATCTAGTGTCGTCTCCAAATGGTGATACCGAAGAAGTGAAAAATATTTCAGATTTGTTTGTCTCAAACAACATTAATATGACAAAAAAAATTGTTTCTCAAGAGAATCATTTTGATGGTGAAATTTTAGTACAGCGGGGAGAGTGTTTTATAATTCATAATAGTGAGAAAGATAATGAGAAATGTTGCATTGAATATGCATGTACTTTGTAAGTTGAAGATAATAGAGATTTGTCTGATGTTGGAGAATTTGAACTGCAGAATGGGGAAGGGAATTTGGGCCAAGCTGAGCATGATGATTCTTTGAAAACTTTCAGTAATAGTGATAGGGAAGATTGCATGAATATCTTCAAGAAGAATTTGATGAACTCAAGACAAAACCAGGTGTTTGAAAGAGGAAAGTATGGGCCTTTCTTTTGGGTGGCCTTGAGCCATCATTTAGGGTTTGAATTTTAGATCGTAATAGCTCAAAACTGACGAAGTTAAAACATAGAGGATTAAGGGTTGCCAGTGCATGGACAACTCTTGATGATCCTCTTAAAAATTATTTTCCATACATAGTAGTTTAAGGTTTTGTTCATCTCCATTTCACATTCATTTCCATTTCCATTTTTCTCACTAATCTCATCATCTTGTGTCTAGTCTGCTCACCCAAAGATCTGAATCCTTGCAATGATCTGACAACCATTCATCCCCAGACGGAGCCACTGTTAGAACTGTAAAATTCTAAATAATTTCACAAGATTTTCATATCCCTAAGTTTCCAATCAAGTTCTCACCATATGCTCAGGGCCTCTCTTCATAATATTTTTCTCACATTCTGCCCATTTTTATCCCATAAAATCCATCTAGGTTTGAGTATTTCACATAATAGTCCATATCGACATGAGATTATCAAGGTCTCCTTGACCCATAATGCATTTTATTTTATATACATCTATCGTTTCCTTTTTGCAAGACCTCAGGGATGTCACAACAATCAAAATTTACCTACAAGCACCTATTGGCGAGACATTTTCATTGTCTTGGTGACTCAAAAGGATTATTTTTGGCCAGAGAAAGACTTCAGGGTGAACTCTCAACAAAATCTTTATGTCTTACCAACTAGCACGAAATGAGCAAGCATTTTGGCAAGAGTTGTGTCTTCGGTGTGTGGTCTTGCCGAACGCTTCATGTCTTGCCGACCGCTGATAAGGACATACATCTCGGTGAGAAACTTTTGCAATAGAGAGATGTCTTGGCGAGTGGATCCGGTCTCGCCAACAATGCAAATGAGCTCTATTGAAGACTATCGGTGTGAGGTTATATAGTCTTTCCAATCTGAATGTCATGCCAACTTACTGCTTCATCAGTGAGTGAATGATATTGTCATGGCAACAAAAAGTGAACTTAAAGAGATTTCTCAGCGAGACACAAGGTATTCTATGGGATGTCTCCCCGACAATAGAATGTCACAGTGAAACAAAAAGATCAAAGGATACCTGTCGATAAGACTTTGGACTTCAACATAACTACAAGATGTCACAGCGAATATTTGGTGAGTATTAACAAAATCTCAAATACTGTTGGCCGACATTTTGATACATGAAGTGATGTGTCTGTTTAGATGCAGATGTATAAATATCCATTTTCAATTGTAAAAGGAGGACATTAGATTTTAGAGAGGAGATATACAGTAGATAGGTTAGAAATGGATTCAATAGAATAATATTTTCATAACATAGACTATGATGTATGATTTCAATATGGAGATGTCAATGAAAATTAGTTGATGTGGCTGCTTATTTATGGTGTCAATTGTCTGTTGTGCTTATTGAAAGTATTACTAAGTTGTCTCCAAGATTGATGCTTTCTGGTTGTTTAAATTTGTATAACAAGTTTATAGTCAATTTATCAGTGCACATTTGTTGTATCTGTGTGGGTAATTGATTGGTTCTTTCAAGAAAAGATTAAATCCTTTTGGTTGATCACAATAATCAGGGAAATTCAACTAGATTATTAAGAAGAGCTTAGCAATCACAGTCTTTCATGTTTATACAAGTTATAAACAAAACATATGCCAAAAATTTGAATGTTTTCTAGAAAGAGGTTGCCCATTTCTATTTCATTTGACTCTGCATACCCAATAAGGCACTAGTCTCTGCATTTCACCATTTAGATTAATTCATTTTCTTTACATCTATTAACTGAACATATTAGGATTTAGTCTTCAATATTGCTATACAATTTATACCAAATTTAGTTTTATTTGTCCACCTCCATCTGCCATTGTGGGAAAAATATTTCAAGAGAGATAAGCACATTAAGTCTTCTTCATTCATATAGGTACACCCACCTAGGTCTAGCAGGACCTGAAGAGTAGGTCTAAATCTTTTGACCTTGTCTGTTACCCTAAAACGTATCAGGATTTTGGTAGCCTCTTGAGGCATTTCGCCTACGTTTTTGAGAGCTAACAGCACCAATGGATGGGGAACCTCCTACATACATGACAAAAAGGTGCTTTGGTTCTCAGGTTTGTAAATAGGGCACACAAGTCGGCTTTGCTAATTTTTTATTTTTTCACATCTACATATGACAAACCACTAGCATAAAATTGTCTCATCTCATTCCTCTTGTTTGACCAAAAATTTATTTTCTCGCTCATTTCTCCTACATGAGATACAATTGACTTCAATGATTCAGAAATCCCTCTCCTATAAGGGTGGGTTTTGACATGCTTAGTTAATCTTCCAATTAATTGTTCAATGTCTACTTTATTGTTTTCAATTTTATTTAGAATATTTTCTTGTGTTCCTTGAGGATTCCTATGAATTGATGGAGGGGTTTTAGGTTGTTCTTGTATAGGAGGCTCTTTGTGAGGGGGTGATTGTGAATTCTCAATGTTTCGAGGTGGAAATTCATTCCCAATAATTAGAACAAAGTTTTATTATAAAAACCTATTTTAATCTACATTCTAAATCAAATTCAAAATAAATAGAATAAAAATGCATGCCTCTTCACAATCTTCGATCTCTCTGATGTTTTGGTGGCATCCTCATGAAGAATTTCAAGCTAAGAGTGCAAAACATGGATGAGATTTGGCGAGCGTGAGTTGTAGAGCTCAAATCCTCCAAGCCAAGCTATGGGTTGAAATGAAAATTAGGTTTTAAACGTGTTTTAGGCTTTTAAGTTACTTTTGCATTTGGCACACGCCAAATTTGGCATGCATCAAATGCTCAATTTGGATGGTTTTTTGCAAATTTTTCCAATTTGGAATAAAAATTGTGTCACAGATTGATTCACTTACCCCATAGGGAGATCTTTTTCAAAAAATGTAACGTGATGGGTGGTAGCCAAGTACCCTACCATGGCCTAAAATTGACTAACATTTAGGTATATGGGGACAAAAGTCTCTTGTAAATATTTGTCCAAAATGGCTTTTTGCTTGAGAGATATACAAAGTAACTCAAGAATGGATATCTCTGTAGGAGTTTTCCCTAGATGACCTAGGATTGATTATATTGGGTTTTTGGCTGTGGATTAGAAGTGGATCCTTGCAAAACCACTTTAGATCTTCAGGTTCTAACAACACATTCTATTTTTTTTTAATGGTAATGGAAGATAAATTATTGTCAAAGTTTCATATATTGTTAACAATATACTCATATCTAATACTGGTATAATTGGCATTATTTTTTGTATTATTCCCTAAAATAGAGGATTTTTCCCAACCCATGGTCTTGTAAGGGATTCTTGAAAATGGTATGATCAACATGTGTCTTCCCTTGTGAATTGTCTATGGATATCTCCCCTTGTTTAATGAGATCTTGGATGATGTCCTTAAGTTTATACGATGGTACTCACACAAATCATTATGATTCTACCAAACTAGTTTGAAAAGTCTTGGTTCATAGTTTATGATTTCTAAGAGTTGAATGATATTTTATTGTAATAGTTTCTTCAAAACTGATTTAATGGGTTCCTCTAAGGGTGTATATGTTCATCTTTGTGTGTTCATTTGTGGAGAACCTCGTCATTACAAATTGTTTTGGACTACATTTCTATATTTTTCATGACTTGTTGGTTGATTTTTTGATGTAGAGGGACCTTTTACATGAATGGTTGGGTGGACTTTGTTAAGCACTTTAACATCAGCTACCCCATCATTATTGACATTCTTGTTTCTAGACCAAAATTTATTTTTATCATTGGGAGTGTTTTGATTTTCTTTGAAGATTTTGACCAATCCTTGGGAAACAAGTTCTCTCTTGATGGAGACACATTTCTCAACAACCTCTTCAAAAGTATTGCAACAATAGCTCCTTATTTAGATTTTCCAAAAGCATGTGTACCAATTGTTTCTCAAGGATATCACATGGACATTTACTATCCATACTTATCCATCTCTAGAGGAAAGAGGTGAACAATTATCCCTCTTTTTTTTTTGGTTGTACATAGTTTTGTGAGATTAATGTCACTTTCAATGTTATAAGAGAAGTGATTGATAAATTTATTGGCTAGTTCATTCCATGTTCTTATTCTTAGAGGTAGATGTGCAAACCACTCTAGAGCCTTCCCTAAAAGGCTACATGGGAATAATCTCATCAAGTATGTATGCTCAAAAGTGATATCCATGGAAATGGTATGAAACTCTCACAAATGTTCTACTAGATCTCCCTCTCCCTTGTATCTATTGAATTTTGGTACAATGAAATGTTGAGGGAAGGGTGGCATGCATATGCTTCAATCAAAGGGATAAGGACATATTTCTTCCATAGAATAAGTTTTCTTTGTCACACTCACTTGCATATTGGATATTTGTTGTTGCAATGCTTGCATTTTTTGTGCTAGGGTATCCATGGGTGATGGTGAAATGTTTGGTTGAATTTTCATGAGAGGATTGGTGTTGTTGTTGAATGTGTTATATAATGGAAATGGATTTTGGTTTTGGAAATTTGGTGTAGGTGTAGCATGATGTTGAAGTGGATTTTGGTTGGTTTATTGGAAATGTGATGTGAATGTTAGATTTGGATTTATTTTTTAATGTGAAGTATTTGTATTGCCTTGTTTGAAGTGACAGGTGAACATGGTAATTATATGGTTTTGAGGTAGATTTTGACTCATTTGTTTATATTATGGTGTGAATTTTATATTTTGATTGATATTTTGTTGTGATGGAGATGGATTGGTATTCAAATTCAAGGTAAAAGGCATGCTTGTGTTTGGTGTAGTATTGGTCATTTTGGGTTGTGTTTTTGGTGCAGCAATGTGAGTCATTCATGTCTTGTTTGGTTGGTTTGGATTTGTGATGTTTTGAATTAAAAAAACTGGTGTTGGTTGGTGGTGTGGTATTTTGAGAGGATGATGTGGTAAATGGATTTTAAAATGAAGTACCCATGGTATTAGATGATGTAGAAAATTGATTGACAAATTAGGGACTTGGTCCATGAGATGTTGGATTTGTTCTTTTTGTCACAAATGTTGGAGTAGGGAGTATGCTTGTAGTTGTTGCATATTGTGTAGTTCCCCCAAGAGGCATACTAGTGTGCATTTATTGTGAGGTGGAATAACTTGGTGAAAATGTGTTATGAACTTGAGTTCGAGTTTATTTTTTCCCTTCTATAATTGTGGAAGTTTCAAAAACAATGAGAAGTTTCGTACCCTTTTGATCAAATGCTAGGAATTTTCTATTAGGATCTCCTTTGACAAGCTCTTCTATGATGCACAATATCTTAGGATCTTGGGAAGCATTTTCAATTTATTTTGGGATTAGACCTTTTTCAACCTCTTCTAATGTAAGATTGGAAAATGGATTTTTAATTTGAGGTTGTGACCATTGTGGTTGGTTTTGTTGGATGTTGTGGTTGTTTTGCTGATATGTGGTTGTCATTGATGTCAACACTATTAGAATTTATGTATTGAAGGCTATATATGTTGAGGATATTGAGAAAATTGTTGAAGAAATAATTGTAGGTTGATAGTGGAACAGTGAAGGTCATGAAGGTGTCTTGCTCAGTATGTTGATGATAAATCATTGTGGACTAAAGGGTTTATTATTGAGTGTATCTAGTTTATCTACCAAAATTTTTAGAGGTTTGCATGAAGATTTAATCGTGTTATGAATAGTTATGTTCTAATAGTTTTTCTGTGGCTTCAGTTAGTGTTCCTGATTGAAGTTGATGTGATTCTAGTAATTTTATTTGTTGTAGATGCTTCTCTAATGGTTCTTGATGCTTGTGGATGTTTCTAGATCATGCTTTATCTTTGTATCATTTTCGTGTTGATCGATGTGCTCGCGGTTGGTGATTTTTCTCTTGTGTGTTCAGGTTTTTATGTTCTTGGTTGACATGGTGGTTGTAACATGTTGTAGATCCTTGGAGATTAAAATTTGAATGTTTGGAACACTCGAGGATATTTTTTTAAGTCTTCATTATGTTGTGGCTGACAGTATTCAATTCACATTGAAAATTTACTTGTAAATTTGGGCCCACATTGTGTATATGTTTTATATTTTATATTTTGTTTTGGCTGAAAAAGTTGTTGATGTAATTCCATGATGTAGATATATAAGAGCAATTGTTTGAGCAAAAATAAGTGTGCATAGAAGCGAAGAAGTGCCATAGAAAGAGCAAGTGTGCGAATAGTAATCTAATCATTCGATTGTAGAGTAGAGTATGAAGAAGATTGAGCGAAGTGTGAAGGAGTGTTTTTGTGCTTAACCAAAACTATAATCAGGATTTTGTAGAAGCTATTTTCTTAGTTCATACCCTGTGGATCTAATCTGAATTACTGTAAGATAGTGTGTCTTCTTTGGGCAGTGATCCCTCTTGTATTTGAGCAATGAGCTCTAGGTAGTGTTCCTAAATGCATGTGCATTCCCATTATTCTTCATTATACTTTTAATAGGGTATAATATTGTGGACTGACATCCACCATGAGGCATGTGCAAGATCATCATGGACAAAACAGGCCCTTAAGTGGCAAAAAATTCAAAAAAATCAGAGTTAGGTAACTTGACGTAAAAAAATGAATAAGTTATCTATATTATTTCAAAAATGTGTAAGAATAGAATTTGTAGAAAATTGAATGTATTTTATAAACTATTAAGTTTATTTTAAAAAAAGAAAATCTATTTGGTGAAATTTTGAAATCTCAATGTAGTAGTACTTCAATTTTAGGGAAAAAATAAGAAGTAGGTGTTTATCTGACCAGCTTAACCACAATAAAATGATAATATTTTTTTTATAAAATTTTAGATATAGGTAGAGGACTCATGTCCCAATGTGATGCATATTTTTTTTGTAATTTTTTCCAAGTAAATAATTAATTATGAATTTTTATTACAACTTTTAAAAAATATAAAAACTCGTATGTCGACCACCTTAACTTGGTCCAAAACTTGAAATTAAATTTTTATTTTCTTAATCCTATAGTATCGTGAGAGCATAGAATGTGATGCATGTTTCAAATTCAAAAATGTGGTACCGTTTGAAAGCTATAGATGTTTTCAATCAACCTATCAATCAAGTACTTTAGTCATAATTCAAATAGAAAATAAATAATAATTATTTATTAAATTCAAAATAAAACATAATTTATATTGGTGGAAAGCTAAGAATCTTCTTTAAAAACCCTTTTCGTTTCATCAACTTTGGGTAAGAAAAAAGGTCAACCACATACCCTACATATACCCATCATATTACCACTTTTGGCCCATCATGATCTTGCACATACCCTGTGGTTTTTCCCCTAACAGGGTTTCCACGTAAAAAATCTTGGTGTTCTCTGTGTCTCTGATGTGTTAATTGTTTATGGTTTATTGTAGATTCATCAGATCTGAGATTAAGTTAAGTTAAGTTTGAAAATTTTAAATATTTTGTGACAACTGATTCACCCCCCCTCTCAATTGTTTGTCCTTGTTTTGCTGACAATTGGTATTAGAGCAGGTTCCTTTGAAGAAGTTTAAAAGCTTGAGGTGATCCGAGATGGCATCATACAAGAAGGACAATCCTAGATTCAATGGAACAAACTACTCTCTATGGAAAACCAGAATGGAGTTTCATTTGAGGTGTATTGGTGAACCCTTATGGAAGATTACAAAGAACAGATATGTTATTCCTCAAAATGGTCCTTCCACTCCTGATGAGATTAAAGAAGATGAGTTTAACATCAGGGCTATTAAAGCTTTGTTGAGTGCTCTGACAGATTCAAAAATGACAAATGTGATGGATCTTAAGACAACTCATGAGATCTAGAAAAAGCTGGAGACTTTGTATGAAGGAGATGCACTTGTGAAGGTCGCTAAGCTATAGAGTTTGAAAGGAAAGTATGAAACTTTGAAGATGGGTGAAGATGAAAATATTTCTTCTTTTATGCAAAGAGTAAATGAACTTGTGATGGGTATTAGATTTGTTAGTGGTACCCTAGTTGAACAAGAAATTTTAGCTAAAGTGCTCAGATCATTGCCTCCCTCTTAAAAATCAAAGGCTCATGCTATTGAAGAGCTCAAAACAATAACAAATGTGAAAAGAGATATGCTGATTGGTAAACTTGTTACATTTGAGTTAAGTGAATTTGGTGATTCTTCCCCCAAGACTGAATTTGCATTTAAGGCCTCAGTATTTGGAAGAAACAAGAAAAGATATGATCTAGGAGAGAGTTCTAGAAAGACATTCAAGTATGAGGAAGAGATGAAACAGCTTGAAGATGAAGAAAGAGAGGTAGAAGAGCTAGAAGCACTAATTGTGAAGAAAGAAGGTAGAGGACAAGGTAAGTATAAAGGAAAGTTTCCTATCAAATGTTTCTCTTGCAGTAAAATAGGTCATTTTGCTTCAAGTGTCCTGAAAGAGTTCCTAGGTCTAAGCCTAACAAACCTAGATTTCAAAAGAAATGCTATTATGTTGAAGAAGGTGTGACTAATGAAGAATATGATTAAAAAAATGGAAATGAAGATGAATGGGTTTTCATTTCTATCAAGGAAAATGGTCTAGTGGCTACTGAATCTGCTAAAGTTGAGAAAGCTCAAACCCGAATTGAAGAAAAGGATGAGTGGGTTATTGAGATTGGATGCTTACATCATATGACTGGTGAAAAAAGAAAATTTGTAAGTCTAGAGAAATATGACGGTGTGGTTGTAAGATTCAGAGACAACAATGCTAGTGTGATTTGTGGCAAAGGATCTATTTTTCTTGGTGTAAACATAGCACTGATGATGTCCTTTATGTTGAAGGCTTGAAGCATAATCTGTTGAGTTTTGGACAGATGGTTGATAAGGGTTACAATCTTCAGTTCAAAGATGGAAGATGTAGGATACTTGGAAGCTCTGGAAATGTAATTGCATCAGGTAAACAAACAAAAGGTAATATCTTTCATCTGAATGCTGCTAGTAAAAGTTTTTGATTGCTCAAGTAGATGAAAGCTGGTTATAGCATAGGAGGCTATGTCATGTGAATTTTGATAACATTGTCAAGGTAAGCTCCACTCAAGCAGTAAGAGATCTACCTAAGCTAGTGAAGCCTACTAACACAATATGCAAGGAATGTCAGATGGGAAAATAGACTAGAGTTTCCTTTCAGAAAAAACAACGTCATTCTAATGGAGCACTAGAGTTGGTGCATACTAATTTGTGCGGTCCCTCCAAAATTATAATTTTACAAGGAGAAAGGTACTTTATGTTGCTTATTGATGATTACTCTAGGATGATATGGGTTGATTTATTAAGAGAAAAATGTGAAGCATTAGAGAAGTTCAAAAATTTCAAAGCTATGGTAGAGAATGAGATAGGTTAGAAGATAAAATGCCTTAGGTTAGACAGAGGTGGTGAGTTCACCTCCCAGGAGTTCAATTCTTTCTGTGAAGAGCATGGAATCAAAAGAAAGTTATCTTCTCCCCAAACCTCTCAATAGAATGGAGTTGTAGAGAGAAAGAAAAAAATAATTCTAGATGCTACTAGAAAAATGATGTTGGAAGGAAATGTGCCTCACATCTATTGGAGAGAAGTTGTAAACACTATCGTGTACACTCTAAACAGAGTAAATGTCAATGGTATTTCCGGTAAGACTCCTTTTGATCTTTGGTTTGGTTATAACCTACTATTAAATATTTCAAGATCTTTGGAATCAAGTGTTATATTAAGAGAGATGAGGACATAGGAAAGTTTGATGCAAGGAGTGATGAAGGAATCTTTCTAGGTTACTCTACTAAAAGAAAGGCTTACCAGTGCTATAATAGAAGATTGAGAAAAATGGTTGAAAGTGAAAATGTCAAAGTTGATGAGGACTCTACTAGATCATCTAGATACTGTGGATATGATTCAAATGACTAGCAAGATAGTACATACAAAGGGAAGAATGCTCGGACACATAATCAAGTTCAAATTGCTTCAGTAAATCAAGAAAGAATGACAAGAACTGATGCAGATTGTAAAGAATGACACATGGATTCTTGTTCCCAAACCTAAAGATAAAAATTTGATTGGTACTAAATAGGTCTTTTAGAATAATCTGAATGAATAAGGTGAAGTGGTTCAGAATAAAGAAAGACTGGTATGTAAAGGGTATTCACAAATGGAAGGTATTGATTTTGAAGAAACCTTTTCCCCTGTTGCTATAATTGAAGTTGTAAGATTATTTCTAGCTTATGCCACATATAAGAACTATAAAGTCTATCAAATGGATGTGAAGTCAGCCTTTCTGAATGGTGAGTTAGAAGAAGAGGTATATGTTGAACAACTAGATGGATTTCAACTGACTGATAAGGAAGACATGGTTTTCCAACTGAAGAAAGCTCTGTATGCACTCAAGCAAGCCCCCAAAGCCTAGTATTCTAGACTAGATAAATACTTACTAAATCTTGGATTCAATAAAGGTATTGCTGACAGTAACTTGTATTTTAAGTTGGATCATGATAAAGAGTTGATTATTGAAGTCTTTGTTGATGACATTATTTTTGGAGGTGATGATGATCTATGTATGAAGTTTGTTGATAAAATGAAAAGTGAATTTGAAATGAGTATTATTGGAGAGATGAAGTTCTTTTTGGGATTACAAGTCACTTAGTTAGACAATGGGATTTTCAAATCTCAGTCCAAATATGTGAGAGAGTTGCTAAAGAAGTTTGGCATGGAAGACTCAAAGCCTGTGTGTACACCCTTGGTAACTGGATGCAAGTTAACACAAAATGATAATTCTCCTAAGGAAAATAAAAAAAGATATAGGTCAATGATTGGTGGATTGCTCTACTTAACTCAAACCAAACCAAACATCATGAATGTTATGTGTATGGTTGCTAGATATCAAGTTGATCCAAAAGAATCTCATGTGGCTACTGTAAAGAGAATTTTCAGATACCTAAAAGGAACAATTGATTTTGGGCTTTGGTATTCTAAAGATGATGACCTTACCTTGAGTACCTATATTGATGTGGATTGGGTGGGAGATGTAGATGATAGTAAAATAACTAGTGGTGGCTCCTTCTTCCTAGGGAAGAAGCTGATGTCTTGGTTGAGTAAAAAGGAGAATTCCATTTCCCTATCTACTAATGAGGCAGTGTATATTGCCACTGCAAATAATTGTACTCAAGTGTTGTGGATGAAGCAGATGCTGAAAGATATCAAAGTAGTATATGATGAGCCTATTACCATATACTATGACAACTCAAGTGCAATAAACATATCGAAGAATCTGGCGCTACACTCTAAGACCAAGCATATTTCAATCAAGTTTCACTTCCTAAGGGAGAAAGCGAGTGAGAAAGAAGTAAAACTGGAGTATGTGCCTACCAAAGAGTAGATTGCAAACATTTTCACCAAGCCATTGTCAAAGGATACTTTTTAGTATCTTAGAGGGATGCTAGGGGTAATTACCCCTCCTGATAAGAACTAGAGATGCATTTACTTGCATCAATCTATGGGCTTCATAGCTATATTTTGATCCAGATTGATGTTTCCATGGATACTACTCAGGGGGATTAGTCAGATGTATAGATATGTGGTTCAAATCTTGTATGTGGAAAGATGATGCTTATCTTTTCCATTGATTTCAAAGGGGGAGAAGATTCATGTGAAAATCTATTGATTATCTGGGGAGAAGATCATGTGGAAGAGTTGAAAAGAAGAGTCAGATTCTAAGGGAGAGTAAGTGTTGCATTGATGGTGTTTTTCACATCATGTGTTGCCATCAATGCCAAAGGGGGATATTGTTGGATGCTACGGTTGTGTTGTTGATATGTGGTTGTCATTGATGTCAACACTATTAGCATTGATATATTGAAGGTTGTATATGTCAAGGATATTGAGAAAATTGTTAAAGAAAGAGTTACAGGTTGATAGTGGAACAGTGAAGGTCATGAAGGTGTCTTGCTTAGTACATTAATGACTAGTCACTATGGACTAAAGGGTTTATTGCTGAGTGTATCTAGTTTATCCACTGAAAGTTTTAGAGGTTTGTGTGAAGATTTAATCATGTTATGAACAATTATGTTTTGATAGTTTTTCGGTGGCTTCAATTAGTGTTCCTGATTGAAGTTGATGTGATTCTAGTAATTTTAGTTGTTGTGGATGCTTCTCTAATGCTTCTTGATACTTGTGGATGTTTATATATCATGCTCTATCTTTGTTGCACATCCACGTTGATTGGTGTGCTCGTGGTCGGTGATTTTTCTCTTGTGTGTTTAGGTTCTTATGTTCTTGGATGACATGGTGGTTGTAATGTGTTGTGGATCCTTGGAGATTAAAATTTGAATGTTTGGCACGCTCAAGGATATTGTTTAAATATTTGTTATGTTTTGGCTAATGGTGTTTGATTCACATTGAAAATTTACTTGTAAATTTGGGCTGACATTGTGTATATGTTTTATATTTTATATTTTATATTTTATTTTGGCCAACGAAGTTGTTGATGTAATTCCATGTTGTGGATATATAAGAGAAGTTTTTTGAGTGAAGTGAAGTGTGCATAGAAGTGAAGAAGTGCTAGAAAAAGAGCAAGTGTGTGAATAGTGATCTAATCATTTGATCGCAATATAGAGTCTGAAGAAGATTGAGCAAAGTGTGAAGGAGTTTTTTGTGCTTAACCAGAACTATAATTAGGCTTTTGTAGAAGCTATTTTCTCAGTTCATACTCTACAGATCTAATCCAAATTACTATAAGACAATGTGTCTTCTTTGGGAAGTGAGCCCTCTTGTATTTGAGTAGTGAACTTTAGGCAATGTGCCTGAATGTATGTGCATTCCCATTATTCTTCATTATACTTTTAACATGGTATAATATTGTGGACAACTAATTCACCCTCCCTCTTAGTTGCCTATCCTTTTTTTTCCAACAATTTTGAAGATGACCCAAAATCCATAGTGCTAGTAGGATTAAATTTGGGGTCATTTGAGGAATCCATATCCTTTTTTTTCCTTTGTGCCCTAGTGAAGACCATATAAGACTTGTGATTTTTGGATTTTGATACTTTTGGGATGAATGCAACAAGAGATGAAGATGCAAGATGGAAATGATAACATGCTATTTTTTTAAAAAAAAATTGGATATAAGGATGAAAGATGGAAATGAAACTATGAGAAACCTTGGGATGCAAAGTGGTAAAAGGACTATGACTATGTTTGGAATGCAAAAGTGGTAATGAGAGTATGATTATGTTTTTGGATGCAAAGTTGGTAATGAGATTATGACTATGCTTTGGGATTTGGATATGCAACTTTGAACCTTAAAAAGGGATGCTAAGAAAACTATGATGAACCAAGGTAAACAATAAAAATGCCAAGACCTCAAGAGGATAAGAACCAATATGATGATGATGATTGGATAAAAGGTGAACCTAAACTAGATGCATGAGTTTTAGGCCCAACCTAATGATAAGATAGATAAATGTGACAAGGTCAAGACACTCAAATATGTGACTATGGTATAGTAAATGGTATGATAAGCTTCCTAATATCAAGACTCAAAGATGATGATGATGGATAAGATAATATGGAAAAATGAAAACTAGGATATGCAAGGTAAGCTAAGCCAAATGGTAAAATGCAATGAATGGACTAGATGAACTAAAAAAGTCTTAGGTCTGATTGTACAATCACTTTTTGGAAGGAAACTAAAATTTGGATGGATAAATATTTCCCCAAAATTTTGAAAACTAATAGACACAGTGCATAATTCCACAAATGTGGTGTAGGACCTGACAAATGTCGTGCAAAATTAGTCAATTGTGGTGCACACACAGATGCAGGTTTCTAACAGATGTAGTGTTTTTTTTTAGAGTTATGGTGTTTTGTTTTGAAAACTTCTATGTTCTAGTTTTTGGTCTCAAATTGATATTTTCTAAATGCTTTTCTATTTTGGGTAATTTCCAAATTTGATCATAAAACACAAAAAACATTTAGAAGATAGATTTGGCTAATGTTAACTCTTTGACTCTTTGGTAAGCAAATATCTTGCAAGTTTTCTTCCATAAAACTCGCTAGGCCTTGGTTCACAAATAATATAAGCAAGCACAACCTAGCTAGTAGTAATAGGATTATCTACTAAAGTGAGCTTGCCATACCTTTTGGGTGTTTTTAAATATGAGTATAAGGAGTGGGTAACTAGGGTATGCCAAGGTCATGTACCACCTTAACACTGCTCACCTTGAGAGGATGAATCCCAAAAAAGTAACCTTTTCACCTCAACCAAGCACCGTATGTGGTAAATAGCTTCTTGTGATAGTTCTATCATGACACAACACAATAGCAAGAGACCAAAAAGGTGTTAGTCTTCTAAAAAAATGGTTTGTAGTGGAGGAACTTTGAAGAACACCAAAGTATAGTAGTGATAGGAGGTTGAAATATTTAACCCACGTCCATAATCACCCAAGACCATAAGGTCTAACCCCTATACAAATAGTTAGATTGAGCTCACCTTTTAGTTTTGGCCCTTTTATATAGCATACTGGAGGTATATAAACTACATGGCTAAAACTACTACTCATAAGATTTTGAGGGTAGGTTTTTGGTGGCCTTTAGTTTTTAGACGCCCACAAGTTTGTTAAAACTTGTGATGCTTGCCAAATATTTTTAGATGCCAAAGATTGTTATGAAATAACTTGCACAATAGAAGAATATGATATGAAATATGTTGTAAATACATGATAATAACTGAGAATAACAAGCCACTTTGAGGGAGCAAACCTCCAAATATCTCTAATGAGAACACACTTCACACTTGATGATGAAATAAGACACAACCTCCTATATATACCTATTTATGCCAAGGATATCACCTAGGCCGACTTAGACACACCTATATAAGACTTAGGCCAACCTAAACAACTAAATAGCAATATACTAATGATAATATGACTTAATAGAGAGTTAACATAGCCACAAGCCGACTATTCATAATCTGATGTACAATAATATTAAGGGCATAGCATGCCCCCCTCTTTCAAAGAAGCATTGTCCTCAATGCTAATCAAGTTTGGAAAATTTTGAATGAACTCCTCGTCTTCCCATGTGGCATCTTCAACTGGTAACTTCTTCCATTGGATGAGATACTCAGTGATAGTTCTATTCCTCAGCTTCTTTGTGCATGTTTGATGAATGCACTCTAGTTCCAAAATGATTCTTTCTTCTTCATCCAGCTTGGGAAGTGTTTTTTGAGTGGAAATATTATGCCCAATTACCTTCTTCAAATAGGAAACATGAAAAACTGGATGTATCCTTGTTGTTGGTGGTAACTCAAGCTTGTAGGCAACACTACCAATCTTCTGCATGATTTGGTATGGACCATAATACTTTGGAGACAACTTATTATTCTTTTTTTGTTGCTTTAGTGAGATTTGCTTATAAGGCTGCAATCGCAAGAAGACCCAATCCCTAACTTCAAAACTTCTTTCACTATGATGTTGGTCTGCCTGTTGTTTCATTCGATTTTGTGCCATGGCTAAATTCTCCTTGAGTCCTAAAAGTACTTGTTGATGATGAAGCAAGTGGTCTTCTACTGCCTGAACTCTTGGGAACACCTTAATTGATGATGTGGTGGAAGGAGGATGATATCCATAAAGTTTCAAAAATGGAGACATTTTTGATGAGCTATGAAAAGAAGTGTTATACCACCATTCCGCAAGTGGTAGCCAATCTACCCATTGAGACTGTTTCTCTGAAGTGAAACAACATAGATATCCTTCCAAAAACTTATTAATAACCTCTGTTTGCCCATCTGATTGAGGGTGGTATGAAGAGCTAAGAGCTAATTGAGTACCCAAACATGAGAATAAATCTTTCCAAAAGTGACTAGTGAAGATAGGATCATGATCACTAACAATAACTTTAGGTGTACCATGTAGCTTTTGGATATTCTCCAAAAAGGCTTTAGCTTGCACTTGCTTGTAAAAGGATGTGCTAATGCAATGAAATGTGCATATTTAGTGAGCCGGTCAACTACCACCATGATGACATTATGACCTTTAGATTTGGGAAGCCTATGATGAAGTCCATGGATACCTCTTCCCAATGCTGGCTAGGAATAGATAAGGGTTGCAAGAGACTTGGTGTCTTAATTGTCTCCCCTTTATGCCTTTGACACACCAAACATTTAGCCACAAATTTTTGAACATCACCCTTTAGCCCTTCCCAAAAGAAATCTTGCTTGACTCGATGATATGTCTTCAAAAATCTTGAATGACCACCCACTGGAGACTCATGCAACTTTGTGAGAATATTGTTTTTAAGGTTGGAATTCTTGCAGAGATACAAACGCTCTTTATACCAAAGAGTATCTCCCTTCCAACAAAACTTATCTAAACTACTAGGATCACTTTTTAATTGCTTGATGAGATTACTTGTCGCAACATCATTTTGCCACTCTGCTTTGGCTTCCTCCACCAAATTTTCTTGTAATATTGAAAGGGCACACAATAAGGCTTCATCTTTCTCATCCTTCCTTGACAAGTGCATCTGCGACAATATTTTCTTTCCCTTTCTTATATACAATCTCAAAGTCATATCCTAACATCTTAGTGACCCATTTTTGTTGCTCTTCAGAAGATAGTTGTTGTTCCAAAAAATATTTTAGGCTATCATGATCTGTCTTAACTTGAAATGTCTATGCAATGAGGAGGCCATTGTTTTCAACTTGCATGGAGTATTGCTAGCATTTCCTTCTCATAAATAGGTTTTAGTTGATTCTTACCTTTTTAATTGATTTCACAGAAAAGCAATTTGGTCGACCTTCTTGCATGAGCACCTCCTATCCCATTTCCAGAAGCATCACATTCCACAATGAATTCCTTGGTGAAGTCAGGAGTGGCAAGATTAGGTTGTACACATAGCCTCCTTCAATCTCTCAAATGTGTATTTGCAGACTCATTCCAATGAAAGAATCCCTTCTTCAATAGAGTGGTGAGAGGTTACGCTGTCTATAATTCTTCACAAATCTTCTGGTACCCTATCAATCCCAAGATCCTCTCGGTTTCTTAATGGTTTTGATTAGCCATTCCATAATGTATATATATGGTACATTAGGAGTCCACCTTTACTCCCTTCATGTAGAAACTATGTGTCCCCAAATACTCCACCTCTGTAGATAAAAGCCTTACTTGGATGCAAAACTGGCATAGAGTTTATGATCTTCAAGTATTTGTAATGCTTGTTCCACATGTTGCAAATGTTCTTCCCAAGTCTTGCTATAAATTAATATATCATCAAAGAATACTAACACAAACTTTCTCAAGAACTTCTTAAAAATGGATTTCATCAAACTTTGGAATGTAGATGGTGCATTGGTAAGACCAAATGGCATCACCAAAAATTCATAATGACCCTCATGAGTCTGAAATTTTGTCTTTCAAATATCTTCCTCCTTAATCTGAATTTGGTGATAACCAAATCTAAGATCTAACTTGGTAAAAACATAGCTTCATTTAATTCATCTAGCAAATCATCAATGACTAGAATTGGAAACTTATCTTTAATGGTGTACATGTTGAGCACTCTATAATCTGGACACATGCGCCAAGTATCATCCTTCTTATGTACCATCACCACAGGCGAGGAGTAAGCACTTTGGCTATGCTGATGATTCTGCCTCCTAGCATCTCTTCAACAATTTTTTCTATCTCACTCTTTTGTATGTGTAGATACCTGTAAGGCCTGATGTTTGGTGGTTGGCTCCCTAGGACTAACTGAATGTCATGATCATGATCCCTCTTGGGAGGAAGTCCTTTAGGCATATCTCAAGAACAGGTGAGTGATGATCAATTATGGCTTACAAATCTGGATGAGTAGAAGTTATTAGATTGAGAGACTTCAATATGAACATAGTTGGGCAACAAATCCATCCACTCCTTTCTTAAGCAAATTTTGCATTTGATGAGAGCTTACCATTTGTGGAGATTTTGCCTTCAACCCCCTTAGCTCTACTAGCCTTCCTTCCGATTGAAATCTTATGAATAGTTCTTGGAAGTTCATCTCAATTGTTCTAATGTGGCCAAGCCATTGTACTCCCAAAACAATATCTGACTGCACCCATGGATATATGTTGAGGTATCAGTTGTGATGTCCAGTGGATAATTTAATGCATGACACTTCTGAACAATGGCTATACCACCATCTGCAATCAAACTTGAAACTCTGGAGTGGATGTAAGAGCAATTTAGGCAGTAGCTAGCACTTTGTTGATGAAATTATGAGTACTACACGAGTCGATCAACACTGTACATGCAGCTGCAGAGACCCCACCACCTTGAGGAGTTTGTGGGGCACTAAAACTGAGGTGCATGACAAGAAATGGTGGTTGAGGAACCATGATTCCTCATTTTGAATCCCTTTCATCTTCTAATTATGGGTTCCTCCTCTTCTTCCCTCATTTGGGACCTTCAATGTAAAATAATTTCTTTTCACTACATTTTATGTCCCTGCGGCTATATTTATATACCGATGAAACACAAGCCTTTTTGCTCTTTTTCTCCTCAATTTGTTGTAGATTAACCAAGTAGGTTGTGTTGAATATCCTTTCTCTTGTCACGTGGCCTTAGCTTCTTAGGAATCAAATGCTTCTCCTCACAGCATGCTAGGATAAAGACTCATTTTACACATGGAACCTAGGGGCTAAACATCATAGGTACCTCATGTTGAATGTGTTGATCCTTGAGACCACCAAGAATAAGTCATTCAAGTTTTCCACTTCATAGTGTATGTCTATAGACAGCATCTAAATTTGGACACTTGGTTATCAGATTCATCCCCTTCGTCTTATTTTCATTAATTAAGTAATACTGCTATTATTTAATTAATATCTTTAATTCTGCCAAATCCCTAAGGTATTTAATCAATAACATCTTATCTCTTTAATCCTCCTTCCATCAATTGAATTAAATAAATATTCCATTTATTTAATTCCTCTATGTCACATCCTCCATCATTTTTTATCTTATCCTAATCCATCTCTAATCTCATCATTAAGGTGTGCACATGCCTAATCCTTGATTAGGATGTGTCACATCCTCCAAATTTTGCAAGTTGGCCTCTAATCTCTTAGCCACCTAACCTTCCTCTAACCCCTCATCAACTTGTCTAATCACCCCTTTTAGTCAACTCTTCCCATCCCCCAAGGAATTTTTAATTCCTTTTGTCTTCCCAAAGTCCTTTGAGGAATTTTTAATTCCACTCTCATCTTTCAAGGAATATTAAATTCCTTTTCTCTTCCCCATGTCCTTTGTGACATGTGTCCTTGGTCAACCTTATTAAAAGCTTTCTCCTTTTGGGCAAGGCACTCCACTTCCCCATGTGAATTTTTAATTCACATTTAATCCCCCAATGCATTTAAGAAATTTTAAATTCCTTCTCTCATCCCCATGAGAATATTTAAGAAATTTTTAATTCCCCACTTGTCCTCTCACCCACATGGGGACAAGTACCTCCTTTATGAGATCTTGTCCAATCCCAAGGTACTTTGTACCCCCCTCCATGTCATGTACTATTCTTCCATCTCATGTCCACTTCACCTTTTAGGGCTATATTACATGCCACATGTCAAGATGTGAGGGCTTGTGAGTTCTCAACTCACCTTGGCCCTACATCTTGGTCATTGGTGGCTCAATCTTGGCCATCCATTTCCCTAGAGATTTCTTAAATCTCTATAAATACCCCCTATTTTCTCTCATTTTTGGGAGAGATCATTTTGCTAGCCAGACTCTTGTAATTTTATTTCTCAATCTACACTTAGCCATTTTCATATTTTCATCCACTTGCACTCATCCTCACAACACCATTTAGCTTGCATCTTGTGCCATCCAAGGAGCATACACATCAAAGATCAAAGGGCCAACCAAAGGATCGATTCGAGACAAGGTATAAAGTTCCATTTGTTGTTTTTTATCTTGTGTTGATTCCAACTTAGGCTAATCTTGAGGTGTAGGTTGTTTTGGTGTTTATTTGCACTCTTTAGTTTGTTGCTCATTTTCTAATGCTTACATTCGACCTATCATAGTATCCACCCATAAGGATTGATTTTGGAATTGTTGAATATAATCCTTAACTGATCCTGTTTGTTGAAGTTTAGCTAGCTGGCTGAAGAAGTTGTCTGTGATGCTATTGCTATATTGTGCTTGGAGTTCCTCTGGTAAAAATTGACCATGAGATAGGTGAGCCCCTTTTTACTTTGATGAGTGCAAAGCCAATGATACCAAATGAATTGATCTAGTTCTAGATATAAGGAAGCCATCGTGACCTTTTGTCCATTTGGGATTTGGTGTACTTCAAAAAAATTCTCCATTTGGTTTATCCATGTTAGAGGATCCTTACCATCAAACTTGTGCATATCCACCTTTGGAAATAAATTCCTAGATCCCATAGGAGTACTAAAGCTTGTGTCAGTAGTAGCTAACCTAGAATTTTCACCTTGGCCGCTTGAGAACTCCTTTCTTGATTCAGCCATGTAGGTGCTTAACATGTTTCATATGTTCAATATATCTCCTCTTAGTTCACACATATCCATCTTAATTGAGGAAATGTCTTCCTTGAACTTATTTATTTCCTCATTATGAGTAATATCCTTGATTGTTTCACCATCCTTATCATGAGTCTTCCCTGGAGTGACATTCTTTTTACCCCTTGTTCCAGGCCCCAACATGATGGAAACCACTAATGTTGAAATAAATCACACAAATGAAACTTAAATTCTCCCAAATTTTTACTGTAGTCTCCTTTATTATGTCTTCAAAAACCCAATAAAAATTAGACTCCAATTCACAAGATGTGCGAGATATGTAGATTCCAAAAAAATAGTGTAGAAACACTAATTCTGCAATAATTCACTTAATTCTACTCCAATTCTTCTGAAATCTGGACTGTAGCTTCTTCAATATGTTCTTCAAAAACCCTTTAAAAATCAAAAAAAAAAAATTCCAAAATATGAAAGATATGCTCTTCCCAAAATCGCCTCTAAAATTGAGAAAAACCTTGCCTCTATGGTGCCAAGATCATGCTCTAATACCACTTGTTATGAAATAACTTGCACAATAGAAGAATATGATATGAAATATGCTGCAAATACTTGATAATAACTGAGAATAACAAGCCACTTCAAGGGGGAAAACCTCCAAATATCTCTAATGAGAGCACACTTCACACTTGATGATGAAATAAGACTCACAACCTCCTATATATACCTATTTATGCCAAGGATATCACCTAGGCCGACTTAGACACACCTATATAAGACTTAGGCTGACCTAAACAACTAAATAACAATATACTAATGATAATATGACTTAATAGAGAGTTAACATAGCCACAAGCTGACTATTCATAACCTGATGTACAATAATATTAAGGGCGTAGCATGATAGTTATATCACGACACACCACAATAGCAGGAGACCAAAAAGGTGTTAGTCTTCTAAAACAATGGTTTGTAGTGGAGGAACTTTGAAGAACACCAAATTATAGTAGTGATAGGAGGTTGAAATATTTAACCCACATCCAGAATCACCCAAGACCATAAGGTCTACCCCCTATACAAATAGTCAGATTAAGCTCACCTTTTAGTTTTCGCCCTTTTATATAGCGTACTGGAGGTATATAAACTACATGGCTAAAACTACTACTCATAAGATTTTGAGGGTAGGTTTTTGGTGGCCTTTAGTTTTTAGATGCCCACAAGTTTATTAAAACTTGTGATGCTTGCCAAAGATTCTTAGGAAAACTGAAGTTTTTAGGGAATTTTCCAGTTAGATCTATTTTAGTTCAAGCTCCTTTTCAATAGTGGGGTATTGACTTCATTGGAGAAATATTTGAGAAATCTAGTGGGGGGAATTCTTGGATCTTTGTTGCAACCAATTACTTTACAAAATGGGTGGAGGCAATCTGCACCAAGAAGGAAACAAGCAAAGTGGTGATTGATTTCTTGATGAAAATACCCTAATAAACTTTGGAGTCCTAGAAAAGTATATCTAATAATGCCATGTGTTTTAGATTAGAGGAGTTCAGGGATTTTTGTGATAAGAATGGAATAAAAATTTCTTATTATTCTCCTTATCACCCTCAAGGGAATGTTTTGGTAGAATCTAGTAACAAAATTTTAATGAAGATTATCAAAAGGGTGATAGAGAAGAACAAGAAAGCATGGGATTCAAAGATAAATCTTGCACTATGGGATGATAGTGTTACTATTAAGAAAGACATGGGACATTCACCTTTTGGTTTAGTGTATGGTTAAGATGCAAGGTTACCTCAAAACAACTTGCTAAAATGTACAAGTTTTTACAAGAATATGATGATGACATATCTAATGAAATGCAACATAGAGTGGATGCCTTGATATAGTTGGATGAAACTAGAAGAGAAGCTAATGACAAAAAATACCAAGATGCAATTTCAAGTCAAGAACTTGTATGATAAAAGAGATTCTCCAAAGAAATTTGAAGTAGGAAGTATGGTATTGATGTGGAATGCAAGGGCTCAAGATAAAGGAAAACATGAAAAATTTGAGGCACTATGGTTAGGCCCTTATCTGGTGTCAAACACACATGGTGAGGATTCATACTTTCTTCAAAGCTTAACAGGTGAAATTCTTGAACTGCTAGTACATGGAAAGTTCTTGAAGCTATATTTCTCTTGAAATATGTTCTACTTCATGTACACTGTATAGTCTTGTAAATTTTGTATATAGGTTTGCTTGGGTCTGGTTTTCCTACCATGTCCAGGTAGGTCTTTAGTTTTTGGGTGTCCTTGTGCTTGTTCTGCTTCAACCATGAGATCTGAAATCTTCCCATTCCTGTGAAAGGCATGCGTCCCCAATTAGAGCCACTACTGGAGCCTTTAAATTTTTCATGTTCCATTGGTATAAATTTTCTTGCTTGGGTGGTTTTTTGACTCAATATGTTACAAGGATTTAGGGTTTTATGTTACTTGGTTGGTTTTACTTGGTACATTTCTTTTCTCCTAAAGTCCTTTTCTTTTGGTCTAATCTTTCATTGACTTGATAAAGTCAGTCTCCAATCAGTTCAAAATAACTTAAGTCTTTTACATCTATGTAGTCACCAGACCCTTATAACTAAGGTTTCCTCATTTACCCATTACATAGTATTTCCTCTTATCTTGGTTTGGGTTTTCATATTTTTATAAGATTAAAAAGTGGGAAATATTTGGCCTTTACATCCTTTGCTAAAAATGGTCTTAAGTCCTTTTAAGTCCTTATGCATCATTATACCTAGTTGTTTCCCCTTTTAAAGAAACTTGTGAGCATGGTCTAATTATTTTCACTTAAGTTCTTGCTTACCACTCAATATATTTCTCATCGTGAATTGTTTCATGATCGCTTACCTTGAATTAGCAATGAGCGATGGACATTTCCTCTTGTATCACTAATCATAGATGGGTGTTTGACCTTGAGTTTCCTATTAGTGATGTGTGATATGAAGGATTTCCTTGCCATATCTAAGTGCTTATGCATTGCTAATCACTCAAATGTTTTAAGTTCTAAAAATGCAATGTGTGATAACATTGTGGTCTTTTGTATGCACTAGGCCCATTGCCCATCACTAATTGCCACTTTCTTGTCATCTCCTTATTGGAAATGAGTGACGAGGTCTATGGTCCTAATATTACATCACTAATTTGAGTATTGTTGAGGGTGACACCTATATGACCATTGATCCCATTGCAAGAAACACATGGCCAAATCCTGATCCATCACCACTTTTATTCCATCACTGATATGATCCAACTATTGAGATCTAGATTAGAGATGAGCAATGGGCCAAGAGTAAAGTCAAAGAGGAAGACCTAATCTAATGGATGAGATCTTGTCACACATGATGTTCATATCACTGATAGAATTGTTGGAAGAATGAAGAAGAATGATCATCTCTACAGTTTTGTTTTGTCATTGATATCACCATGTTATTTGAATTGTGACTGCAAGTCTAAATCAATACTTGATCTGGTATTTTGGTCTAGTATCTGAACTAGCATTCAGGCTACACTCTCTAGTATTCTAGACTGCAATCCTCTATGGTTGAAAATTACTACTTGTGGTTTTTGGAAACTATCTATGGTTGTTGAAAGCATGTATGCTCAAAATATCTTCTGTTGTAGTGCTCGTACGATGTATTAGCATTATCCTGTTGATTTATTTTTACAATTAAGTCTATTTTTGGCTGACTTCATGGATAAGTTGTGATATGGTGAATCAATTTTGATATGCGAATATATGTGTGGCCTATCTTAGGTCTATATTGACATGATGTACCATATTGAGCGCTTCGAATTATTTTTGGGAAGATTTTGTGAATGCTTTAGCCAAAAGTTGGTATTTCTAATGAATAAAGATTGCATCTAATTAGGCCAACCTAATTGATGCTTGTGGATAGATTGAGTATACATGTTGAAAAGGTTTTTGAAGATTGATGTAGATCGATGAGGTATTTGTGAATGCAAAGGAGAAGAAGTGTGACTATGTTGAAGTGTGTCAAGTCAGTTTACATAGCATCACTAGAATTGTATCAACACTTGTTAGGTGCACATCCTTGAGTTCATTTTGGTTGTCAAGCCAACATCTTGTTTTGTAAATCCTTTTGTAGGCTATGAGCCTCCTTGTAAGTAGTGAGATTTTTTATCTAGACAGTGAGTCCTATTTAGGGCAGTGAGCCTTATATGTTCAGTTTTGAAACTACTTTATATTGTGAGTTAATCCTCATCATGTTTTTTCCCTCATTGGGTTTTCTACATAAAATTTGGTGTTCTTTTTGTTGATTTTTCTTTCTATTATCTACATTTCATGTTCATACTTAATAATAGAATAGTGTGGTTGTGAAGTTATTAAGTGTTAAAGTTTTCAGTTTGAATTTCGTGACAACTGATTCATCCCCTCTCTTAGTTGTCCTATACCTTTTAACAATTGGTATCAAAGCTTTGGTTCCTTGGTATAAAGCTTGACCACTTGAGGAAGATTTTGAAGGTTGATCAGATGGATGATAAAGAAGAACTTGATGTAAGCAAGGTGGAGAAACTCACTATTCAACACCAAATAACCTCACTCAAACAATGAAATCAACCTTTGATTACAAAATCAGCCAACTTCCCTTAAAACACCTCTAAGGCTTCTAGCCCTCAAAACCATCAAAATGGATATATCCTTTTGAAAAGGCCATACAATGTCCACCAAAACATCAAATCAAACTTTTTACAAATCCCAACATTGTATCCTAAAAGATCTCATGAGGTTTATTTGTACCAACATTGAGAAATAACAAACTGGCCCTTCAAAAGGCTACTAGAATTAGCCCAATTTAACAAAGGAGGTACCTTCTAATCATATTCCCTTCACAAAAACTCATCACATAGTCATAAGTTAGGTGTCAAAACTTCAAATTTCAAAATTTGTTTCCACATTCAAGATTTTCACAACGCTAATCTCACAAACCCTCCATTTACATGCAATACACTATGATTTTAAAGAAAGTCATATCTTCAAGGCTTTCCAACCTCTTCCAAAGTTTTAAACCAATCAAAAATAATTTGCACATGCCCAAAAATCTCACACAAATTCAATACCTTTCATATTTCTCCAAATCCACCCTTTAGTAATTTCTTTTCACATGCATTTTTTTTGCTCTGCTCAGCCCTAGGGCATCACTTCCAAGCCATCAAAACACTTTATTTGACTCCTAACACCTATTAAATTCTAAATTAACATAATACATTCCATTCCTCTAAGTAACATGAAACAACAATTGGAGGAATGGCTTCTACATTAATAAAACTTCAAACTCAAACCTTGCTAGCCTGTCACATGCAGTCACAAGATTTTAATGAGATCTTCCTCTAAAATTGATGAGAGACTCTCAAAATAGATGGATATGGAAGTTAAAACATATTCCTATGATCTACAACAAGATTCAAACCAATAGTAGCTTGTATGGGTTCGTACAGTGCAAAAGAAGATCAAAACACAGTGAAATCTATTAAGAAACACTTGAAATTTTATTGGAATTCTTCTCAAAATGATTGAACCTAACTTCATTCAAGCCTCTTGAGGCCTTTTATACATTTTCAATTAAAAAACCAACCACTAATGCCTATAACTACCCTTTAAATTTTCTATGACCTTTCATATTCTCTCGCAATTGCATTTTGACAATTTTGCATTGACAACTTTACATCCTTTTTTTGTAATTTTTTTGACATATGAACTCCAATAACTCCTAGACACCTAAATACATAGAAAATGGTCTTTTTAGACCTTATTAAACATTAAAAAAAAAACTTTATCACCCCCTCTTCTAACCTAGACCCACTCAAATTCACCTAATTACATTTCACCATATCAAATTTTGCATTATGGTTGTAGGTGCTCCTGCACCATACAACCCCACTAGAAAAAACTCATGCCACATGAGTTGAGGCTGGTACCAACTCCACCATCCTTCATACATATTTCTCTGATCTACAAACACATTTCTTTGGTTCATAAACTCTTTCCATGTTGTGCTCCTTCAATCTTCCCTGCACCTTGGATTGTGTTTGTACTTGAAAGTGACTGAGCTTTTAGGCTCAGACTTGATGTCTACCATCTCTCCACTCTTTTTCCAAAGCTTGTTTGTTTCCCTATGTTTGTTCTTGCACACCAAAAATGGTTAGGAATTTCCTGCACTATTCTCTTCCTTACTTCATTACCATGCTTGTAACTGTCTTGTACTTCCTATCCTTCTTTCACTGCCCCACTAACTTCTCTTGTCACTATCTTATCAGGATTTTGCACTATTGTACCTGTAAAACATAATTTTCTTTCAACCTTATTCTCAATGATAGGAAACTCAATCATCCCCACCAAAACATTCGTAAGAAAATTCCTTGTCAACATCTTCTTTACCCTTGTATCAACCTTTATACCTATTGTCCCTACATTCTCAGACCTAGGATTGATTACAATATTGAAGAATTTTTGGTTTCTTTCTCAACATCTACAAGTTCCCTTCTTCCACACATGATGACCTTTGCCTTACCTTTCTCATCTTCCACCAAAGGAGTTAAGAGAAACTTTCACCCATCCTTCATTATTGTATAGGTGTTCTCCCTACCATCATACAAGGCTCACCCATCATATTGCCAGGGTCTACCTAGGAGTAGGTGACAATAGTCCATAGGAAGAATATCACATACAAAACTATCCTTGTAACCTCCAATCTAGAAATTTATAACAACCTTTTCATTCACCAACAAATATTTTCCATCACTTAACCATGATACTCTATAAGGCATTTCATGAGGTATTTTTTCCAAATTTAACTTATCATCTAACTAGACACCATGTTCTCTATTGAACCAAAATCAATCACAATCTTGCATACCTTATTTTTGCACTTACATGTAGTCTCAAAGAGGTTCTTTCTTTGCATTGGTTCCACCTCTTTTGCTTCCTTCAATACTATCTTCCTTATCATCATCATCTCCCCTATTTCAGGAGTAGCTCTTAGACTTACAAAATTTATGCTTTCACACTCCTCTTCTTGAACCAATTGTTCTCTCTTATCAATCCTTTTTTCACCACTTGATGAACTGCCAACCCTTTCAGAAAATTTCCAAGATGGATGACCATATTCATTGCATGTATAACATCTCCTTGCAAAATAATTAGAACTTCTATCAAACTAAACCTTCCTCTACCCCTAAAACCTCCTCTAGTATCAATACCTTGCTCTTTACCTTTATTTACTCCTTGTTCTTCCAATGGCTTCTCTGGTGTAGGGATTGTTCCTCTCCCTCTTGTACTAGTAGCACCTCTTCCTCTAGCTATTTTTCTTTCCTTCTTTTAAGCTTCTCCTCCACCCTGATTGCTAATTGAAAACATTAGTCCACATAATCTGGGTTAGCAACAACAAGTTCATCTTGAATATTAAATCTCAAACCACCTAGATATCTAGCCACCTTTTCAACCTCATCCTCATGCCTTCTTGAACTTAAGATTAATTTACAAAATTAATCAATGTAGGATTTGAGATCTAGATCTTTTTTTTTTAAACCTTGCAACTTCTTATACAATTGAACTTCATAATCCTTTGGAAGAAATTTACCTTTTAGTTTTTGCACCATCTTGTCCCATGAAGTTATCCTTGATTTTCCTTGTTTTCTCCTCTCTGCTTTCTCATAGTCCCACCATAAAAGAGCGTGACCTTTTAGTTTTTTTTCCATCTTCACCATCCTCTGATCTTCAAGGTCTAGTTCTTCATCATCTTCTCTGTTTCACTTTCTTCATTCACTTCTCTTCTTTTCTTTGTCTCCAAGGAAACAAGCCTTTCCAAAACTACATTATGAGATTCCAGAAGCTTAGCATGCTTCTCCTTCAGATCCCACAACTCTCTAGCAGCACAAACACCTTTCAGAAGCATCTTCTCAAACTTGTCTTCTCACCTTCTATATTCAAACCTACAAAATGTAGTCAAAAGAGACCTTGTCCCTAAGCTCTGATGCCAATTTGATTCAAGCAAGGTGAGAAAATCACTATTCAACACCAAATAACCTAACTCAAACAATGAAATCAACCTTTGATTACAAAATCACCCAACTTCCCTTAAAACACCTCTAAGGCTTCTAGCTCTCAAAACCATCAAAATGGAGATATACTTTTGAAAAGGCCATACAATGGCCACCCAAACATCAAATCAAACTTTTCACGGATCCCAACACTGTATCCTAAAAGATCTCATGAGGTTTCTTTATGCCAAAATTGAGAAATAACAAACTGACCCTACAAAAGGCTACTAGAATTAGCCCAATTTAACAAAGGAGGTCCCTCCTAATCATCTTCCCTTCACAAAAACTCATCAAATAGTCATAATTTAGGTGTCAAAACTTCAAATTTCAACATTTGTTTCCACATTCAAGGTTTCTACAATGTTGATCTCACAAACCCTCCATTTACATGCAATACACTAGGGCTTTAATGGAAGTCATATCTCCAGGGATTTCCAACCTCTGCCAAAGTTTTGAACCAATCAAAAATGATCTACACATTCCCAAAAATCTCACACAAAGTCAATACTATTCATATTTCTCCAAATCCACCCTTTAGTAATTTCTTTTCACATGCAATTTTTTTGCTCTGCCCAGCCCTAGGGCATCACCTCCAAGCCATCAAAACACTTTATTTGACTCCTAACAACTATGAACTTCTAAATTAACATAATACATGCCATTCCTTTGAGTAACATCAAATAACAATAGGAGTAATGGCTTCTACATTAATAAAACTTCAAACTCAAACCTTGTTGGCCTCCCACAGGTAGTCACAAGATTTTAGTGAGATCTTCCTCTAAAATTCATGAGAGACTCTCAAAACAAATGGAGATGGATGTTAAAACATATTCCTATGATCTTCAACAATATTCAAACCAATAGTAGCTTGTATAGGTCTGTACAATGCAAAAGAAGATCAAAACATAGTAAAATCTATTAAGAAATGCTTGAAATTTTATTGGAATTCTTCTCAAAATGATTAAACCCAACTTCATTCGAGCCTCTTGAGGCCTTTTATACATTTTAAATTAAAAAAAAAAACCACCAACGCCTATAACTACCCTTTAAACTTCCATCACCTTTTATATTCTCTTGCAATTATATTTTGACAATTTTGCATTAACAACTTAACATCTTTTCTTTGCAATTTTTTTGACATATGAACTCCAATAACTCCTAGACATCTAAATACATAGAAAATGGTCTTTTTAGACCTTATTAAACATAAACAAAAATTTATCACCCCCTCTTCTAACCTAGATCCACTCAAATTCACCTAATTACATTTCACCATATCAAATTTTGCATTATGGTTGTAGGTGCTCCTGCACCAGAACTTCGAGCTGCACTAGAGGATCTTGACAAAGTTGAAAATGAAAACAGAGATCTGAAAGAGAATCTTGATGATGCAAATGAATGTGTTCGAAAGCTAAAAGAAAAATTAAATAAATTCAAGGAAAGACATGGAGAAGTAAGTGAGTAGCAGAAATAAGAGATAATTGGACTGGAAGTGCTTGTAGAAGAAAAGAAGAGAATTGAAGAATGTATAAACACAATGGTGCAAAAAAAATATGATGAATTCTCTAAACTTGAATAGGAGGTAGTAAACTTGAGAGTGGAATTGGAGAATGAAAAACTTTGTGAGAACAATTTCAAATCCAACTCTGACAAACTTGAAGAACTACTTGCTAGATAGAAACCAAGTAAGGACAAAGGTGGCTTAGGAAATTAAACAGGTGAAAGTTCAAAGGACAATCAGAAAACTCAAAATAAAGGGAAGAAAAAAATAAATTCAAGAAATTTTGCAAAGAGATCACCTGTCAGACAAGCTAATGCACAAAGGTATCCATCTTTCAATTGCATTTGTTTTTCCTGTAATAAATATGGTCACAAGGCAACAGATTGCCAGAGAAGGATGAATTAGTTTCCTAGTTCTTTCTTTGGATTTTTTTTTTGTGCAATAGGGTTGGACATAAAGCTACTAAATGCATATCTCAGATGGGAATGATTAGTCGGGTGATGATGAATAGGTTTAATGAAGGAAGATTGAATCAATCTTGTAATGGCTACTATCATACTTGCAACAAGTATGGACACAAAGAAAATAAATGTAGATCAAGAAGTTATGGAAGTCAGAATAATCAGAGAAGTGTTGTTTGCTATCATTATAACAAACCTGGACATATCTCAAAGGTTTGAAAAAGCAAGAAGGGAAAATAGTATACTCCAGTGAAGAAGAATGAACCAGTACAGAATATTGATAAAGAAGAGATGAATAAGATATGGAAGAAGAAAGAAGAAGAACCTAAAACTGTTGATGTGTTTGTGCCCTCATCCGGTATGTACAATTCCTCTGGGAATTAGACCTAGCATGGTCTTAGGGGGAGCATTATCATAAAACTGTAAAAACCTCCTGGATGGATGGTGTGTTAGAGGTTGGCACAAGGATGTATTTTAAAGAAGGAATAAACAAAATTTTTGGAAAAGGAACCAGAAGAAAACATGTTGGCTTGCTGATTTGTGGACTGAATTAGGGTTTCTCTATGTTGAAAAGAATGGTTTTAGCAACTTTTTTTATGTTTTCCACATTTAATGTGATTTAGGGAAAGTCGATGGTGTATAAGAAAAAAATCGTAAGTCTTTTTTATCATTTGAGCACTTGAAGAGTTTGAAAGGTTTCTTATGGCATTCTAGAAGTGATCTGAAGCAATCCTAAAGAAATCATCACAAATACTCAGGAATTATTTCTAAAGGGGAAGAAGGAAAAAGGAATAATTTTGACTGAACATAATGAAATTAAGAAAGTCAAACATGACAATGGATAGAGGATCGAGTGGCGTCATTCCACTGAAGTTGAAAGGAATTGAATTGGAAGAATTTGATGATAGGAAGATGAAGGAAATAGAACTAGGGCTGAAGGAAAATGAATTACAGAGCATAAAAACCCTAGGTATGGATTTATGGGAAGAATTTCCTTGGTTTGTTGATAAAGAGTTCATCTTGTTCTTGTTGAGTCAATTCAAGAATGACAATATTATGTTGGACAAAATCTACCTAATCACAAAGGATGTGATCAAAGTAATTATTGGTTTTTGTAGTGTTGGGGATCTCCTTGGGAGGAAAATCATGAAATACAAAGATGTGGAGGAACTTACTAGCATTGAAAAATACCCTTGAGCTCTATTGATAAACACCCTTTCAAATTCCACTGTAAGGTATGTTACATATGAAATTTGTTAGAAAATCTATTTCAGAAATTGTAAAGTTTCAACTTTAGCTATTGCTATATATCTTGCACATATGATGGTTAAGGAAAATAGGCAATTTGATTTATGTAGCTTATTACTTGAAAATATAACTGAGAATGTCTGAATGTCATTGGTTAAGGGTTATCCTTTTTAGTTTGGATCTTTGCTTGTATGCTTGGCTTTTTACTTCTTGAACTTCTTACTAGGAAGAGAATGTTGTGTGGGAATCTGATATTCCTATTGGGAAACAAGTTTATAGATACTTGGAATCATTGGTAGATCATTTAGGTGATTGTAGATTATATTTCATATCCTTAAAAACAAATCTATGCTTCAGTATGTCTGTATCTAGTCAATTTGAAGTGGGTTCATCCTCCAGTAAGAGAGAGTTGGAATTTATCATTGGTGAGTCCCCTTTGAAATTGGAAAAGAGGAAAAATATTGTAACAAATGTCTTGGAAGAAAAGAAGAATGAAGAAAAATTCTTGTTTGGATCCAACTCCTTTGATCTAGAGGATATACAGATGCTATTGGAAAAGGGTGAAATGTGGAATGCATGCTCTCCATTTGAGAAACTTAAAATTGATGATGTATCGGTTGATCATTTGCTCGATAAGGGTATTTCAGTTTTAGATGTATTAGATTCCTCACTGGATAATATAGTAGAGATTATTGAAGAGATAACATTGTTGGAAGGACCTGAAGGTCATAAGTTCAAAGCTATGATTGAAAGAAGATGTAACAAAGAAAAAAAAGTTCTATATGAACATATTAATGAGACAAAAGAATGCATCAAAGAAATATCTAACATCTACAGGTATTATCTCCGGTGGCTGACAACTGTTGACAACTTCAGAAGAAAAATTGAAGCCATTGAATCTGAAATGAATAGTATTGGAAAGAACTTTGATTAATTCAAAGAAAGGGATGAAAAATATAGAATAAGAGTTGGAGGACTACAGGTGGAATTACTGACTGCTCAGAGGCAAAGAGAAGATATGGTTAGAAGTTTCTGGTTGGTTAAGGAAGTTGTTGAGGTCCAGTTAGATCACCTCTCTAGAATTATCTCTGATGTAGAAAATTATGAATGACTGTGTCTATCTTCTTATTAGACACCCTCCTTTATGTAGTTATCTTTGATGGAAGGTATGAGTGCAAGAATGAATTCAATTGTGCTTTCTTGGAAAAGAATTCTTTCGATCATAAGAGAGAGGTACAAGAAAATATTTCATGTGAAAAGTGTCATTCTTGTTTGAATACTTGAAATGGGAAGCTAGAATTATTTTGTATATACAAATTCATCATATACATACATTTACATCCTACTTTCTTTTGTCACCCTTTTCCATTGATTTCAAAGGGGGGAGAGTCATGTGAGTAGGGGAGATAGTTATGCTAAGGTGATAGGAGGAGAGAATGTTGTGTTTTGAAAATTTTGGCACATGTTGCCATCAATGACAAAGGGGAGATTGTTGGAAGAATGAAGAAGAATGATCATCTCCACAATTTTGTTTTGTCATTGATGTCACCATGTTATTCGAGTTGTGACTACAATTCTAAGTCAGTACTTGATTCCGGTATTTTGGTCTGGTATCTGTATAGGTATTCAAGCTACACTCTTTGGTATTCTAGACCGCAATCCTCAATGGTTGATAGTTACTGCTTGTGGTTTTGGGAAACTGTTTATGGTTGTTGAAAGCATCTATGTTTGGAATCTCTTATGCTCTAATGCTTGTATGATGTATTGGAATTATCTTGTTGATTACTTGTTGCAATTAAGTCTATTTCTGGCCAACTTCATGGATAAGTTGTGATCTGGTGAATCAATTTTGATATGCGGATATATGTGTGACCTATCTTAGGTCTATTCCAACATGATGTAGCATATTAAGCACTTTGAATTATTTTTGGGAAAATTTTCTAAATGCTTGTAGCCGACAATTAGTATTTTTGATGAATAAAGATTTCATCTAATTAGGCCAACCTAATTGATGCTTGCAGATAGATCAAGTATATAAGTTGAACAGGTTTTTGAAGATTGATGTAGATCAATGATGTAGTTGTTAATGTGAAAGAGAAGAAGTGGGAATATGATGAAGTGTGTCAAGTTAGTCTATAGAGCATCAATGGAACTGTATCAACACTTGTTAGGTGCACATCCTTCAGTTCATTCTAGCTGTTAAGCCAACATCTTTTTTTGTAAATCCTTTTGTAGGTACTGTGCCTCCTTTTAAGTAGTGAGCTTTTGTATCCAGACAGTGAGTCCTATTCTGGGTAGTGAGCCTTATATATTCAGTTTTGAAACTACTTTATATTGTGAGTTAATCCTCACCATGGTTTTTACCTCATTAGGTTTTCCACATAAAAATTGGTGTTCTTTGTGTTGATTTTTTTTTCTGTTATTTGTATTTCATGTTCATACTTAATAATAGAACAATGTGGTTGTGAAATTAATAAGTGTTAAAGTTTTGAGTTTGAATTTGGTGACAACTGATTCACCCCCCGCTCTTAGTTGTCTTGCACCTTTTAACAAGAATACATAAAGAAAAGGGACTATTGGTGATGAATGATAGAATGTTAAGTCTTATTCCCATCATGCTACCTCAAGCCATCGCAGTTACAAATGGAGGTCTAAAGAGCATATTAGCAATGAGCAATGGGATATTTGGTGAAATATTCCCCTCATCATTGAGCACACTAGCATCACGGGTCCATTCAAAGGAGAAAAGATCAAAGTAATGATGAGCAATGGCTTCTAGAGTAAAAGATGAATAAATAAAAAGGAGGTGATGTGGTGGCATCAGGGGACATCGCTAAAAGAAAAAGGAGAAAGCATGAAAAAAAAGGAGAGACATGGATGATTTTTTAAATCAAATGATCAATGGCCAAAATTTGAACTTAAATGACTAAGTAATAGTTTGCTTGCACGATCTTTCTTTCAGGAATTAATGGTGAAGATGCTCCATTCCTTGGCCATAAAGAACGTTGTTGACTTATTTTTCTTCATAATTGCAATCATTTGAGAGCAAAAGAATTGGTCAAGTTTGAAGAGAAAGACGTGAGGAGCTCAAGCGAATAGTTGTAGAGGCATTGAAGACAAAAAGTTTCTCCTGGGTAAGCAAGTAATTACACTTCTCTGTTTTAGTTGTGTTTGAATTAATTTGGTTTAGGGAGTTAGTGAAAGGTTCTAATAGCTTTAGGTGCTTAGGGTTTGCAAGGGTTTGGATACTGTGAAAATTCTCTTAGATTGGTAAGAATTGTATAAGATTTGGGAGAGTTTTGTCTTGCAAATTTGTTTCTTGAGAGCATAAACCAGTTAGCCCTCATTTTCAAATTAAAAAATTGTAAACCTTAGGTATAAACAATGAGTCAACCTGGTGAATCCCTGAGGGTTGTGGGTAAACCCAAGCAGAAGAAGCCTAAAGTTGCTAAACCTAAACCTGAAACCTCAAAAAAGTTTGCAAAATCTAAGGGGAAGAAAATAAGTCTTGCCAAATTTATGGAAGGTGAATCTAAAGATATTAATGAGGAAGGATCACAAATTGGTAAAAGACCTACAAGGTGGGGTGTTATGACCAACATACTGATTGATAATGCAAGTGCAACTGGAGAAGTTTCTTTACCTCAAAGTGGTTGAGGGTTATTTTTATATGCCTTCAACAGAAGATATGCCAAATGTCCAGGCCATCACCTATGGGGTTTCAACCTTGGAAGTTTAGTGGTACTAAATGTATTCATTGAAGTGGATTTGATGCTAGAGCTAGAAAAGCATTATGATGCTACAAATAGAGCAATAAAAAGTGAGAATTACTCCTTGAATTAACAAGAGATAGGATTGTGGAGGTGTTTAAGCTAAACCCTAATTACACTATTAGTATCAAATTTTCTAACTTATGCAATTAATATGAGTAGAAAAAGTATGGATATAGAAAACATGGGCTTGCTAGGCATAGGAAGGATGATAAAGAGTCCTAAGGACTTGGAGCCTTTTAACTGTGAAGAATTTGAAAACTATTTCAAGAATACCTATTACTATTTGGATTAGGTATTGGCTCACAATTTTGATATAAGGATACCAACTGCTTTGTTGGTGATGATAATTGATATTCAAAATTGGAACTCTAATAAAGGGTTTGACTATGCAACATATATTGTTGAGCAAATGCATAAAGGGCTAATTTGATTGAAAAATGGTAGTGCCCCTCTATAATTCTCCCATTATTATTTCTAATGCATATGATTCTTTAATTTGGGTAAGAGAAGTGGAAGAAACAAATTAAGTTAAGGAAAAATGATGAGGAAAGAAATGATTTTCCTATCTAAATGTGGACTCACATTTGGAACAAAAATTTTCCACATTCAAATTATTTGGCTTTCTGCAATGTTGTGAGGTATGGTGTTTTGGAGAGTTTGGGGGTGGCACCTCTATAAATAATTTCAAGATTTATGAGGGAGATTATGCACCCCTAAGGATCTTAAGGAAGGAGCAATAGAAACCCACAACTAGGGTGACTGGTTTTTACACTCACAATACACCTTGATCAGAGCTTATGCAACTAGGGTTGCACCCCACTGCCTACCAATGTATGTTTCTAATAGGTTGGTATTCATGGAGCTTATGTGGTAGGTGGATTTCATGGATAAGGAGTATTTCATAACTCCAAGGAAGGGTTTAGTGGTAAAACCACAATGCACTATTTCTTATTTCAAGGCTACTGTAAAGGAACGATATGAGAAGTTTGGGATAATGTTGAATAACCTCATGCTGTTAGTTAATGAGGTCAGAAACTATGACCCTAAGGGGTTTGTGAATGAGATGAAGAGAAAGAAAGGTTTGTCTAGTTTCTCCAACCACTTCTTGTACACTGATGATGTGATTAGGAATTTAATCACTGATGGTGTAGTAACCTCAAGGAAGAAGGAATGGAATGCTATTTGTGACATTGAGGAAGATATAATGAAAAAGAATGCATTTTGTATCAGTCCATACAATGAGATTAAGAGCCCTTATGAAAGGGCCATGACCAAAATAAAGGATTATCAAAATGGTGAGTTTAAGGTAAAGGTCAAGGAAGTTGATGAAAAGGCACAAGCCCTCAAGGAGCAGCAACAAGAAGCTATGGGTATTCATGAGAAGACTTTGAAAGTTGAAGGAGGAGACACTAAAATAATTAGAGAAGAGAAATATGTAGAGCATGTGCTAGATGGAAAAGAGGTGGAAATGAGATTCCCTTCCCTACAGATAAAGGATGATCTTGATTCTCATATTCCCCAAGACAAAATTGTTAAATGGAAGTATGATGAGGAGGTTGATGATGACCCTAGGATTAAGGCATGTGATGAGTTTCTTGTTGATGATGATTTTTTTTAGACCAAGGAGTTTAAATAATTCATCATCTAGCATTGAATCCAAGATATCAAGAAGAGAATTGAAGAGGTTAAGGCTAGTGTAGATCATTCACAACAAGAGGAGGAAGAAAAGGTAGAGGAGGAGAAGATAATGGTTGAAATAGTAGCAATTACTCCCATTGAAGCTAGAAAAAATGTTGAGAGTGGACTGATGTTGTTTCCCAGATGGAACCTCACTACTGCTATTGCACTTGATGCAATAAGAAAATATCCCAATGCCGCTGTATCTAAAGATAATTTTGATATCTATATCTTTGGATCAGGTTTCAGACCAAAATTGCATACTCTGGCAAATTGGTCAACAACTCCCAATACTCGAAAACCTGAAGTGGTAAATTCAATTGAGGAGCTCATCAAATCATTTGTAGTGAAAAGAGCAATGGTCATAACTCCTATCTAGGCTACAAAGTTGACTATGCATGCTGACATGCTGAGTTCTTGCACTACACATATATTACAAAAGAAGTATGAAAATTTGTTGAATAATTACAACACTCTTTTGGATGAGTGTAACAAGATGAGGGCCACTACACAAGCAATCCAATCAATAAGAGCACTACCCTCCCCCTCATCTTCTTCATATCTATCAACTCAAGATAGGGAGACTTTGGCACTCATAATTCAAAGTTTGAAGGAGGTGAAAATAGGAAAGGATAATGTCAAGAGATCCAAGGAAGAGACTGTAAAGGTGGTTGATGGTGTTTTTGATGATGTCTTGAAGCATAGAGTTTCCAAGTTGATACACAAAGCTGGCAATGTTTGGGGAGCATACAAGAGCATCCATGAGGCTCATGAAAGGTATGTGCAAGTTCAAAATTCTTTCCAAAATGGAGTGCTAGGGTTGGGGCACTCAAAGAGATGATTCCTAACATGAAAGATGATCCCAAGGCCCAAAAAAATATGCTAGATATGTTAAAGGTAGTGGACTTATTAAGAGGAATCTCAACTTTTCATGGTAAGCTGGGAGTGCAGCTGTAGAATAAATTAAAGATGTTTAGAGACATGGAAGGGAATGGAATTCCAAAGATATTAAATGATAAGGGTGGGCTGAAGGAATTTTCCACTTGGAAAGATGAGCTAGGAGGTTTACTTCCACACTTTAAGAAAATAGTTATCTCTTCAGATTACACCATATTGAATCCTACAGTTGAAAACATGATAGGTATTGAAGTGCAGATGGATGCATTTGTTAAAGAGACTAGCATATTAATTGATGCTAGGTACAACCAGCACAACACTAGGGTGCAAGAATTATTGGAAATATAATGTCCCACTAAGGAGGAGTACAACACATGGCTTGAAAATTTTTCAAATTAAGCCTTGGACAAAGTATTGCAAAATTTTATCTCCTCTTAGCCATGAACATTGGTGACAAAGATGTTGATGTGGTCGGGTTTGTGATTTTCTCTTCTATTGTTTTCTTGTTTTATGTTTCTACTGAATTGATGTCACATGGATTACAATTTTTCTCATGGATAAGATGCTTTGGTGCTACCACAATAATGAAATATGCCTTTTGGAAGGCGAGGAAATCTTCTTCAACAAATGGGAATGATTTTTGTCTTATATGTTTTCCCCCTCATCAAAATACAAATATAACTACTTGGGGATGTTTTGAAATTCAAATTCAAATGTATCTCAAATGTAAAATGTGACTAAATGTGTAATTTGGCCTGAAGCTTATTGCTCCCTTGTTCTTATAAAAGGGAATTCAAGGCCAATTGCACGAGTCATTGGTTGGAAAAAAATTGAACTCATGTAAGAGAATTTTGTAAATCAAGCACAAAGGAATAAAATAGTATTGAGTCTTAGGTATAAATTCTAGTTTGTAATAGGCATAATGGTTTTACAATAGTAATGGCATTTGAATGAGAAGTGAAAATTCTGAAATGATTTCTCTTCTTTTGTATTATGTTATGCATGAGTTATTAATAAAATGATCAAGGATATTTTTATTTGTCTCCAATCGTTTTGGTTGAATGTATGATTTTGTCTCTGCTTTAATTCAAGGAATTAATTAAAATTATTTATTTAAATCATAGGTTTATGTGATTAGGTATAAGGATTTGATAAGTAGTTCTTATTCTAGAAGATCTTGAGTTGTTTTATTGTAATGCAATATCACAATAGTTTGTAAATGCTAAGTCTAATTCCTATTGTATTACAGTTTATTTCAAATTTGAATCCTTCACCCATGGATAAAACATTGTTCTATAAATTTGGTTAACTTTGAATTCATTGAGCCAGCCCTGCCATTCAAAGAACAAAGTATTAATGAAAAAAAATCATGCACCTTAAATTGTTGTGAAGTTCTATATGAGGTTGTCCATTCTCTGCTTTAGATGAAGATTTGTTAGAGAATCAATCAAATTCTTGAAGGATTTCATCTAACTTGCAAATTATGAGAATGTATTTGTTATTTTAAATATCTGTAGTAATTGGGTAGAAAAGTATCATTTAGCACATTGTAGGGATTACCCTTCTCAATCTTGCAGAGCCCAAAGTGTAGAGGGAAAGCCTAACAAGATTTCACCTAGTTGGACAATCCTCACTATTGTTGAGCATTGAATTATAGAAAATTCATAGGCAATTGTTGAGATTAAGTTTGGTTCTTAAAAAAACAACCAACAAGGAGGCCAAATTTTAGTAATTAGCAAGTTGTATCATCTTTCTCTCTCTATCTCACTTATTGTTTATCCCTTATGCTCTAGACCCCTCTCTTTCACTCTCTCCATCCCTTTATCTGACTCTCTCTCTCTCATCTCTCTCTCTCTCTCTCTCTCTCTCTCTCTCTCTCTCTCTCTCTCTCTCTCTCTCTCTCTCTCTCTCTCTCTCTCTCTCTCTCTCTCTCTCTCTCCTTCCCTCTCTAATTATGGCTATCTCACTTCTCTCTCCCTCTCTCCCTCCATCCCTCCCTCTCTAGTTCTCTCTATCTACCTCCCTACCTCCCTCCTTCCCTCTCTACATATCTCTATCTTCTCTCTCCATCCTAATTCTCTCTCTTTCCCGCTCTCTCCTTCCCTCTCTAATTCAATCTCACCTCTCTCCCACTACCTCTCACTCCCTCCCTCCCTCCTCTCTATATCTCTATCTCACCATTCTCTCCCTCCCTAACTATCCCTCCCTCTCTCCTTCCCTCTCTACTTCTTTGTATCTCCCCTCCCCCTCTCTATCTACCTCTCCCTTCATCACTCCCTACAAATCTCATTCTATTGCTCTCTATCTCACCTCCATCTCTCTCTCTCCCTATCTACTCTCTATCTCCCAATCCATCTCTACCTACCTCTCCATCCATCACTACTCACCACACTCTCTCTCTCTCCTCTCATTCCCTCTCCACTTCTATCTCTCCTCTCTCTATCTCTCATCCCCTCTCTACCTCTCCTACCCTCTCTACTTATCTTTATCTCCCCTCCCCCTCTCTCTACCTACCTATCCCTCCATCACTCTCTCTCTCAGTTTATCTCTATCTTACCTCTCTATTTCTCTCCCTCCCTACCTCTCCCTCCCTCTCTACTTCTCTCTATCCCCCCTTTCCCTCTCTCTACCTTCCTCTCCCTCCATCACTCCCTACCACTTTCTCTAGTGTTCTCTATCTCAACTCTCTCTCACCTCCCTCCCTTCCTCTCTCCCAATTCTACTCTCTATCTCCCCAATCGATCTCAACCTACCTCTCCATACATCACTCCCTACCACTCTCTCTCTACACCTCTCTATCTTACCTCTCTCCCTCCCTAACTCTCCCTCCATGCCCCATTCCTTCTCTACTTCTCCTTACCTCTCTACTTATATTTATCTCCCTTATCCATCTTTCTAACTACCTCTCTCTTGATCACTTTCTCTCTACATGTTTGTCTCTCTCTCTCACCTACACCTCTCTCCCTACCTATTTCCATCTCTATTCTCTATCTCTTCTCTCCCTCCCTCTACCTACCTCTCCCTCCCCCTCTCTCTCTCCCTCCCTCCACTCTCTCTCCCACCCTCCCTCCTTCCCTCTCTTTGTACTCTCTATCTCACCTATCCCTCTCTACCTCTCCCTCCCTATCTCTCTCTCCTCCTTCCCCCCTCTCTCTCTCACCCTTCCTCCCACTCTTTCATCTCACTCTCGTTCTCTCTATCTCATAATTCCCTCTCTCTCACACACACCTCTATCTCCCTCCCTCCTTCCCTCTACTTCTCTCTATATCTCCTCTCTCTACATCACCCTCCCTCCCCCTTATTTCTATCTCACCTCTCTCTCTCCCCCTCTATCCCTCCCTCCCTCTACCTCTTTATCTATCACTCTCTCCTTCCCTCTCTACTTCTTTATATCTCGACATTCTCTCTCCCTCTCTCTCTACTCTTTATCTCACCTCTCCCTTTCTCCCCTCTCTCTCACCCTCCCTCCTTCCCTCTCTATCTCTCTCTACCTACTTCTCTCTCTCACACCTTTCGATCTTTACCTATCCCTCTCTCCCCTCTCTCTCTCCCACCCTTCATCCTTCCTTTCCTATATCTCTACTTCTCTCTATCTCACCTATTCCTCTCTACCTCTCCCTCCCCCCCTCCTCCCTCTCTTTGTATCTTTCTCATCGTCTCCTTCCCTCTCTACTTCTCTCCATATAACTTCTATTCTCTACCTCTCCCTCTCTCCCCCTTATTTCTATCTCTCATCTCCATCCCTCTCTCTCTCTCACCTCTCTACTTATCACTATCTCCCCTCTCCCTCTCTCTACCTACCTCTCCATCCACAACTTCCTACCACTCTCTCTCCCACTCCCTATCTCTCCCTCCATATATCCATCCCTCTCTACTTCTCTCTATCTATCATCTCCCTCTATCACTCACTACCACTCTCTTTTTATCTCTATCTCACCTTTTTCTCCATCCCTACCTATCCCTCTCTCCTTCCCTCTACCTACCTCTCTCTCTAGTATATAAATAGAGAGGGGTGAGGGAGAGAGATGGGGGAAGGAGGGATGGATAAGAAGGGAGGGAGATAGAGAGAGGTGAGATAGATATAAGTAGAGAGAGAGAATGGTGAGATAGAGAGTAGAGAGGGAAGGAGAGAGTTAGAGAAAGATGAGGGAGAGTGGGAGAGAGAGAGAAGGAGGAAGGTTTTCATTTTGAGAGATAGGGAGAGGTAGAGAGAGAGAGAAGTTTATAGGGAAGGAGAGATAGAGACCTAGAGAAGTAGAGAGAAAGAGTAGTGAGATAGAGAGTAGATAGGGGGGGAGAGGGAGAGAGAGAGAGGAAATGAGGAAGGTTGGGAGATTGAGAGAGAGGGGGAGAGAGGGACGGAGGGATGGAGAGGTAAAGATGGAGAGAGAGAGATGAGAATTATATAGGGAAGGAGAGATGGAGAGGGGGAGGGAGGGAGAAGTAGAGATAGAGAGATATAAGTAGGGGAGGGAGTAGTAGAGATAGAGAAATATAAGGAGGGAGGGAGGGAGAGAGAGGAAGGAGGGAGGGAAGGAGATAGAGTGAAGTACATAGGAAAGAAGGGATGGAGTGAGGGAGAAAGAAGTTAGATAGAGAGATTGAGAGAGAGAGGAGGGTGGAGAGATTGAGAGATAGAGGATGGGGGGAGAGAGGGGTAGATATGGATAGGTTAGATAGAGATAAGTAGATATGGAAGGTGGGTGGGAGTAAGGGAGAGAGAGAGGTGAGATAAATTGAATTAGAGAGGGAAGGATAGAGAGATAGATAGGTGAGATAGAGAGAAGTAGAGATAGGAGAGAGAGAGAGAGAGAGAGAGAGAGGTGGGGACATTTGGAGAGGATGGAGAGAGAAGAGAGAAGTAGAGAAGGAAGGTGGGTGGGAGGAAGGGAGAGAGAGAGAGAGAGAGAGAGAGAGAGAGAGGCATAAATAATGAGTGAATGAGAGAGAGATGATACAACTTGTTGATTAATGAAATTTGATCTCCTAATTACTAAAATTTTACATGCTAATTACTGAAATTTGACTAAGTCTAAAAAAATATAAGATCTTTGAAAAACTAGAATTTTCATTATAACTCCTAGAGATTCAAAACCACTCTCAAACATACTAAAAATATATACATGAAATATAACTTAAAGTATAAGAAATTAAATGTCCATATGTAAATGTCAACTTAAATGTTTATTTCATGCATATAGTTTCACTGGTTCAAAGAAGGAGAAAGAAGAGAAATAAAAGAAATATTTTTTTTCAATGCAAAACATTATGTGAGTGCATTATAACATGCTTGTGTTTTGTGAAAGAATTCACATAATGTGAGTGTATTATAACACACTTGCATTTTGTGAAAGCATTCACAAAACACGAGCACATTATAACATGCTCACATTTATTGAATGCATTCAAATAACATGTGTGAACATTTTATTATAATATACATAATTTTTTTCTCTATTTTGGGACCAAAATGTGGAGTGGCCACTTTTTGGTCCCCCATATTTGTGCACTTACCCAAGTTTATCCCAAAAATTTTGTGTGTTCTTCTCTTCATAGACATTCAAAAGCATAGAATCAGTCAAACATAATCTTATCAAACCTTAGGACTTCAATCCATCAAATCCAAATCTTCTTGTTTCATGCCCAATGGAATATTTCTAGATATAGTTGTCCATAGATTTCAGTCTACAAGCATGCCTTACGTCATAAGAGTTCTTCATCCTTGGTGTAGAAGATAACACTTTTGTTTCATACTGTTAGGGCAAGAGATGGCAGATATCTAACAATTAAATGCAGATTTGAATAGTAAACAGAGAAACTAAAACATACATAGAATAAATCATAACACAGAGAATTTAACATGGTTCACCCAATCTGGGCTACATCCACCAAACCGCAGCCATCTAATACTTTTATTATCCAGTGAAAAACCTATTACAATCTTGTGAATAATTATGTTTTTCATCATACTGTAACCCCCATCCCAGCCCCTTTTAACAAGCTTTTAGAAGCTTCCAGAATTAGGGTTTTACAAAGTCGGTTTTCTTTCTTTTTCGGAGATTTTTCCTTTTTCGCTGACGATGCGAAAAAAATGGCAAAAAAAATTTCTCGGGGGCTGCCACCCCCACCTGAGGCCCGACCCGGCCCTAGGACCCCGGCAAGGACAGGGGACCAGGGTGTACAGTATACCATGGGCTATATAGTATAGCATGATCAGTCGCCACATACCAACACATACTTCCACCTGCATATTACTTATGTTGAGTCTGATTATTTTTGTCCAAATCATGACAAACTTTGCAATATAAATTGCTTGTTTAAGTGTTCAATACAAAAAAATATCTCTTGAGAGTGTGAAACAGTATCTAAGGAAAATAGAGGAAGAAGCTTGTGGAAGACCATATCCTATAAGCAAGGAGATGAGAGAGATTATAAATACTCATATAGGACAAGCTAGAATACAAGTGGAAAATGCTTGTTGGGAACTATTTTGTTTAGAGCATCGCATTCAACCTAATGGTTTCATGTCTAGAGATGAGACAATTAGGGAAATAAACTATGCACATAGCACTTTCTCTTGTGAAACTGGACATGGAAAGTACTTTTCCAGAGCTTTGTTTGTTGATCTTGAACCAAAAATCATCGATGAGAGTAGAACAAAGACATATAGGAAACTATTCCACCTTGAACATATTATTTTTGGTAAGGAAGATTCAACTAACAAGTTTTCTCAAGGCCATTATATTGTAGGAAAAGATTCATTAGATATCTGTCTAGGCCAAATAAGGAAGCTTTATGACAATTGTAGTAGTTTGAAAGGGTTTTTAGTTTTCAATGTTGTTGGAGGAGGTGTTGGGTTTGGACTAATATCCTTGACTAGAACATCTTTCTATTGAATATGGAAAAAATCCAAAGCTAGGATTTATTGTATATCCTTCCCCTTGGGTTTCCACTGTTGCTATAGAACCATCTAACAATATAATTTCAACTTATTTTCTAGTATAGCACACAAATGTGGAAAGTACTCCTTGACAATGAGGCTATTTATAATATATGTAAGTGATGTTTGAACATATAAAGACCTTCATATCAAAACTTAAATAGAATTGTGTCACAAGTTATATTGTTGTAATAAAATTTAATTATTTATATTGTATAATTTAAATATATTTAAATTTATTTTATATGGTTATCTTATGATTTTATTATTATATTAAATTTTTTTTAGAAAAGGCAAAAAGCCTATATATTATATTAATATAATAATAGATAATTATATAAATGTCTTTAGAAGACAAAGACTATGCAATCTGGAGTTTTACATGGAAGAATATTTAACAACCCATTATCAGACTACCCAACTTTATCCCCTATACAATACGAACTGTCAACATAGAACAAAAGTTATTCTTTAAAGTTTAAACACCCCTGTATGGATAGTGAACTAGATAGTAAACTAGATTTTATGTGGTTATCTTATGATTTTATTATTATATTAAAATTATTATTATGATTGTATTATTATAATATTTATAATATTATATTTCTATAATATTATTATTTGTATAGTTTTATTATAATATTTTTAGTATTATAATTAAATTAACTTTATAATATCATATTATTATATATTTGTAATCTTATTATTAGTTCTTGCCATGGAACTATAGGAAACCCCTTGATCTTAACTAGTGATTAAAATTTTTTGGTTACAACGAATCAAAATTCATTATTTGCTTTCTCATACATTATATTTTAATTTTCTTAAAGTTAAATGCATGATTTTTAACTTTTTAAATTCCAACAATTATTTTTCTCCAATTTTATTGGCTAAAAGATTTTGACTGATAAGGGTGGATGGAATGCTATTCCATAAACTTTTTATCACAATTTTTAAGGCATTTTTTTAGCTAAAAAATTTTAAGCGGGGGAGGATTTTGAGGTATTTTTTATGGCAATTTTTGAAGCATTTTTCAAAGATTTTTACACCAACAAGTTAATCTTTACATTGAATGAATTTATCCAAAATATTTTAACAATTTCTATTTGAATTTTTTCTAACTATTGAAATTTTATTTTCCAAGACTCTAAATTAATTACTTTTTAATCTATCTTTTTTTAACTCAAGTGAAACAAAATATTATTCATTCTAAAATTTTATTTACTTATTACATCTTAAAATATAATTAAAAAACTATTATATAGTATATGAAAAATAATTTAATAACAAATTAAAATATATAAACTATATAATATATAACATTTAATATATTTTTAGTATATTATATTATGGAATTATTTTTGAAATATTATATTAATATATTAAATTATCAAGAATTATATTAATATATATATAGCATATATAATATTTAATATATAATTTAATATATTAGATAATAATTTTATAATATTATATTTTAATTTTTAATAATCTAATATATTATTTTTTTAATCATTGAATATATTTCAATAAGATTATTTGAAATATATATTATATGAAATTAATCTATAATATATTAAATTAATTTTGTGATGAGATACACAATTATTTTTTATTTTTAAATATATTTAATAATAAATTTATTTTTTATTAATTTTTTTTTAAAAACTAGTGATTCAACAGTTAGATTATGAATCGCTTCCTTTTTATGTTGGCTTTGCCATGAGTATGGCCATCTTTAGTGACAATTCCCTAAGGTTCATAAATATTCTCATACCACTAACTCCCCCTCTTCTTTGGATATGCCTGTGGGTAAAGAGGACAAGGGGAAAGCTCCCATGAGGGAGGGTGTTGCAGGTAAGGATAAGGATAGTTTTGTGCCAATTCAATCTAAGGCTAAGGGATGAGGTCAGAAGTGAACATTGAAGGATCGACAGGTTGATGAGGGCTTTAACCGATTTGAAGTGTTAGATATTATTTCCTTGGACGAGTGGATTCCACTGGTTATCACTCCTGTGACTACTAGTGTGGGTATGGAGGATGTGTTTGTTCCAGGGTTAGGACATGATTTAGATGGAGTGCAGGTACAACAGGAGACCTTGAATGATCATATGCAAGATGATATTGTGTTGGCTGATTTGGATAAGAATTTTTTAGCTTCTAATACAGGTAAGGGGTCTTCTTAGGGCTTGGGGATGCAACAACGCCTCCTGAAGAAACATCTTCCTAATAGATCTTCAAAAGGGAATAAGACAGATTTAGAGAAGATTAAGGTTACTAGAGATTTATTGGTGGAATTAGGGTCTATTAAACCCATTGATGTTCACTTTTCTCAATCCCCTCCATGGTTATTCTCTCTTGGAATGTGAGGGGATTTAATAGCACCTCTTGTCAAAAAGCTATTCATGATTTGGTTGTAGTTCATTCACCGAACATTTTCTATGTTCAGGAGACTAAGGTTTTTGTTGATGTTATGCTTCAACATGCTTCTCGTATCTAACACTTTGGTCAGTGTCAGTGCATTGGATCTTAGGGAAATTCTAGAGGTTTGGCTCTTTTTTGGGATCCACACAAGATTTCTCCCATTTGGTGGATTTCTAGTCATTCTTCTATCTCCATGGTTGCTTCTACTTTGGATTTTGTGAGACTATTCTAATTTCTAATGTTTATGCTCCAATTGACATCCATGGTAAAATCCAGCTTTGGGAACACATAAGGTATGTTTGTTCTTGTGCTTCTTATCTTCCTTGGATCTTAAGTGGTGATTTTAATTTTGTGTTGAGTTTGGAGGAGAAAAGAGGGGGTTTGCCTAGGTTAGGTCCTGCTTCTAATTTTTTTCAAGCTCAGGTGGATTCTCTTGCTTTAGTGGATGTTAATCCCTCTAATAGGATTTTCAGTTGGAATAATAGATGGAGTGGAGAGGAAGTGATCTCTGAACAGTTGGATAGGTTTCTTGTCTCTTGTTTTTTGGTTGGCAGGGGCTTGGTTACTATTTCTGAAATTCTTGACTAGAGAGGTTTTGATCATTGGCCCATTAAATTTTCTATGTCTTCTTTTGTTGTTCCTAAGAATCCTCTCTTCAAATTTCATCTTATGTGGCTTCAAGATTCTTTGTTGTATGACTTAGTGGCTAAGTGGGGGAGAAAGGAAGGTCCTTCTTATGGTACAACTATGTACTTTATTGTTAAGAAACTTCAATATGTCAAATATCACCTTAAGAGATGGAACATGTTTTGTTTCGGTAACCTTCAATCCAAGAAGAGGGATGCTCTAGACCGTCTTGCTATGATTACTTGCCAAATTTGGGATAATGGTTTCTCGGATGCTCTTGGAAGAGAAGAGTCCTAGGCTATGCGAAATGTGGAAGAGTGGGAGCTTCATGAGGAGATTTATTGGAAATAGAAGGCTCGGATTGATTGGCTCCAGGAAGGGGATAGGAATACTAATTTTTACCATCATTCTATCCAGGCTCATCATAACAACCTAGTACATTTCTTCTCTGGTTACTTTTGAAGGTCTTTATATTTCTTCTCTATCGGCTATGTCTCATGAGGCTCGTCAGTTTTACTCTGCTCTTTTTGTTGAAGATTCCCCTCCTGTTGCTAAGGAGGAGAATTTGATCCTTTCTTACATTCCCTCTCTAATCACAAATGTGATGAATGATTCTCTCACTCATCTGATCTCGATGCCTGAGTTAGAAGAGGTCATGTTTGGGATGAACAACGGTAAAGCTCCTAGTTCGGATGGCTTCCTTGTTGAGTTTTTTTAGGAGTTTTGGGATATTATTAATATGGATTTTTTGGAAGCTATTTAGGAATCTCTTCATAGTAAGTAGATGCTTTGAGCCATGAATTCTACTTTCTTGGTTCTCATTCCCAAAAAGGAAGGTGTTGATAAGCTTGAATTTTTTGACCTATTGTTCTTTGTAATGTGGTGTATAAGATTATCACTAAATTGATTGCATAGAGGCTCAAAAAATTTCTTCCTGTTGTGATCTCTGAAGAAAAAGGAGATTTTGTGTCTAGAAAACAAATTTTGAATGGGGTGGTGGTGGCTTCTAAGGTTATTCACTCTATGGAAACTTATAAGGAGAGAGCTATGTTCATCAAATTAGACATGGCCAAGGCTTATGATAGAGTCAAATGGATTTTTCTTCAAAAAATTCTCGTAGCATTTGGTTTTAGTCCAAAATGGGTGAGTTGGACCATGATTTGTGTTACTTCTTCATCTTTCTCAATTATTGTGAATGGAGAGCCTTCAAATCCTTTTGGTGCTTCCAGGGGCCTTCACCAAGGGGATCCTCTCTGCCCTTACCTGTTTATTATTATGGCTGAGGGTCTAGGCCATTTTCTTAAGTTTCAAGCTTCCTAGGGATTGATTCATGGGTGACAATGGGGCAATGGTTTGCCACAACTCTCACATCTCCAATTTGTGGATGACACTACTCTTATGGGATTGGTTCATCTTCGGGAAGCTGAATCTTTTAGGCATGACTTGGATATTTACCTTGTTGCTTCAGGTCAAAAATTTAATGAGCATAAATCCTTTATTTTCTTCTTTAACACTCCTCTAGCTATTTAGAGGCATATTGCTAAAATTCTGTAGTTTTAGATTGGGTCTCTTCCCTTTGTTTATTTGGGCATTCCTCTTACTGTTGGTAGACATCCCAGGTCCTCTTGGAAAATTTTTCTTGACAAGTTGCGTCAAAAGGTTAACCATTGGACTCACTGTTGGTTAGCTACTATTGCTCATTTGGCTCTTCTAAAGTTTGTTATTCAACCTTTTCCTATCAACAGGTGTTTTGCTTAGGCTACTCTCATGTACTTTCTTTAGGAATTTGATGCTCTCTCTCAACAATTTCTTTGGAATGGTAATTTATCGACTGCTAAATGGAGCCCTGTTAAGTGGGGAACTGTGTGCAGACCTAAGGAAGAGGGCAGCCTTGGCTTTCAATCTGCTATTTTGAATGGGAAAGTTCTTGATGCTAAGTTATACTTGTGTTGGTGTTCTAGCCAAAATCAACTTTGGGCCCATATTCTCACCCATAAGTATCTTAAATATGCTAATGTGTTTGATGTTCACCACTTTCCTTTGGTTGGTAGTGGTTCTATGATCTAGAATACTTTGAAACTGGGGGCTCAGTTGATTAAGAATGGTCTCTTTTCAATCTGTCATTCGAGATCACAAGATCTTTTTTGGCTAGACTCGTGGGATGGTCATCCTTCTATCCTTTCTACTCATCCTCACCTTTAACACCTTTTTGATACTTTTATTGTTGTTGGCTAGGACACTATAGATCATTGTAAGATTGCCCACAATTATGGGTTGGTTGTTTATTTTCGCTAGAAACTTCCTTCTAAATGGCCTGTAGGAGGAACTACAAAATATAGGGTAGAGCTGGCTCAGGTTCTGGAGTCTCGTGAGTGCACTACCTTGGTTGGGAATGATATTTTGGCATGGGCTATTAGTGATTTTTCTGGTAAGTTTTCTATTTTTTCCAGTGCAACAAAATTTTGGGGACAATCAGATTTCCTGGTGGAAGTAAGTTTGGTACAAGTTCTCATGGCCCAAGTGTAATTTTTTCTCGTGGTTGGTGGTCCACAATCAGTGTCTTACTTAGGATAATTTATACAAGCATTATTTTCAGGGCCTCTTGATGTGTGTGTTGTGTCGTGATAATGAAGAGAGTGTCATCTCTTTTTCCAATGTTCCTTCAATAAAAATATTTGGCATTTTTTGTGGGATGTGTGGAAGCAAGCTTGTTCACACCTCTCTTCTTTGGCTGAGTTTTTTGTTCGATGGGGTAAGGCCCTAGTCAAATCCTCTTTTCTTTAGGTTGCTTGGACTCTTGGCCCTTCTTTTATTCTTTGGCATATCTGGTTGGAGAGGAATCATCGGACCTTTCAAGATGTGTTGTTGGGAGCCCACCACTTGTGGTGGAAAATTCTCCACTCTTTGAGGGAAACTGTTTCAGCTAAGTGTGACCTGACGGAGGTTGTGGATCTTGGTGATGTTATTTTCTATAGTCATCTCCATCTTCATCCTCCACAAGGCCAACTCATGAGAAATAGATGTAGATAGCCTCTTCAGAAGATAAATAGGGCGGGGAGGTGGATTCCTCCTCTACAAGGTAGTTTAAAAATCAACACGGATGGGTCTTCGCAAGGTAACCCTGGTCCTGTTGGCATTGGTGGAGTTGGTAGGGATAGCTCAGGGACTGTTCAGTTTATTTTTTCAATTTATAAAGGTCATCATATTAATAATTTGATGGAGGCTCTTGCTATTTTATATGTTGTGGAGTGGGCTTGTGCTCTTGGATGGAACAGGCTCATTTGTGAATCAAAATCATAGGTGGTGGTGTATTTGTTTACTCGGCAACATTTTGAGGCTATTAGTTTCAAGTTAGTCTTGGTGATTAACCAAATTCTTAATTTGTGTGATTCTTTGGAGTTTGTTACTTCTACTCGTATCCCTAGGGAGTGGAATGGTGTAGCAGATTGTCTAGCCAAGTGGGCTTCTGATCAGATGCAAAACTGGAATATTGTGGATAAGGGTCAATTACCTCTGGGTTTGTCTCATCAGTTAGATCACTTAGTGGAACTTGGAAAGGCTATTTGAGGCCCTTGCTTTGTATTTCTTCTTGTTTGAATAAATTTTAACCCCTCCCTTATTTAAAAAAAAACTAGTGATTCAAATAATATTACATTTTTTATTAGTGAGAAATTGATTTTAACATTTGAATTATTTTTTTAGAAGCAACTATAATTTTTTATCTAATAAAATACAATTACAATTTTTATAATAATATTATATTGTAAATATAATTTTTTTATTAAAATTATTGTGAAAACTAATTGTCTTCAATTTAATTGACCGTTAAATTATATCCCATTAATACTAATGGAAATTTGTAGGACAAGTTGAAGCCTCTACATTGGGACAAATTATCTACAAATCCTAACCATTCAATGGTCTAGGACAAGCTGATTGAAGGTTCATTTAGGTAATGCTTTTTATTTTCTTCACTACATAGTTGAAACTCTCTTTAAAAAAAATTTGTATTTCATGGCTTTGTATGTTGACATAGGGTATTGAATCTCAAAATATAAGACACAAAGACATCATGTGGCTAGATTGAAAGGATTAAGATATATCTTTCTAAGAGTTTTTGTTTTAATGCAAATAGAAGGGGGTACAAATAGGCAAGTAATCTTCAATTACTGTTTACCTAAGAAAAGGTGAGACCTAAGTTACAAAATAAAACATTGTAACTGTGAAAAAGTGGGCATTGTATGGTAAACTATTCCTACCACAAAAATAAAAGACAAAATATCTAGATGTGTCTAGCTACAAGCAATTTACAATTTCAATTTTTTTCCTAAGCAACCTAAGCAAGAAGAGCTTAGGAGATTAAAGAGTAGATAACTAAGTTACATTCCACAAAACTCATGAACACTATCTAAAAAACTAAATATTATGAAAAGAATTTGCTTTTAGTATAGCAATTGGACAAAGGTACATGAGAACCATCAATCAAAACCAACCTAGAATTGTCTGGGAAACTTGTAATCCTAGAAGATGTGCTTTAACTCCCCTTGTTTGCTAGGAATCTAAAGACATAGATGAAATATTTAGCTCAATTTCCACACTTTCTTGGCAGGCAGATAAGGAACTATCTCTTAGTTATTAGTAGTGAGAAGTCCTGCTAGTTATGGGATATAGTTTTCTCTATGACAATTATAGAAGTTTGCAAGAGTTTTTAGTTTTCAATGTTGTTGGAGGAGGTACTGGGTTTGGACTACAATCCTTACTCTTTTTTGCATAAAATTTCATGCTGTACTTTTTATCAAAGAGTATCTTATCTCCATTTTTAGAGTTTGCAATGCAGATTGCTTGCTTAAGTGAAATAAAAGAAAATTACCTCTTGAGAGTGTGACACAATATCTAAGGAAAATAGAGGAAGAAGGTTGTGGAAGAACATAGACTGTAAGCAAGGGGATGAGAGAGATTATAAATATTCATATAAGATAGGTTGGAATACAAGTGGGAAACACTTGTTGGGAACTATTTTTTTTAGAGCATGGCATTCAGCCTAATGGTTTCATGTCTAGGTAATGTCCCTTTTTATTAATCTATAGTGATTATGAAACATCATTTAAAAATTATAGACTAAATACAATCTCAAAAATAATATATTTTGCTAATCTAGTTTTTTAATGCAACAATGAGATAGTCAGGAGAATAAACTATGCACATGGCACTTTCTTCGATGAAACTAGACGTGGAAAGCATAGTCCCAAAGCTCTATTTATTGATCTTGAACCAACGATCATCGATGGGATTAGAATAGGGACATACATGTAACTATTCCACCCTGAACATCTTATTTCTAGCAAGGAAGATGCAACAAACAACTTTGCTTGATGCCATTATACTAGTTAGATTTCCTCATCCTCTGGACCTCTTCTCTCTTAACAACACAAATATGGGAAGAGCTTAGCCAATTTATAAATTCTTGTACACAGTTATTAACTTAATTCATTTTGGAGTTTAGCATTTTATTCTGCTTGTATATATCAAAATATATTTACTTGTATATATCAAAATATATTTAGTAAGAGAGTCTACTTTGGGGATTATGTGATTTTATCTTCTCCCATCCCATCCCTCCTTTTTTTCTCAAATCTGAGCTAGTTAGGTACATGCTCAAAATTGGCATGGGAGTTTGAGGGGGGTTATTTTTTTGGAAAATACTTTCCCCTTCCATTTCACCATGAACACTCTATTTGTAGAGCTAGCTAATTTGTTAAACAATATATCAAAGCATGTATACCCTTCCAATCCATTTTTTCTCCAATGTTTCTCTTCATTATATAAATTCTCTTTAGTTGCATAAATTCAACATGTATCTTTATATGAGAAATTGTACTAGCCATCTAGTCATTAGTTGATTTTTTTGGCAATGAAGGTAATATAGTCAAAGGTAGGAACAATGGGAAGATGAAAATACTTAAAAATTGTATGAAAGTGAGGAAATTATACATGAGTTTTGCATTCAACTATTTGGATAAATTCTTTGACTTATTTTGTTTGTAATTGTTCTGATAGTTGATTTTCTTTGTCTAATTGACAGTGGGAAAAGATGTGTTAGATATTTGTCTAGACCAAATAAGGAAGCTCTATGACAATTGCAGTAGTTTGCAAGCGTTTTTAGTTTTCAATGTTGTTGGAGGAGGTACTAGGTTTGTACTAGGATCCTTACTCCTATAACATATTTCTATTGAATATGGAAAAAAACCAAAGCTAGGATCTACTATATTTCCTTCCCCTCAAGCATGGTTCCTCCTATACCATCTTACATCCTATTTAAGCTAAGCTATTTTAATCTTTAAGAAAAAAATAAATCTTATATGTATGTGCTTATTTGATTTATAGATTATTACTAATGAACTTGTTAGCATCGTTAGGAAACAATATACCTTGTTTCTCATGTGATACACATTACTAGAGTATTCTGTAGTGAAAACCTTCAACTACCACTAAAAATAGTGAACAATAAACAATAAAACTACAAAAAATGTACAACTTTCCACAAAAAAATAAAATAAAACATACATTTCATGTATGAATTATAGTATAAATTCTCTTACAATATCTTCCCCAACCCAAACCAAAAACTCCTTTTCCAACAACCCACTACCTCCTAATAAACAAGAAACCTAATCTAAAATAGGGAAACACTATTAACTACACTATAGCAGTCATGGTTCCCATAAACAATAGACACAACAAAATTTCTTAAAATATCTGAATACCTATAATTGATGGGAAGTGATAGTCATGACATTAATTGGTCCATTATGCATCAACATCCCATCTTTTAAAATTTCTAAACCTCATGGTTCAGAGGAATCTAATTTTGTAAACAATAAGGAAACTAGATAGATATAGCGTTATTCATTATATTTAATTGTGCTCGTGTGTGTAGATATCAGAGGACTTACTCAACTTATTTCTTAGACTATTTACCCTCACCAAGATGCCAAATTGAGCCTTCTACTTCACTTATACCAATTCCAACTTCACTTCTCAATTTTATCCGCATGCACATTACTATCTCTAACACAATGTGTAAATATTGACTTATTAGCCCATGGTTTAAATTTTTTATTTGTTTTGTTCCTTGTGCAACCTTCCTATACCTTTGAGGCAAAATTATTGATAGCAAGTGCATGGCGTAAATCAAATATCCAAAAATATCAAGTGCATTGCAGACTTTATGCCATTTCTCATAACTAATGATTGTACACCATCTGACAAATTTCAAGATTACTATTAAGTAGACACAACAAATAAAAACAAGACTATTGTGACACATTTAGGTAGGAACTTGACTGCTCTACAACTCTTGTTATATTATAGTATTTATAAGATTTATTATTGTGTTATGTTTTATAGTATTATTATTATTATATTATATTATAATATTATTATTTGTATATTTTAATTATAATATTTTTAATAGTATAATTATTGTATTGTAATTAAGTTTAATTTATAATATCATATTATTATGTATAATTTTTATTTTATATTGGTAATCTTTTTATTATTATATTATAACATTTATAATTTTATTATTATGTTATGTTTTATATTTTTGAATGAACATTTTACTATACTTTTAATATTTTTTATACTATTTTATTTATTTAAATTATTATTATAACATTATTATATATTAAAATGAATATTTATTACAAATTGTTTATTTTTAATTATATATATATTAGAAAAGTACAATATATTGCCTAGAACATTATCTTAAGAAAGCTAACATTCATTTATTGTATGGAGATTTAATGAGATGACTTTATAAAGTTAAAAGTGGCATAAATCATTCCTAAGAAAATGTCAAAATAAAAACTAGTTTACCTTTATTTTCCTAAACATCCCCATAACACCCCAAATTTTAGTCAATCATGTTCGAGAGAATAATTTTAAAAATTTCTAAAGTTAAATATTTTACATGTTCACTTTAGAAAAAATAAATTTTATTTGAAGAAGGTAAAAATGTTAGTTTTTAATTGGTTCAAAGCCAATTTATTAATAAATAATTAACAAAACTCATTGGTTCAAAGCCAAGTACTTTAAGGTTAGCAATTTGTATTTATATTCTAAGTATCTGATCATGGTTTTATACTACATCCAAGCGCAACTTAATTCACTCAAAAGAATGTGTTATGAGATATTGCTTTTTATCTAAAATTACAAGTTATAAGATTCTTTCAAATTTACTCAATTTCAAAAAAACTAACCATATAAATAAGTGGAATGATTAAAATGTTAGAAACAAAAGAAAATTATTTTACTTCAAAAAACCAACATTTCTTGAATGCTTCCAAGACCATAATAAGATTTCCACCCACCATTTTTTTTTCTTATTTACATTGTGATTATAATTTAAATATTTAAAACCAATGTCAAAATGCTTATAAAATTAGACTTCTTTAAAAGTATTATTGTCTTACAAAGTTAAAGAATAAGATCTTATTTTGAATTTAATTATTATTTTTTCTAATTTTCTACATTTATATTAAATTTAGAATTCTTTAAAAAATGGAGAATATTAATATTTGAATATTTTTTTCACAATTTTAACTAGATGATCATAAATAGGGCTCTAGGAAAATTCACCGCAGAAAAATTCACCACCAACAATTAAAATTCATTGCATTAACAATTATTTTGCAATTTTTTTTTCAAAGTCTTAAAAATATATATTAAAAATGCTAATGGAAAATTGTTGGTGGTGAATTTTCCTTATAAAAATCTTCTCACAACTTTATGTATTGATGATGTAAGACTAGACTTATATATTAGTGAAGTACTAGAAATTTTCATAAAGTCGCCAATCTTTATATTATTTTGGCTCAAGCTTGCTTAATTATGGAGTTTAATTTAGAATCAAGTTCATTTAACTTGCTATCTTATGTATAATTTTTCTTTTTGAAAATAGTGTGCTTTATAAATCATTTCTCCAATTGATTCATAAGAGATGGATTATTTAATCAAATCTTATTCATTGCATTTTGTAACATGCTTATAAACACTACATGTAAAAAAAACATTGATTTTACTTTCATATCATAATATGGTACAATTTGAACCACTTTGATAATGAAACTATGTATCTTTTAAATTTTATATTTGAATTTGAAAGAGAATTAAATTGTACATCTCAAAACAAGACAATGCAATTTCATTCATTACATGCCCAGAAACACTACATGTAAAAAACCCTAATTTTACTTTCATATGATAATATGGTAAAATTTGAACTACTTTGATAATGAAACTATGTATCTTTTAAGTTTTATATTTGAACTTGGAAGAGAAATGAATTGTACATCTCAAAACAAGACAATGCAATTGAAAGAACAATATCACTTTCACAGGTTAACAAAGAAACAAAACCTACTTTTAATAACTCCTTACATATTTTAAGAGAGATCCGTATGCACCTTCAAAGTATTATAAGTTACATGTGCTACTGAAACATCTAATAATTTGACAGTCAAATATATAATAATAAATAAATATCTTTATGTTGAAGTACAAATTGTATGTTCTACTTAAAAATCAAATAGTTCAACAATCAGACAGACAATAATAAGTTGTATAAACAAAGACTCCATGTACTACTTAAATATCAAACAATTTAACAGTCAAAAGGTCAATAAAAAGAATAAATAAAGACTTATATATACTTTTCCAAGTACAAATTTACACTCTGTTGAAGCATCAAACAACTCAACAGTCAAACAGCCAATAAGAAATTGCTTAAATAATTTATTAATGAAAATGAGACACTCGTCGTATTTGATGAGAGAATTAAGAGTGATATTGACGGTTTGAGAGCGTCACATGATGGTTTCCGAGTTGACGCCGCGAATATAGGCGATTTTACCTGTGAATACGTAGCCTTACAACAGAAAATGTTTGATATTAAACTTGACAGATAGAAAACGTGAATTAAATTACTCAATAGCATTACGTGAATAAAATATACGGTTGATGGGGGTGACAAAATAAGGTAACTACCTATTATATTTCCTTTTAAATGGTTTTAAAGGTAGTTTGGATACGATACGTATTTACCTCCATCAAGCAAAGGTAGTTTGGTTAGTTTGCTTTTACTTAAGGCCTTGAATATTTTTTAATAATTTAAAAATAAAATAAAATACATGAATATTTATTTTACAAATATGATTTACCACAAAAATGTAGTTGATAGGTAAAATAATTTTTTTGGATATTTGGTTTTTTTTTTTTTTTTGGTTTTTATCATTTGTAGCTATTTTAATAAAAGTAAGTAATAATTCATTTGATTTAATTTTATGGATAATAAATCATAATTTAATATTGTAATTTTTTTTATATGTGTAGGTTACACATTTAGAAGCCAAAAAAATAGATCTTTGAGATTTGAATGCTAGTAGTAAAGAGCTCACCATGTTCATTAAAATAAACTAAAAAATTATATTTCAAGCTAAACCACAAATCCAAGTCTAAACCAGTAGAAATAAATCCCCCAACTAGGTGGGAGCCAAAAGAACAATAACCGACTAGCCAAGATAGTAAATCATCTATACATTACCAAAAGAGTAGTTCATATACATAATAGAAGAGACAACTAAGTGATCACAAGCATTCAATAGAAAATTGTTAAACCAACATAGATAAGGGTAAATTATAATAGCCCCAAATTGATTTAAAAAATCATCACAAAATCACAAAGTTTCAAGAGGCAATGCAAGTTACACAAATCCTTTAAGAAACCCTTGTATGCCTAAACACTTCTTACATTTAGTGACTTTTGAAGTAGGAGGTATTTCAACAAGTCCTCCTCATTATCACAACACCAAATGCTAACTAAAATTTCATTACCTTGGTAATTGCTTCTAATTGATTATGAATTTTATATTATTTTCTCATCATGGCATGAAAATGTTTCAGTCATAGTAAACACTAAACATTAATACAAAAAACAAAAATATGATCCTAGATCCATAAGAAGCACCATCCATCTACTTAGTGAGGTCCCAAATCTAGATAACCACTTGTTAAGATTTAAATTGTAAGTATCATCCTTAATATATGTAGTGAAATTTTTCAACATCCCTCCACCAACCCACAACCTTATAGTATGACTCCCCACTAGCTTAGCACTAACATCACCCACACCACTAAGTTTCCCTCAAATCACAAAAGAGACCATATCAAATTGGCCTTTTGAGGAAAAATATAGAACTAAAACAAACAACAATTGAATATTAGGCACATTCACTATGTTGGGCCCCATAGAACCCACTAAGCACACACATGGCATAGGGGAGAGGGTCCCATAGTGGAGCACCCTAACTTCATGTTTCTCAAAATCTTCAATTTCATACAACAATTTATTTGGCAACTTACATACTTCTATATTTCATTTTAGGGCCACATCATCAAATATGATGCCACATCAATATGCTTTTTGTTGAGGTATCCAAAAAGGTCAAAAAAAAAAAGTGAGACTGATAGTGGTGCATTAAGTCATGTTTTATTGGTGTGCTGATGTGGCATCACATGATTTGTCAATTTATGTACTTTATGGATACAAAGTGTTTTGCAATTGGATATTAAGGTGCTCCACTATGGGGCCTACTAAGGCCTACTTCTATCCCCACTATTCAACCCCGCTCCACTATGGGCCCCTCTCCCCTAATTGATCTTACCCCTAGAGTAACTCTAGCACTCTCAAAAATAATGATACGATAAAGAATAGTCACATCAAGATACTTTCATATCAATTAACTATTTCACCATAACCATCACTAATATATTTCATTTATTCTTGATACATTCCCTTTATTGAGTTAACATTGTAATTATATTTGTAAGAGAAGATATTGAATGACTAATTTATTTTTCTAAATATTATTTGAAAGTAATAGATAAGTATAGGGATTTAATGGTTAATTATGCAATTAATGTTTTATATTATTCTTATATATATTTGATCTAAAATTGTTTATATGAATATTTGTGATAAGTAAAATTCAATAAAATGTTTTATAAAAAATAGATTCAAACCCACAAAAATAAAAAATACGTATTCAAAATAAATTTATTTATTGAACAAATATTCTATCTTTGGTATCTAATTTTTTTCATTTTATAATATGAATAAATAAAAATATAATATACAACACATGGCTATAGCTTTAAAATGGAAGTATCACTATCTTCTATCTTTTTAATAAATTATGTATTCCTTTCTGTTGACTACTATCTTAGAAAGTCTAATCTTAATCCAAGTTTGGGGCTTGTTGTGGAATATATATTTTAATTATAATATAATGTTCAACTACAAGTAAATAAAATATAATAAGAGTTAATATTTAATCTAATTCCCCCCTATTCAAGGAGTCGGATAGGTTATGAAATTTGTAGAAAATATGTCAAGTGGAATCCTCTACCTACAAGGTGGTGCAAGCTAATTTGAATATTTTTATCACAATTTAAATTTGATAATCCTATATACTTATCAATTTTAATTTTTAATAATAATATAAATATGGCATTAATCTTTAATAGACATATGAATTTGTGATAATAATACAAATGAAATTAGCAATATTTAAGAATCTATTGTTGAACAATATAAGTAAAATACCTGCATACTAGTGAAGTACTTGGACTTCTCACTAGGTCACAATTCTTTGTATTACTTTGGATCAAACTAATTTAATCATGGAGTTTAATTTATAACCAAGTCCATTTAACTTGTTATCTTATGTGTAAATTTTTTAGAAAATATTATGTTCTATAAACCATTTCTCCAATTGATTCATAAGAGATGAATAATTTACTGAAAAATTATGTAATGAAATCTTATTCATTGCACTTTTTAACATGCATATAAACACCATGAAAAACAAACTACTTTTACTTTCATATCATAAGATGGTACAATTTGAACTACTTTGATAATGAAGCTATGTATCTTTCAAAGTTTTATATTTTAATTTGAAAGAGAATTAAATTGTACATCTCAAAACAAGACAATGTAATTTGAAAAAACAATCACATTCACATATGAACAAAGAAAAACAATCTATCTTTATTGTCTCCTTATATATTTTGAGAGAGATCCGTATGCACCTTCAAAGTATAAGTTAAATGTATTACGGAAACATCAAATAGTTTGACGGTCAAATACATAATAACAAATTGTATAAATAAATATTCTCATGCTGAAGTACAAATTGCATGTTCTAGTTAAGGATCAAAAGTTCATTTATGAAACAGACAATAATGAGTTGTGTAAATAAAGACTCTTATACTACCACTGAAATATCAAACAATTTAACAGTCAAAACAATCAATAAAAAGAATAAATAAAGACCCGTATGTTTTTCGGGTACACATTTTCACGTTCTATTTGAGCATCAAACATCTCAACAGTCAATAGTCAATAAGAAACTGCTTAAATAATCTATCAATGAAAATGATGAGACTCCTCGTATTTGATAGAAGAATTAAAAGTGATATTGACGGTTTCTGAGCATCGCACGGCGTCACACGATGGTTTCCGAATTGGCGCCGCGAATATAGGCGCTTTTGCCTGTGAATAACCTTACAACAGATTCTGTTTGATATTAAACTTCACAAATAGAAAACATGAATAATAAAATGCTTGATATTTAACTTGAGATGGAAAACGTGAATTATATTACCAAATAACATTATGTGAATAAAACATACGGTTGATTCGGGTAACAAAATAGGGTTTATTGATTTTAAAGGTTCCAAGTATGGAGTTTATTGATGGATACATAAGTCACAATTTATATTTGATAATCATGTATGTCTATTTTTTTTTTGAATAAATATGTTGCTAATCTTCAGTAGATTCATATACATTTGTGAGAATAATATAAACAAGATTACTACCATTTAGCAAATATTTTCTATGAAATAATATAAGTAAAATGTGTGTAAAGATTTTGGACACTTTTATCATTATCATGATGTAAACAATCATTTGTATAGTGAAGTATTAAGGCTTCTCATGAAGTCGTCCATTTTCGTGTTATTCTAGGTCAATCTTATTTAATTATGGAGTTCAATTTATAATCAAGATCATTTAACTTGGTATCTTATTTGTAATTTCAAAAAAATGTTCTTTTTTTTATAAACTATTTCTCTAATTTGTTTATAAGAGATGGATTCTTATATACCACTATTCATGAAACATGAATTGACATAGATTAACTGAAAAATATGTAATCAAACATTTTTTAACATGGTCATAAACGCCACATATAAAAACAAACTAGTTTTACTTTTATATTGTAAAATGGTACAATTTAAACTACTTTGATAATGAAGGTGTATGGTTGTATATTTGAACTTGACAGATATTAAATGGCGCATCTAAAAAGAGACAATATAATCTGAAAGAACAATCTTTCACATACTGCCAAAGAAAAACAACCTACTTTTATTTTCTCTTATTTTATTTGAGAAAGATCTTTATGTACCTTAGAAAAATAAATGACATGTTCTATTTAAACAAACTACACGTTCTATTTAAATATCAAACAATTTAACAGTCAATAGTAAGTTGTACAAATAAAAATATTGTACACCTTCAAAGTACAAATTACACGTTCTACTTAAATATCAAACAATTTAACAGTCAAAAAGCCAATAAAAAGTTAAATAAATACTGTTATACACTTCTGAAATGAAAAATTAGATGTTATACTTAAACATCAAAATCATGTGATAGAAATATGATCAAATATACATTCAAAATCAAAACAGACAGCTTAACAGTCAACAGTCCATAAAAATTTACTTACATAAAATTATGCATCTTCTCTCAATGAAAATGACAGAAGCATTAAAAATGATCTTGACAGTTTGAGGGCATTGCATGGCGTTTCAGTTGACGCGTAAATAAAGGCGCTTTTGCCGGTAAATAGCCTTACAACAGAAAATATTTGATAATAAACTTCAGATGTAAAAAGTCGATTAAATTACCAAATAATATATATATATATATATATGATTTTAAAGGTTAAAAAAAAATTAATTGATGGACATGTAATCAGTGGCATGAAGCCAAGGTAATGGGTGGTTTGCTTTTAAAACCAAGGGCAATAGTTTTTCTTTTATCATGTTTTTTTATTAAAAAAATTAGTTATTTTTGGTAGATATTTTTCAAATAAAATATTTATTTCATAAAATATTATTTATTGTAAGATAAAAATATCATTCTTTATATTTATTTCTTTGAATATTTTTTGAATGTAATTATTTTGATAAAAGTAAGTAGTGATAAATTTTATTTAAATATGTCTATAATGATTATGAAGTGAATATATCTTACAAATCATAATTTAATTTTGTAATTATTTTGATAAGAGAATATAAATGATTATTAGTTTATTTTTATAATGACTTTTTAAATATTATGTGGGAATGCTTAAAAAGTATAAGCAATTAATGGTTAATCATGTAGTTAATGTTCTATATTATGTTTTTATACATTTGATCTGAACTTTCTTGAATTAATGTTAATGATGGGTGATTGTTGATAGAATGGTTTGCAAAAGGTAAATTGGAGCAAAAAGTTTTGAAAATAAGATATTTGCCTACTATATTTAAGTATTAAATAGAGCTGATAGTGAGTCATACTAATTTAATACATAAATTACTATTTTACTTTAATCAAGAATTATTTTATTGTATAAACACAATGCATGTGCACTAAAAATAAAATATTAATGTTTGGTATAGTACTTCAAAAAAAAAATTCTATAGTGTGAATAGTGGTTTCTTTTGATACTCCTAGAATCTACATAACCATTGTGTTTCTGGTTGGCTACGAAACTAATGTCTTCTGTCCTTTCTTGACCAACGAAAATTGACCCATTACCTCTATTTTCAAGCATTCAAAAATACATTATTTCACTACTTCACTCTTGGATGTAATTTCTCTCATTCTCTCCTTCATTCTTGCAACTTATTTCACTCTCACTCTCTCAAGTTTGTTCTTTCTCTCTACTTGGCTTCTACAACATTCTTATTCCAACTCCACCATCTTTGCAGGTTGATGAAGCTCCATTCTCTTGGTTGGTGTCATCTTTTCCTCTCGGCCTTGAGTGCTAATAGGAGCAAGGGTGATGTTGCTCTTGTTATTTTGTTTGCATCATTGTGTCTTATCAAATAACATCCATGTTGTCTTTGCACTCTATTTGATAGTGTACTTTCTATTCTCTTTTTTATTGATTTTTTTATCATGTTGCATATTTGGCTATTCATGGAGGTGGGAACACCAAAGCAAGGGTCTAATTGAGGTAGACCTCAAAATGTAGCCCAACATTTTTCCAATTTTCATGTGTATAGGTGTTGGTTTTTACTTTTGGAGTTGAAGTTGAAGAATCAAAGCGTGGGTGGAGTGGTATATTTTCCTTACTTTTTTTTTTAATTTCTGGATTAGAGTAGTTTCTAGTATTCTTCTTGTTGTACTTTTAGTTTCTTACATTCTCTATCATACTATAAAACTATTCCAATTGGGTCATTAGTAGGCCCTTTATGATTTCTATTTTTTTATGAGACCTTTGTCCATACAGGACTCTAGCACATCCTTGAGATGTTAGCGCATTGCACTGGAGTCCAATACCCACACTGTCATCCTTAGATAGTGAGCTATCTAGTATGCAGTTTGAAACCTTGAGGCTAGCTCACTCAATTTTTGAAACACCTATCAATCAACCTAAGATAGTTTAGGGAAATTCATTCCCTTAGGCTATCCCATGACCTAGAGCCTTAGGGGTGATGAATTCCTCTTCTCTACATTTTTGGTGAATCTAACATGAATGTCTTGTTTTCATTTATTAGTGTTAGATATCTTTCTCTCGTACCCTAGGTATGTTGTGAGCTTGTGTGTTGTGAAGCATTATGAGCTTTATGACTCAACTGACAACATTCGAGCACATTGTTAGAAGGAGCATATGACATATAAGGATGGATTCTAAGGTCACTACCAGTCCTACCTTTAAAGAATTAGTTTCGAGAACAAATGCAAGATTCTCTAGTCCTTTTAGGGAAGCTCCTCGTATTCCTACACCTCTCGCTTCTCCTTTTGCTTTGTCTATGGAGGAAGATGATGCTCTCAAGTTTTCTATAGAGTAACTTCTTTCCATAGACAAAAGGATTTTGGAGTTCAGGAAGTATCTAGAAAAAGAAAGAGTTATGGCTAAGGATACTAAGGTTATTAGTGACTTGAGAGTTCTATGTTGGAAAAGGATTTGGTAGATCTAGAGTTTCTCTGGGGAATTGTAGAAATAATGGACACCCATGTCCTGTCATATAATCTTAGGTCTAGCATTGCTTGAGACCTTTGGTCTAAAAACATTGAAAGATAGATAGAAGTCTTGATGCTTAGGGTATCAGTATGCATGGATAGTATTGGCCCTTCTGTTAACACTACTTTTGGTCCTCAACCATCCCCCATCATTAAAGTAAAAAGGTACCCTTAGGCTTCAATTCTACTAGCTCTAATGTTCCTGGTGGTGGGGTCTCCACTAGTATGGGGGATGGTGGCTCTGGTAGTTCTAGTGGAGGTTCCATTGGTCTTGCTTCTTCTTCTAACCTTGTCTTAAACACCTTATTGCAGAACATGGGTTAGATGCAAAACTGGCTAGCGAACTTATCTAGTGATACTTCTCAACCTATCTTTCAACCTTTCTTCTAACACAAAACTTTATCTATTGCTATTTTAAACACTCCTATCCCTTAGGGGATGGAGATTCTTAAATTTGAAAAGTATGGTGGTCATTGAGACCCTCAAATGCATGTTTCTACATTTAATGTTATGTGCACTAATTTTTTCCACCACTGTGCTCTAATGGATAAGCTCTTTCATAGATCCCTTAAGGACACTTCCCTTGAGTGGTATTGTTCCTTACTGAATAACTCTATCTTCTCATTTGATTAGTTGGTAAACCAGTTCCTCTAGTAGTTTCAAGCTAACATCGAGCTAAAGATGACCTTTTCAGATCTCCTTTGATATAGGCAAGGGGACAAGGAGAAGGTGATTGATTTTATCACTTTATATCAAGTGCCATTCTCTCAAATTTTTTATCCACTGTTGGACTCAAATGTGTAGAATTTTTTCATTAGCAACTTATAGAAATCATGGTAAGAAAAGTGTGCCTTAATGAAATATTCTTCTTTCACACACTTGTGTGTTGTGTTGTGTGAGTACCAATAGATGGTGACACAGTGCAAGGGTATGTCTTCATACCATTCTAACAACCAGTCTATAATGTTGGTTTTTTGCAAAAAAAATCTATTGTGAACATGGTCTCTATATCTAAGGATAAGGACCTAGGGTGGAATAGGAATTTCACAAAATTATTTGAGTCTTCTATTGTCATTTTAAAGAAGTTATTAAAATATTAAGTTTTGACATTGGTGAAACCTTGACCTCTAGTTGAGTTGTATCTGGATTGGTATGACGAGCATCAATTCTATCAATTCCACCAAGTACAGGGGCATCATTATAATTTCATCTCATTTTTATTTTTTGTCAAGATATTTCTTGTTGGTTTATAGGATTTTTTTCTTGGTTGTAAAATAGTTTTTCTCCTTTCAAAAACCTTCAATTTACCCTTTATAAAAATAATATACAATACTTTTACTTTGAGTATGAAAACTATATTTATATTAACAATACATATAAATTTTTAATTATAATTTTTCTAAAGTAATATTATTTATTTCTAACCCTTATTAAAAATACTAAGAATATCCTAATAGTTTCACTCATATTTATTTATTATTTCTAATCATCTTATACTTCCACTCAACATTTATAATAAAAAAATGTGGATAACTCCAAAATATTAAATAAATTAAATTTGAAAATACAATATATATTATCTTATAAAATTACTCTTTTTACTAGCTTACAAGTAAAAAATATTTTACTTTGCAAATATTTGCACTCTGAATTTCCTAAATTTCAAAGAAACCATATAAAGACAATGTGGCAATATTAAGGTATTCTATTTATTTCAAAATAATATTTAATTAAATACATTACTTAACATCTAGAATTTTAAATTGAACATTAAAATAGTTAAATTTTATATTTATTATCAATAACTCTCAAATTAAATATCAAGTAATATTTATCTAGGCAATAGTCACCCAAGAAGGTATAGTATATTTAGGCCCTCTTAGCTATGACACACTTTAGAAGGAATAATTCTATTCAAAATAGAGCATGTAAATATTCTTCATATCAACAAAAAAAAGCTCTAATTAGGATAATTTAAGTGCACTGGGTTATATCCTAAGTTGAGCATACCCTATATGACCTTTCTACAATTCCTATAGTTCACCAAACCACCTTCTTTCTTTCTTGAGTGATATTCATACATTTTTTATAATCTCACATAAATGATTAATAAAATTTTATAAGTGTTGGCTTCAAAAATATTAAGGCTTTCAAAATACAAAAAATATATTTCAAAAATCAATTCTTGAATCTAATTGGTACACAATTTTCACCCGATATAAGTGATTTTGGCGCTTCCATTATTATGGAATGGTGGGTAATCAAAAATATTCCAAATTTTGCATTTGCAATGAAATATTGATATAAAATAGATATAAAATTTAAAAAGTTCAAAAATAAAAATAAAACATTACTAAAATATTAGTTCAAAATATTTTATTATGATTTATATATATATATATATAATTCAATTTGATTTGAGAATTTATAATTTATTGTGTGTAATCATTTTTAATATTTATAAATTTTATTAGAGATTAGTAGACTAACATTTATAATATTAAAAGATAAAATATAAAGATGCATTAAAAATATATTAGAAATATTTTTCTTTATATTATACAACATTATTCACACATCAAACTAACAAATAAACATTGAAAACAAATTTATTTTTTTATATTATAACATTCATAACTTAAACCTCTTATACACAATATCAAGTTAATTATAAAAACACATAAACAACTTAAATTAATAAAATATAATTTAATATAAATAAGATAAAATTAATAAGAATTATAGATAAATTTATGAAATATTGATTTACTTATAAAAAAATCATAGTGATTGCAACATTATTCCAGCACATCTTTTAAACTGACAAATAAACATTGAAAACAAATTTATTTTTTATATTATAACATTCATAACTTAAACCTTTTTATACACAATGTCAAGTTAATTATAAAAATACATAAAATTATTTATAAGCAACTTAAATTTTTTAACAACATATAATAGAGTTTAGATTTGTTATATCTCTCATATATCAACATAGGTAAATCTAAAAATATTTTAAATTATATAATTTTGAAACAAAATGAATGAATTTATAGAAGATTATTTTTATTAAAGTGATAGAATCTAACTGCAATACTAACACTAATTATAAGTCTAACCATAACCCCAACCCTAAAACTAACATTAATTAACTTCAAACCAAACTCTAATTTTATATCCAACCCTAAACATAACTATGATTCTAAAACTAACATTAATAAAATTGTAATTGAACCATAGTCATAACCCTAATACTAAGCCTTGCCCCAATTGAACCATAACACTAACCCGAAGCTTTAAAACAAATTTATTTTGTATATTATAACATTCATAACTTAAACCTTTTATACACAATGTCAAGTTAATTATAAGAACACAAAATTATTTATAAGCAACTTAAATTTTTTAACAATTTAATAAAATATAATTTAAATTTTGGTATAGAGTTTAGATTTATATCTCTCATATATCAACATAGGTAAATTTGAAAATATTTTAAATTATATAATTTCAAAAAAAAATGAATGAATTTATAGAGGATTATTTTTATTAAAGTGATAGAATCTAATCCCAATATTAACACTAATTATAAGTCTAACCATAACCCCACCCTAAAACTAACACTAATTAACTTCAAACCTAACTCTAATTTTATATCCAACCCTAAACATAACTATGGTTCTATAACTAACATTAATGAAACCCTAATTGATCCATAACCCTAACCCTAATACTAACTCTTGCCCCAATTGAACCCTAACACTAACCCCAAGCTTTATCATAGAACCTTAATCTTTACCACCAATGCCAACCCTAATCCTAATTCAATCCTATACCTAATTTTAATTAAAGTCTAACCCTATTTGAACCTTAAACTTAATTGAACTCATGTTTAGGGTTAGGGTTCAATTAAGGTTAGGGTTGAATTATGGTTATGATTAGGGTCAAAATTCAAATAGGATTATGGTTGGAGTTTAATTAAGATTGCTATTCACTTAGGGTTAGGGTTCAATTAGTATTCAATTTGGGTTAGGGATCAATTAGGGTTACAATTCAATAATGGTTTAATTAAGGCCAAGGTTAAGATTAGTCATAAATTAGGGCTAGGATTGGAGTTAGGGTTCAATTAAGGTAACGGTTATTGTTTATTTTAGGGTTAGGATTCAATTAGAGTTCTCTAGGGTTTTGATACAATTAGGGTTAAGTTTCAATGATACCTAGGGTTACGATTACAGTTTAATTAGTGTTAGAGTTAGGGTTATAATACAAGTTCAATCAGGTTAGGGTCGAGGTTTAATTAGTGTCAAAGTTAAGGTTGCAATAATAAAATTTTCCATAATGATATGGAAAGGCATTCAATTGGATTCATATCCAAATGCACAAATAAGAATTGGTAATTAAGAATTCTCTAGAACTAAAGTTATGAAAACAAATACAATCCTTAGCTTAATCCTTAGCTCTTGTTTTAAGTAGCTAAATAGAAATGACATAATTTATTGTTTACCCCTTTGTAATCTTAAGAGTTTTTATATTAATTTTTCTTTTCTTTTTTTAAATTAATTAACATGCTTTTTTCACTTAGAAGAAAAAAAATTCATAGGAACTACTTTTTTTAAGAGGCACACCAAGATTTTTTATTTTGGCACTTGAAGTAACTTGTATTTTTATTCGAAGTATCTAATCCTTGATTTATAATCCATCTAGGTGCAATTTAATTCACTCAAAAGAATGTATTATTAAATATTATCAAATTATTTCAAATTTCTTTAATTCCAAATCTTATAACCATATAAAATAAGTAGAGTTTTGGAAACCAAAATAAAATATTATTCTACTTCAAAAGACCACATTTAAGACTATAATAAGCTTTCTAACCACCAAAAGAAATTCTTCTTTACATTATGATTATAATCCAAATAACAATTTAAATTAGTGTCAAGATTATAAAATTAGACTCCTCTAAAAGCATTATCTCCTATAAAAATAAAAAATAAGATTTTATTTTGAATTTAATTATATTTTTATAATTTTCTACATTAATATTCAATTCACAATTCTTTTTGAAAATTGAAGAATATTTAATATTTGAGTATTCTTGTTGCAATATAAATTCAATAATCATATATACTTATCAATTTTACATTTTAATAATAATAAATATGGTGTTAGTCTTTAATAGACATATGAATTTGTGATAATAATATAAATGAAATTAGCAAATTCTAAAACCTTTATGTATTGATAATCTAAGGCTAAAATTATTAAGTAGTGAAGTATCTAAACTTCTCATCAAGTTACCATTCTTTGTATTAATTCATAATCAAGTCCATTTAACTTGCTATCTTATGTGTAATTTTTTTTTTTTTTAAATTATGTTCTATAAATTATTTTTTCAATTGATTCATAAGAGATGGATTTCTTACTGAAAATTATGTAATCAAATCTCATTCATTGCATTTTTTAACATGCTTATAAACATTGTATGTAAAAACAAGCTACTTTTACTTTCATATCATAAGATGGTACAGTTTGAACTATTTTGATAATGAAACTATGTATCTTTCAAGTTTTATATTTTAACTTGAAAGAGAATTAAATTGTACATCTCAAAACAAAACAATGTAATTTGAAAGAAAAATCGCATTCACACATTAAAAAAGAAAAACAATTTACCTTTATTGTCTCCTTAAATATTTTGAGAGAGATCTGTATGCACCTTCAAAGTATAAGTTACATGTACTACAGAAACATCAAATAATTTGACAACCAAATATATAATAATAAGTTGTATAAATAAATATCCTCATGCTGAAGTACAAATTGTATGTTCCACTTAAAGACTCTTATACTGCTTATATATCAAACAATTTAACAGTCAAAACAATCAATAAAAGAACAAATAAAGACTCCTATATATTTTTGAAGTACAAATTTTCACGTTCTATTTGACCATCAAACAACTCAACAGTCAATAGTCAATAAGAAACTGCTTAAATAAATTATTAATGAAAATGATGAGACTCGTCGTATTTGATAGAAGAATTAAACGTGATATTGACGGTTTCTGAGCATCGCACGGCGTCACACGATGGTTTCTGAATTGACGCCGCGAATATAGGTGCTTTTGTCTGTGAATATCCTTTGCAACAGAAAATCTTTGATACTAAACTTTACAGATATAAAACGTGAATAAGAAAATACTTAATATTTAACTTGAGATGGAAAACGTGAACAAGTGATCTTTAGAAGAATAAGTGACATGTTCTGTTTAAACATCAGACAGTTACATGGTCAAAATACTTACCAATCTTTGAAGTATATGTTCTACCTAAATATCAAGTAGCTCAACTATCAAACAGTCAATAGTAATTTGTATAAATAATCTTCAAAGTACAAACTACACATTCTATCTAAATATCAAACAATTTAACCGTCAACAATAAGTTGTATAAATAAAAATATTGTACACCTTCAAAGTACAAATTACACGTTCTACTTAAATATCAAACAATTTAACAGTGAAAAAGCCAATAAAAAATTAAGTAAATACTGTTATACACTTCTGAAATGAAAAATTAGATGTTATACTTAAACATCAAAATCATGTGATAGAAATATGATGAAATGTACATTCAAAATAAAAAACAGACAGCTAACAGTGAACAGTCCATAAAAAATTACTTAAATAAAATTATACATTTCTCTCAATGAAAATGAGAGAAGTATTAAGAGTGATATTGACGGTTTGAGGGCATCGCATGGCGTTTCAGTTGACGCGCAAATACAGGCGCTTTTGCCGGTAAATGGTCTTACAACAGAAAATATTTGATAATAAACTTCAGATGTAAAAGGTCCATAAAATTACCAAATAAGCTCACGTGAATAAAATTATATTGCTGATGGGGTGAATATATATATACGATTTTAACGGTTAAAAAAAGTGTTAACTGATGGACACGTAAGCAGTGGCAGGAAGCCAAGGCAATAGCTGGTTTGCTTTTAAAACCAAGGCCAATAGTTTTCCTTTTATATTGTTATTTTATGATGTAAAAAAATAGTTTTGTTGGGAAGATATTTTTTAAATAAAATATTTATTTCATAGATATTATTTATTGTTAGATAAAAATATCCTTTTTTATATTTATTTGTTTTAATGTATCTTAATGTAATTATTTTGATACAACTAGTGGTAAATTTTATTTAAATGTATCTATAATTACTAAGGAGTGAATATATTTTACAAATTAAAATTTAATTTTGTAATTATTTTGATAAGAGAATATAAATAATTGTTAATTTGTTTTTTAATGACTTTCTAAATATTATGTGGAAATGCTTAAAAAGTATAAGTACATAAACCATGGATTAATTTATTTATTTGTTGTGAGGGGGTAGAATAACTACTTGGATCAAATTCTTGTGGATTGGGATTACTAATGGTAGATGAAACTTTTGTTTTCTCCATGATTCTCTTGTGTTGTGATCTTGTAGTTTGTGGGTCAACGATGGGATAGGTGCATTGAGATTTGTAATGTTTGAACTCTCTAGTTGACTCAAATCTAGGTAAAAGGTGTTAGGGTTAGAAAGAAAGATATCTAACAATTAAATGCAAATTTAATTAATAAATAGAGAAACTAAAACACACAATAAATTATAACACAGAGAATTTAACGTGGTTCACCCAATTCAAGCTACATCCACCAAACCATAGTCATCCAATGATTTTATTATCTAGTGCAAAAACTTATTACAATATTGTAAATAATTGCATTTTTCATCATCCTGAAACCCCCATCTAAACCCCTTTTAACAAGCTTATAAGCTTCCAGATTAGAGTTCTACAAAGTCAGTTTTTTTTCTTTTTTCGTTGATCATTTTTTAAAAAGAATACATGCTGAGGTGTATAGTATAACATGATCAGTCGCCACATACCAACAATCGCCCACTTGGAGACTAATTAGGCTCCACACCAACACAATCTCCCACTTGGAGACTGATCCTAGATGACATTGTTGCATTTATAGCTTTCATTGGAAATAAGTACCTTGGACCTCGCTACTCTGTTATACTTGAATTCAACCTTGAACGCGAACCGAAGCTGAAGAGGAGCTCAACTTCTCCCTTGTCACTGCCTTCGTAAATATATCCACTAGATTGACATCTGTATGTATCTTGTCCAACTTGGCTTGTCCATCCTCCAACATCTACCGAATGAAATGATATCTCAACTATATGTGTTTTATTTTATAATGCAAGGCAAAATTCTTTGCAAAATGTATAGGACTCTGGTTGTCTATAAACAAGTAATTTTTAGCCCGCTGTTTTTCCAACTCGTCCATGAAAATTTGTAGCTATATCATCTCCTTTGTCGCCTCTATTGTAGCAACATACTCTTCCTTTGTAGTGGATAAAGCAACCACCTTTTGCAATCGAGAAATCCAACTCACTATCGTCCCACCAACTATAAATACATAACTTGTGGTACTCCGCCTAGTATCTATATCCCCTACCAAATCTAAGTCAACATAGCCTTTTAAATCAGTATTAGAGCCCCCAAAACATAAACATTTATTGGATGTACCTCTCAAGTACCTGAGAATCCATTTTACCACATTCCAATGCTCAACTCCGGGATGACTCAAATACCTGCTAACAACTCCTACGACATGTGCAATATTCGGTCTTGTGCATACCATGGCGTACATTAAACTGCCTACAACTGAAGCATATGGTACCTTGGACATTTTTTCTCCCCCCTCTTGTGTCTTTGGACACATATCCTTAGTCAATTTAACATGACAACGCAAAGGTGTGTTGATAGCTTTTGCATTCTCCATATGAAATCTCTGCAACACCTTTTCAACATAATCAATATAAGATTCTATTTTTCCTATCTCTATAAATTTTCATACTAAGGATTTGTTTTTATGCCCCCAAATCCTTCATAGAAAAATATTTTGCTAACTGTTGTTTTAGCTCACTTATGTGATCCATGTTAGACCTTGCTACAAGCATTCCATCAATATATGATGAACATAAAATAATGTAGTTGTCATTATCCAACCTCTTAAAATAAACACAATGGTCAGAATTACACCTATTGTAGCCTTGCTCAGCCATAAAACTATCAAATTTCAAGTACCATTGTCGAGGTGCTTACTTCAAGCTATATAAACTTTTCTTCAATCTGCACACTAATTTCTCCTTACTTTTGACCTCAAATTCTTGTGGTTGTTCTATATATATTTCCTCTTCCAAATCACTATGAAGAAAGGTTATTTTAACATCAAGCTATTCTAAATGCAAATCTTCAACAACCATAGTACTTAAAATAATATGAATAGAAGTCATTTTAACAACTAGAGAAAAAATATCATCAAAATCAATACCCTTTTTTTGTACAAATTCATTTACAACTAATCTAGCTTTAAATATCTTCTTAACTCCATCATCCTCTTTCACCCTATAAACCCATTTATTTGGTAAATCATTTTTACCTGCAGGCAACTTGCATAATTCCTAAGTCTTATTTTTCAGCAAGGAGTCCATTTCGTCTTCCATTCCATGCTCCTACTGAACCTTGGTATCCACCTATATAGCTTCATCATAATATTCTGGTTCACCAACATCAGTTAACAAAATAGTATACAAAGAGGGAATGAATCTTTCTGGAGGTCTACTTATCCTTGATGATCGTCTAACATTCACAGAAGTTTGTGGTATTTGTTGTTTTTGTTGTGGAGCATGAGGAACCACTGAAACATCATTGCTTGGAATATCATCCAACACTGCATAATTATTTTCCTTCTTCTCATGTTGTAGCAATAGATCTTTGTACATCACTTTCTCATTGAATATGACATCCCTGCTTCTCACAATTTTTTTATTTTCAAAATCCCAAAGCCTATAACCAAATTCATCAATGCCATATCCAACAAATATATATTTCTCTAATTTTGCATCAAGCTTGGTTCTATTTTCAGAATCTACATGTGTAAATTCTTCACAACCAAAGGTTTTGAAAAAAGATATCTCACCTTCTTACCTTTCCATGCTTTCTCTAGAATACCACAACCCAAAGGATTAGATGGCCCTCTATTAATTAAATAAATAGCAGTGTTTACAATCTCTACCCACATTTTTAAAGGCAACCCAACATGCAATCTCATAGTTTGTGCACACTCCATTATTGTTCTATTCATGCACTCAGACACTCCATTTTCCTGTGGAATCCTTGCAACCGTTTTCTGCCTACGAATACCATTAGAGGAACAATAATCTTCAAACTCTTTACTGCAATACTCACCACCATTATCAGATATGAGACATTTTAGCTTTTTACCATCTCATTCTCAACCAAGCTTCTCTATTTTTTAAAAGTTTCAAATACATCAGATTTCTGCCTAAGGAAATAAATCCATACCTTTTGAGTTGTATCATCAATGAATGTAACATAATACTAAGAGCCACCGAGAGAAGATACCTGAGCTAGTCCCCATACATTTGTATGTACAAACTCTAATTTCTCATCTTTCTTTTGCTTTCCATCGTTGAGAAAACTTACTCTCTTTTGTTTTCCATACACAACTTTCACAGAAATCTATATTAACACATTTTAGACCTAGTAAAACATTATTTGAATGAAGTAATTTCATACCTTTTGCACTCATATGCCCAAGTCTATTATGTCATAGTGTTGATTCAGAGTCCACAACAACTATGTGATCTTCTACCTACTGAACTGCAGCAACTGTTCTTGAGCATTGACTTTTTTCTGTAACAATTAAAGTAGAAGGAACAGTATGACCTATAAAAATATATAAGGTGCCTACTTTCACACCTTTTGCTACCACTAAGGCACCCTTTGTGACCTTCCAATTTTTATCACTAAATGTAACAACACAACCTTCATCATCTAGTTGCCCTGCTGAAATTAAATTTCTACTTAACTTTGGAGCATTCCTTACCTCATGTAGTAGCCAATGATTCTCATTCTACAACTTAATCTTGATTCTTCCATTTCCAACAATCTAACAGGGTTCGTTATCTTCTAAATAAACCAACCCAAAATCCTCTTGGACATAATCAAGAAAATAACTTCTATGGGGGGTAGCATGAAATGAAGCACCTAAATCTAACACCCAAGAATCATCAGCATTATCAAGGGAAAGAATCAAAGCATCCTCATCAGATTTATTACTTACCACATTTGCCTCTTTGCTTCCTTCTTTTTTGTCTCCTTTATTTTTTCGAGACCAACAATCTTTCTTTAAATGACCTAACTTACCACAATACCAACAATCCCTCTTGTCTCTAGATTGGGACCTTTTGTCCTTTGATTTTCCTCATGACTTCCCACGATTTCCAGAATTATTTCCTCTCTCCTTTGTTCTACCCCTGCTTTCTGCATTCAAAAAATTGCCTACTGTGGATGTTCCACCTAAGCTTTTCCTACGAACTTCCTCGCTCAAAATAACACCAACAACATCATCAAATTTCAAAGTATTCAAACCAGAAATAGAATTGCTAACACCCATTACCAAGCTATTCTAGCTTTTAGGCAAAGAACACAAAATCAAAAGAGCCCTAACTTCTTCATCAAAGTTTACTTTTACAGAAGTTAGTTGACTGGTGACCGTATTAAACTCATTCAAATGATCAATAACTGACCCACCTACCATTTTCATATTAAATGAATGCTTCATAAGAAATACCTTATTCGAAGTGGAAGACTTTTCATATAACTTTGCCAGGGTTTCCATCAACTCTTGAGTTGTCTTTGCTGTTGTAATATTGAACACCATTAATTGTACCAAGCATAAACGAATACTGCCAAGAGCCTTTCTATCTAAAATACCCCAATCCTTATTAGCCATTGTTGCAGGTTTCTTGGTTTTACCTTCCAATGGCCGCCATAAATCCTTCTAATAGAGGTAGTCCTCCATCTGCATCCTCTATAACTGATAGTTCTTCCCATTAAACTTCTCAACCTTCTTACCCTCATCTGCCATTACTCCCACTCAACCATGAGACCTTCCTACAAATGATAATTGAAACACAACCCACTCTAATAACATTTTTTAGGATTAGAAAGGCAGATATCTAACAATTAAATGTAGATTTAATTAATAAATAGAGAAACTAAAAAACACAAAATAAATTATAATACAGAGAATTTAACGTGGTTCACCCAATCCATGCTACATCCACCAAACCACAGCCATCCAATGATTTTATTATCCAGTGCAAAAACCTATTACAATCTTGTGAATAATCATGTTTTTCATCATCCTGAAACCCTCATCTAAACCCCTTTTAACAAGCTTAGAAGCTTCTAGATTAGGGTTCTACAAAGTCATTTTTTTTATTTTTTTGTTGATTTTTCTTTTTTGGTGACAATGCAAAAAAGTAGGAGGAAAAAGGTGGAGGGAAAAGGATACATGCTAACATGTACAACATAGCATGATCAGTCGCCACATACCAACAAAAGGGACACTATAAGTCTTTTTGAGCAATGATGATAATGGGAGGTGAAAAGGTGGATGATGTAGGAAGTGATCTTTGCAAACATTTTGGGACAACACTTTTGAATTGAATTTGATGTTTGGATGTTAAGATAAAGGATGTTTATGAACTTGGAAATATTTAGGGTAGACTCATGACCTTCAAGATAAACTAGTTCAGAGATAATAACTAACTTACTCCAATGCATGGAAAATGATACATTTCACATACAAAGTAGACAAGTTAGGGTTTAGGGTTTGATTGATGTTCAAGTAAAAAAGTGTGGTGTATTCAAAAATTTTGTAAAGTTTGGTGAAGTGAAGAATGAAATTTGATGGAGGGGTGAGTGAAATGTTTGAACCAATGTTGACCTAGAGTGAACCTTTGTTTTCCAAGACCAAGGTAGTGAGAAACATGTTATACCTCTAAAGTGATGAAACCTTGAGAACTCAATGATTTTGGTAAAATAGGACTCAAACAATTTTGGAAATAGGACCCAGTGATTTTGGTAAAGTGAAACTCAATGATTTTGGATAATGGAACACAATGATTTTGGACTCAATGTTTGCAATGTTTTCCTTTTCTCGATTTGCTTGTGTTCAAGGAGTCAATGATTTGAACATACATCAATGTGGGGTGTTCATTTGATTTAATCTTGGATTAATGAGGTTATTTTTACCACAAAAAATTGTCTTGGTTATGTTTTCAAACTAAATGTTTATGTCAACAACATCATAACTTTCACAATGTCCATTTTGTGAAAATCATGAGGTTGAAGCCATAATTGCCTATGTTGTCTTTGGAAAATATGGATTGAGATCAAGTCAAGATATTTAGAAATCCTTAGGACAAGCAGTAATATCAAGGCTAATTCAAGAAGTATCCATATTTAGGCCAAAGTCTTTGAAATTTTGAGGAGGATAGTGAATGTTTGTTTTTTTAACCTCTTAGAACAAGCAATGTATCAAACTGAATCACAATCATTTACAATCCTAGGTTTGAAATGGATATACTTGTTGAGTCCCCACTTGGATTTCTCCAAATAATAAACAATGCAAACAGTTAGAGATTTGGCAACACTAGCTCCCCTCCATGGCACACACTTCTCGGGACCACCAAATCTCAAAATCCTTAAAATTCAAAGATCAAAAGTATTTTTATGTTTCTACAATTGAATAGTAAGAATGTGGGGCAGCTTCAGAATGATTGTTTTTGCACCAACAAGTATTAAGGATTTTGGCTTCTAAACAATGGTTCGTAATAAGGGCTTTCGATTTAGGGGATACTATGATAAACTCCCTCAAAATGTCTCCCAACCCTTAGAACAAGGGTTTTACAAATCATAAAGATACTAGGGGAGAGCTATCATGTACCACATCCCATTGATCACAATTTTCATTGCAACCATAAATTTATATAGTGGTTCGGAAGAACTTGGCTTTAGTTTGCTACTGCTTGGGTCATTCCCTCATTTCCAAGTAGGGAGGTAGGCCCTCTAAAGATAAACAAAAGCAAGGAAGTGTGTTTGTAGTTCGATCATCCCAGTTTGCATGAAACAAGGAAAGAACACACACCACAAATTTTTCTCACACTTGCAAGGGGTTTAATTTTAATCCAAAATGAAAGATGTAGGTGATTTTTCAAAGTGTTAAGGAATGTTTATTTTTCTCAAGATCACTGAGTGGCGCGAGAGAATTGCATATGCATCCAATAACAACATTGTAAATCAAAACACAACACTCATAAATGTTAACACCTCAAAGCAGTGATGAGTTCGTTTTAAGTACCAAATGAAATGTTAAGTTGCCTTGTTCAATTTTAAACCCAAAAGAAGATGATAGAATGAGGGTTCAATTTTAGCCAACTTTGAAAATGAATTTTAAGCCCAATTGAAAGCTAGTTGGTCCTAAGATTATAAGTTTTAGCAGTCCTAAAACATAAACCAAAGCAGCATATGATGGGTTATAATTGCCCCACAAGTGTCAAAACATTGTTACAATAACTAAAACTAAGAAAAACCAAAAATTAAAATTTTCAATTTTTTTCAATTTTTTCTATGCTGTAGTAAAACATGTTTTCAAAGGCCTTCGAAGCAGAATTTGGGGTCGAAAATTGCATCAATCCCTAAAAAATGACTATCGAAGGCACTATATTTTTAGGGACTAGATTAGTACTCTTGGAGAGCTTTCCAACGGTGCAAACAGATTTGAATTCCAAGCAATGAGTAGAAAGTTATGACCCCAACAAGTTGGGGTAAATTTTTTCCTAGTTTTTCTCCAAATCTGCAAAACTAGTTATTCTAAAAAGAAAAAAGGAGAATTCAGTGACATGTTAGCATTCAGATAAAGTCAAAAAGTTATAGCACGTGCTAAAAAAAATGATCGTTAAACTTCTTACCAGAGTTGGGCGTCGGTGCACACGATAGCATTGCAATTTGTCATTTGGGCATCGCTTTGCAACAAAAACAAAGAGCATGATAGCATCGCTATTTTGTCAAGCGTCGCTCTAGTGAATTTTGGGTGTCGCCGTTTGAAATCTTTGATACCTAGATATTAAATTAGCATCACCATAATGTCAGTACATTTAATCGGCGTCGTTGTTTCAAATTGGGATAACATCGCTTTATGGCAATGCTCTACAAAGTGCATCACTATAATTGATTTGGACATCACTGTATCCTAGAAAAAAACAAACAAATGGAATTTAAGCTAAAAATTGATTAAACTAACAATTTTCCCTCATTCTAGTGCCAAAATGTGGACTAAGGATTATCAATGTGGATCGATTATGCTTGATCCATGATGAATCAAAACATAATTTAGCCACTTAAACCTCAATCTCAAACAAGATCATTCAAATTAAAATTCTTAACTAAGCATTTATTGAAACTGAAAACTACAAACTACGAAAATAGTTAAATGCCTACTCTAACCCATTTAAAACTTATCCCATTTTGGAATTGGTGTCACATTGATGTGGAACAATGACCCTTTCCCAATCCCATGATTAGTGAGCTTGTTCCAACCGATTATGTTGAAGAGAATTGTTGAAATTGGTGTGATAAATGGATGAAAACATGATTTATGCTAAATTGAACATGATGTGAGCTAAATTAACATGATTTTATGCTAAAATTGATCTAAATATGTAATTGCTAAACTAATATAAGCTATTTTTAAGCCAAATGACTAAAACCCTAATTTATAAACAAGCTAAGATGGATGCACGGAAGCCATTAATGGAAGCTTGAAGCTAATATGCAACTAAAAATGAACTAAAATATGCTAAATGTGAGTAAAATATGAGTGTGAATGTGACTAAATTCAACAACATAAGTTTGCAAATGATAGATGGATCTATTTGTCTCTAAATAGTGACTTTTATAGGAAAAAAAATGAGAAATGGAGGGTTGAGATCACAAATATTAATCAACGGTCAAGGATGGAGGAAATAGGAGGCATTGATCATGGATTCTCATCAACGGGTGAGAATGCAAGATGATATTTAATTAAGGGCTCACATTTGTTCCAAACAAACACACTTTTGACCTGCACACATAGGTCACAAGGTGACTTGCTCAAGAGGTCATAAGTTTAGCTTACTTAAGAAGCCAAGTGACATGATTGGAGGATAGAGAATATTCTTAGGAATATTCTTATGGGGGGGGATAAAGATATTTTGTAACTTAAAAGAAATTTTTAACTGTGCAAAAAAGGAGATAGGGAATATTCCATGGGAATATTCCCATTTTAAAGGAAAATTAGTTTAATCATTAATTAAACAAGGTTTAATCATGCAATTAGGGGATTAGAAGAATTAAAGTGATTTTCATTAATTTAAATGATTTAATGAAAGGGGGAAAGGTGAAATTTCATTTTATTAAATAAGATTACTTAGATAATTAAATTAAATAGTTTGATTTATTTAATTTAATGAGATGAAATGTTAGAGTGAAAGGGATGAATCAACCCTAGATTTGATGTGTTAGGTTAATAAACAAAAATGATGCAATTAATTAAATAGCTAGGCTGATTTAATTAATTAAGCAAAAAGAGGATGGGTTTGAGGACGAATAGTTAGCCAATGTGATCCATCCACACACATTTTTAAGTGTATATTTTAAAATGAACATTTTATTGTACTTTTTAGAATTTTTATACTATTTTATTCCTTTAAATTATTAATATAATATTGTTATATATTCAAATGAGTAGTTATTACAAGTTGTTTATATATAAAGAAAGGTAAAAGTGAAGTAAAATCACTTCTAAAAAAATGACAAAATAATAGTTTAACTTTTTTTTTAACATCCACCCAAGAAAAATAAATTTTATCTCAAGAGGGTAAAAATGATATTTTTAAATTGGTTCAAAGCCAACTTATTAATAACTAATTAACAAAACTCATTGGTTCAAGTTAATAATTTGTATTTATATTGTAATTATCTAATCATGGATTTATGATTCATCCAAATGCAACTTAATTCACTCAAAAGAATGTGTTATGAGGTATTTTTTTATTTCTAAAATCACAAGTTATAAGATTCTTTCAAATTAACTCAATTTCAAAAAAATAACCATATAAATAAGTGGAATGATTAAAGTGTTAGAAACAAAATAAAATTATTCTACTTCAAAAGACCAACATTTCTTGAATGTTCCCAAGACCATAATAAGATTTCCAACCACCAATTTTTTTCTTACTTACATTGTCATTATAATTTAAATAATTGAAACCAATGTCAAAATGTTTATAAAATTATTATTTTTCTAATTTCAACATTTATATTAAATTTTTAATTCTTTAAAAAAATGGAGAATACTAATCTTTTAATATTTTGGTCACAATTTTAATTTGATGATCATAAATGCATATCACTTTTTATTTTACATAAGAATACAAATATATTGTCAGTCTTTAATAGACTATGAATTTGTAATAATAATACAAATGAGATTAACAACATTTTACATATCTAAATTGTTGATCAATATAAGTAAAATACTTGTATAAAAATCTTCTCACAAATTTATGTATTGATGATTTAAGACTATACTTATATATTAGTGAAGTACTAGGACTTCTCATAAAGTCATCAATCTTTATATTACTTTGGCTCAAGCTTGTTTAATTATGGAGTTTAATTCAAATCAAATCCATTTAACTTGTTTAATTTTTTTATTTTTGAAAATGTTGTGTTTTATAAATCATTTTTTCAATTGATTTATAAGAGATGGATTCTTTACTCAAAATTATGTAATCAAATCTCATTCATTGCATTTTGTAACATGCTTACAAACACCACATGTAAAAAAAAATTGATTTTACTTTTATATCATAATATGGTACAATTTGAACTACTTTGATAATGAAATTATGTATCTTTTAAGCTTTATATTTGAACTTGAAAGAGAATTAAATAGTCAGGATTTATGAATTTCAGGCATTAAATTAATTAAATGCATTTATTCAATGCATGTTGTATTGTTGAAAAATGCTTAAAATAGGCCTTGGGATGCATAACAAAGGGGTTTAGGTGCTTATTTATGAAGGATAAAATGCATAAAATTGAGGTCACTAAACTAGGTCCAAATTAAGTGTGAAATTATACTTACATAGGAGTACAGTTTTCTACACTACATGCACATAGTACTTTCTCCAATAAAAGTGGACGTGAAAGTATATTCTCAGAGGTTTGTTTGTTGATCTTGAACCAACAATCATCGATTAGAGTAGAACAAAGGCATTTAAGAAACTATTGCACCTTGAACATCTTATTTTGCAAGGAAGATGAAGCTAACAACTTTGCTCAAGGCCATTATACTATAGGAAAAGATGCATTAGATATTTGTCTAGGCCAAATAAGGAAGCTTTATGACAATTGTAGTAGTTTGTAAGGGATTTTAGTTTTCAATGTTGTTAGAGGAGGTACTGGGTTTGGACTAATATCCTTACTCCAAGAACATCTTTCTATTGAATATGAACAAAAATCAAAGCTAGGATTTACTATATAGCCTTCCCCTTAGGTTTCCACTGTTGTTGTAGAACCATATAACAATAGACGTTCAACTCATTCTCTATTAGAGCACATAGATGTGGCAAGTACTCCTTGAAAATGAGGCTATTTATGATATATGCAAGAGATGTTTGAACATAAAAGACCTTCATATCAAAACTTGAATGTGAAACCTCTCCAATTTGTTATGTTTTCTTTGACATCCCAAATACTTTGTTAGACCTTATTTTATGTTATTGTTATTCTATTGTGGATAGTGGAGCGATGATAGACTATATTGATGTGATGATACATTATATACATGGTGACTATGTTTGATATGCTTTGTGTTTGCATAGATGCTTAGTTGACATGACATGGCTATATATGCTCATTGTAGTTTAATTGATATATTATCTTGTTAGTTGATGAGACATTGTATTGGTGAAGAGAACAGTATTGCATCACTCGCCTGCGAGTGCCCTGTGATTTCCGTGATTCTCTCTTCACGATGTGTACGAATTATTATCTGGATACATGTATGAAATTTGCTTTATTTGTTGGTTTGCAGGTACTGGACAATAGCTTCACCTAGTTTCATAGGTCTGAGCATGTCCACTACTCAACAGTAATGTTGATTGGGAGATAGTAACTAGTTAACCTTGTCAAACCTTTACCCTAGCACAGTGTATCATCAGTCCATGCTTTGGTCATGTACTTTATCCATGTTTGTCTTGGTATTTTATTTATCATGCAAGTTTAAATTGTAAGGATTAAATTATAAGTTGTGATTAAGTATTTAATTAATATGGAGACCTGATTATAAATAAATTAATTAATTAAATTTAAGTTATTATAAAGTAATTTTAATTATTAGATTAAAAGTGGATTTAAATAAGTGATTTAAATGTGATTTGAATTAAATAAATTGTTTTTAATTTTAAATGTATATTTTGGGAAAAGATCTTAGAAATATCTTGGTTGTTAAAGAAAAAGAGATTTGTTATGTTAACTGGAAGTAAGAAGGTTTTGTTTTCTAATTGTCTTAAAATTGATTTTTGGAGAGATTGATTGAAATTTGTGAGAAAAGAGGAAGTTGTTTTCATGAGAAAAAAAGGACAGAGATTTTTGGAAATGGGAGAATTATTTTGTGGTTTGAAGAAATTGTAAATCTTAGAAGCTCTCTGATAATTTTAGGAATCTAGTTTGTTGTATTCTTGGTTGTGGATTATTTTTGTTCTCTGGGAAATGACAATTCTTTTGGAGGAAGCTTTGGCAGCTCTGGAAAATTGAAGATTCAAGGGAAGCTCGACATCAATCTCCAAATCGTCTGATCTTCTAGAACAAGTTCTTTATTACTTTGTTAATTTTAATTTGAAAGAGAAAAGTTAAATTATTATTCTATAGCAAATTGGAAAAGTTTAGAAGAGGATCTCTTTCATTTTAGAAGCTTTTGTTTTTGAAAGAAATTGTCGTGATTGTTACAGCCTTGTAGAAAAGTAATTTAGATCCTCTATGTAAATTGATTATTGAAATAGATTTATACAAAAGGAAGTTATAGTGGAATTATAGAACCTCTATTGAATTTATATCAAAGCTTAGAAAACATATTTCTAGAAAATTGAATTTATTAGATTCTTTATAGAAAATGTTAAATTTATGTGAGAGATTTAGATCTCTGTAGGGAACAAATTTTAAACAATAGGAAATTCAAAGAAAATAATTGAAGGATTAGGAAACCTTTGTGAATTTGTCTACTTAGTTTCCTGTAGAAAATTTAGTTGTAAAATTTCCTCTTCTCTCCAATTACACAGACTTAATTGTCCTTTTTCTTGTATATATATATATATATATATATATATATACACTCTTATGAAAATAAATTTATATATATGTATATACATTGTGATTTGTAGAAGTCTTTATATAAAAAAACCAAAATGGCAAAATTGCCGCACGATGAACATTGTAAAACACATGGAATTTATTTTTTTTAAAATAAATATTGTTTTGTTTGGGGAAGGCTAGGGCTACCCCACAACTACCCCCATAGGGAGGTGACTGTGGAGGAAGTACCACTGCCTTCACAAGCACGCCCCATACATGTGGTAGGTTGTGGTAGTAGCCGCAGCCCCTGTATTCAGCCATATATGGCTTGATAGTTATTTCATCCGCCTTCGAGAAAATTTTGATTTTATTATAATTTGTTTGCTAATATATATAATATTTATAATATATATAATATATGTAATATATATATTATTTATATATAGGTTATATGTAATATATATATTATTTATATATAGGTTATATGTAATAAATATATATATATATATATATTATTTTAATATTTTGCCATTAGTGATTATTGGAAATTATTTTTAGATAATTAAATAGGATATATATTTATATGTATATATATAAATGGTTGTTTTATTATAAATGCATGTAAATGCATAAGTGGTTATTATAAAGGATGTTTTTCTTTTAGAAGGCAAGTAGATGATTTTTAAATAAATATTAGAATAGAATAATTTGATTTAATAATTTGATAATATAGATATATATTTATTTAAAGAATATTATTTAGGTGCATGCAAGCATGAGTAGTTAAATTGAAATGATTAATTATTTTAATGGTGAAATTGAGTTAATCGATATGAGTAAGTTGTGTAAACTAAAGATTAAACATTTAGTTTTATTTGGTTGTTATTTATTAATTGGAATTATGCTTATAACGATGTATTTTAAATATGAGATATTGATCTATTGGATTTAGGAAATTTGAATAGTAGTTTTTTTAATTACATATGATTGTTTATTTTAATTACAAGTATTTATGTAATTTTGTATTGGGGGAATATTGGTTGTCAAGGAAATGTAAGTCTTCTAGATTGTAATTGTGAAAGGGTTGTCATTTCTGTTATTCACCCTTGAGATTTCCTTGGATAGTGGAATAATTGGATTCAGTATTGGACGTACGTAGGGATGTGTTATCTTCTATGTTATATTGTTATTAGTTTTAGTACACTATCTATCTTGGGTTGTAGAATGAGTTATTGTGTTGTCGATAGGGGAGTGGCTTTCAATGAGGGTTGGGACACAAAGTGGTCCCAAGATATCTCATGTGGAAGTTAGTTTAATCAATGGAAATAAAATAACCTATATTAGGGGAAAGGGTAGTTAATGCATTTAACTTGATATTTAGCCTCGCTCATTGGCTCAAGGGCTTGTGTTAGACTTGAGATGAGTCAGGAAGGTGTGGAATGGAAAGATCGTTATCTTGTCTTCTCAAAATATAATTGATTCCGCACTGGTGTGCATGTGGGGCTAGAGTTCATAAGAGGTTACCAAGATAACCCAAGATGGGGGCCAGGACCTAGGAAGATCTCCTTAGAATAACCAATGCAACCTTTGTGATGACACTCCTCCTATGACAACAATTAGTTTGTATTGTACAGTGGTTGTTCTTGATTCAGTGATTCTGGAAGCAATGTAACCCTATGTTTTGTATTTACTGGTACAGTGTGGTTTTGTACTTTTCCTATGTCTAGAGGTAGTAGGTTTGTCTTGGTTACTTGTTACTATCTCCTAGCATAGGGTTTGGTCCTATAGGTACCACATGGTTGGGTGGCGTACACCTTACACTGTTGGGTTTTCTCTTCATGTTCATGATGGTGGGATCTTCTAGTTCGAGGAGCTCATCTGTTACTATGGATTTATACTTCTCTTATTCATTGTAATAGTGGGGCACTATATATTTGTATTCCTTATTTGTAATCAAGGAGGATTCCTTGAGTTGTAATTGTAACATTATGTATGATCTATTCATTATGGGACTAAATTGTATATATTGTGTTATATGGTGTTGTATCTGTGGAAATATGTTCAATACATTTCCATGTTTAATTTATTATGCAATGGGTTAATGCTTGATGTATGTTGTTATCATGACTTAATTTCATATGCTATGTTTTAGAATAATTTTGTAAGTTTGAAATTCACATGTAGACATGTTGCGTGGCCTAGCGGATGTATGTGTTAGAGTAGTTTAATTTACTCGCCATTGTTACTTTTTTTAAGAAAAAAAATTAGTTGTGCTTCCACAGTGTTGCATCATCCTCTAGGTTGCGGGATAGGGTTTTACATTGAACATAACTATGTCAAAAGTTATATTATTGTTATAAATTTTAATTATTTTTATTGTATAATTTATAATCTATTTAAATTTATTTTATGTGATTATCTTATGATTATATTATTATATTGAAATTATTATTATAGTTGTATTATTATAATATTTTTAATATTATCATATTATTATATATACTATTATATATTTTTAATCTTATTATTATATTATAATATTTGTAAGTTTATTTTTGTGTTATATTTTATAGTATTATTAATATTATATTATATTATAATGTTATGTTTATATAATATTATTATTGATATAGTATAATTATAATATTTTAAATATTATAATTATTGTATTATAATTAAGTTTAATTTATGATATCATGTTATCATGTATATTTTTTACTATACATTTGTAATATTCTTATTATTATATTATAATATTTATAATTTTGTTATTATGTTATGTTTTATATTTTAGAATGAATATTTTATTGTACTTTTTTAGTTGTTTATATTATTTTATTTCTTTAAATTATTAATATAATAATGTTATATTAAAATGAGTATTTATTACAAGTTGTTTATATATATATATTGAAAAGTAAAATATACTTCCTTAGAACATTATATTAAGAAAGCTAACATTTATTTATTTTAGGAGATTTGAAAAGTGAAGTAAAATCATTCCTTAAAAAAATGTCAAAATAATAGTTTGTCTTTTTTTTTAACATCAGCCCATAACACCTCAAATTTTTTAGCCAATCATGTTCAAGAAAATAATTTTAAAAATTCCTAAAGTTAAATATTTTAATGTTCATGTTAGAAAAAATAAATTTTATTTGAAAAGGATAAAAATGCTAGTTCTTATTTAGTTCAAAGCCAACTTATTAATAATTAATTAACAAAACTCATTGGTTCAAATCCAACATTTTGATCCTCTAAGTTAAGTAATTTGTATTTATATTCTAATTATCTAATCATAGATTTATGCTTCATCCAAGTGCAACTTAATCTACTCAAAACAATGTGTTATGAGATATTGTTTTTTTATCTAAAATTACAAGTTATAAGATTCTTTCAAATTTATTCAATTTCAAAAAATTTAACCATATAAATAAATGGAATGATTAAAGTGATAGAAACAAAATAAAATTATTCTAGCATAGCCTAGTTGGTTTGGGTTGTGGGTTTGCTCTTCACAAGTCTCGGGTTTGACTCCAAAGATTGGGTTTACCCCTGGTTACCAAAAAAAAAACTAAATAAAATTATTCTACTTCAAAAAACCAAATTTTCTTGAATGTTCCCAACACCATAATAAGATTTCCACCCACCAATTTTTTTCTTATTTACATTATGATTATAATTTAAATAATTAAAACCAATGTCAAAATATTTATAAAATTAAAATTCTTTAAAAGCATTATTGTCCTACAAAGTTAAAGAATAAAATATTATTTTGAATTTAATTATAATTTTCTCTATCTTTTATATTTATATTAAATTTACAATTCCTTAAAATTTTGGAGAATGTTAATCTTTTAATATTTTGTCACAATTTTAATTTGATGATCATAAATACATGTCAATTTTAGTTTTATATAAGAACACAAATATATTGTGTGTCTTTAATAGAAGTATGAATTTGTAATAATAATACAAATGAGATTAACAAAATTTCACATATCTAAATTGTTGAATGATATAGGTAAAATATTTGTATAAAAAACTTCGCACAAACTTTATGTATTGATGATATAAGACTAGACTTATATATTAGTGAAGTACTAAGACTTCTTATAAAGTCATTAATTTTTATATTACTTTGGTGTAAGCTTGTTTAATTATGAAGTTGAATTCAAATCAAGTCCATTTAACTTACTATCTTATGTATAATTTTCTTAAAGAAAATATTGTGTTTTATAAATCATTTCTCCAATTGATTCATAAGAGATGGATTCCTTACTAAAAATTATGTAATCAAATTTTGTAACATGTTTATAAACACTACATGTAAAAAAAATATTGATTTTACTTTTATATCATAATATGATACAATTTGAACTACTTTGATAATGAAATCATGTATATTTTAAGTTTTATATTTGAATTTGAAAAGGAATTAAATCCTACATCTAAAAACAAGACAATGCAATTTCATTCATTGCATTTTTTAACATGCTCATAAACACTACATGTAAAAAACTCTAATTTTACTTTCATATCATAATATGGTACAATTTGAACTACTTTGATAATGAAACTATGTATCTTTTAAGCTTTATATTTGAATTTGAAAGAGAATTAAATTGTACATCTCAAAACAAGACAATGCAATTTCATTCATTACATACTCAGAACACTACATGTAAAAAACCATAATTTTACTTTCATATGATAATATGGTACAATTTGAACTACTTTGATAACGAAATTATGTATCTTTTAAGCTTTATATTTGAACTTGAAAGAGAATTAAATTGTACATCTCAAAACAAGACAATGCAATTTAAAGAACAATATCACTTTCACACATTAACAAAGAAACAAAATCTACTTTTAATATCTCCTTACATGTTTTAAGAAAGATCCGTATCCACCTTCAAAGTATAAGTTACATCTTCCACTGAAACATCAAATAGTTTGATAGTCAAATACATAATAATCAATAAATATCTTCATGTTGAAGTACAAATTGTATGTTCTACTTAAAATGATCAAATAGTTCAACAATCAGACAAGCAATAATAAGTTGTATAAATAAAATCTCTTGTACTACTTAAATATCAAACAATTTAACAGTCAAAAAGATCAATAAAAAGAATAAATAAAGACTTGTATATACTTTTTAAGTACAAATTTACACATTGTGTTGAAGCATCAAACAACTCAGCAGTCAAACAGCCAATAAGAAATTGCTTAAATGATTTATTTATGAAAATGAGAGACTCGTCGTATTTGATGAAAGAATTAAGAGTGATATTGACGGTTTGAGAGCGTCACACGATGGTTTCCAAGTTGACGCCGCGAATATAGGCGATTTTACCTGTGAATAGCCTTACAACAGAAAATGTTTGGTATTAAACTTCACAGACAAAAAAAGTGAATAAGAAAATAGTTGATATTTAACTTGAGATGGAAAACGTGAATTAAATTACCAAATAACATTACGTGAATAAAATATACGGTTGATGGGGGTGACAAAATAAGGTAACTATTATATATATTTTTTAATGATTTTAAAGGTTCCAAGTATGGAGTTTATTGACGGATAGGTAGTCGGTTGGTTTGCTTTTAGTTGATCTTACCCCTAGAGTAAATCTAGCACTCTCAAAAATAATGATAAGATAAAAGAATAGCCATGTCCATCGTTGATATATTTATTTTTTAAATATTATTTGAAAGTAATAGATAAGTATAGGGATTTAATGGTTAATTATGCAATTAATGTTTTATATGATTCTTATAAATATTTGATCTAAAATTGTTTATATGAATATTTGTGATAAGTAAAACTCAATAAAATGTTTTATAAAAACTAGATTCAAACCCACAAAAATAAAAAATAAATATTCAAAATAAATTTGTTTATTGAACAAACATTCTATCTTTGGTATCTAATTTTTTTCATTTTATAATATGAATAAATCAAAATATAATATACAACACATGGCTATAGCTTTAAAATGGAAGTATCACTATCTTCTATCTTTTTAATAAATTATGTATTCTTTTCAGTTGACTACTATCTAGAAAGTCTAATCTTAATCTAAGTTTTGTTTTTGTGGAATAATTTTTTTTAATTATAATATAAGGTTCAACTCAAGTAAATAAAATATAATAATAGTTTTCGTAATAGTTAATATTTAATCTAATTTCCTCCTATTCAAGGAGTTGGATGGGTTATTCAACCCAAAATTTGTAGAAAATATGTCAAGTGGAATCCTCTATCTACAAGGTGGTGCAAGCTAATTTGAATATTTTTGTCACAATTTAAATTTGATAATCCTATATACTTATCAATTTTAATTTTTAATAATAATATAAGTATGGCATTAATCTTTCATAGACATATGAATTTGTGATAATAATACAAATGAAATTAGCAATATTTAAGAATCCATTGTTGAACAATATAAGTAAAATACCTGCATAGTAGTGAAGTACGACTTCTCAATAGGTCACAATTCTTTGTATTACTTTGGGTCAAACTAATTTAATCATGGAGTTTAATTTATAATCGAGTCCATTTAACTTGTTATCTTATGTGTAATTTTTTTAGAAAATATTATGTTCTATAAACTATTTCTCCAATTGATTCATAAGAGTTGGATTCTTTACTGAAAATTTATGTAATGAAATCTTATTCATTGCATTTTTTAACATGCATATAAACACTACATGAAAAACAAACTACTTTTACTTTCATATCATAAGATGGTACAATTTGAACTACTTTGATAATGAAGCTATGTATCTTTCAACGTTTTATATTTTAATTTTAAAGAGAATTAAATTGTACATCTCAAAACAAGACAATGTAATTTGAAAAAACAATCACATTCACACATGAACAAAGAAAAACAATCTATCTTTATTGTCTCCTTATATATTTTGAGAGAGATCTGTATGCACCTTCAAAGTATAAGTTACATGTACTACAGAAACATCAAATAGTTTGACCGTCAAATACACAATAATAAGTTGTATAAATAAATATCCTCATGCTAAAGTACAAATTGCATGTTCCCCTTAAAAGATCAAAAAGTCCATCAATCAGACAGACAATAATGAGTTGTGTAAATAAAGATTCTTATACTGCTTAAATATCAAACAATTTAACAGTCAAAACAATCAATAAAAATAATTAATACAGACTCTATATATTTTTGAAGTACAAATTTTCACGTTCTATTTGAGCATCAAACAACTCAACAGTCAACAGTCAATAAGAAACGTTCTATTTACTAATGAAAATGATGAGACTCGTCGTATTTGATAGAAGAATTAAATGTCAAATTGACGGTTTGTGAGCATCGCACGGCGTCACACGATGGTTTCCGAGTTGACGCCGCGAATATAGGTGCTTTTGTCTGTGAATAGCCTTTGCAACAGAAAATCTTTGATATTTTAAACTTTACAGATAAAAAACGTGAATAAGAAAATACTTGATATTTAACTTGAGATGGAAAACGTGAATTATATTGCCAAATAACATTATGTGAATAAATATCAAACAATTTAACAGTCAAAAAGCCAATAAAAAGATAAATAAATACTGTTATATACTTCTGAAATGAAAAATTAGATGTTATACTTCAACATCAAAATCATGTGATAGAAATATGATCAAATATTCATTCAAAATCATAACAGACAGCTTAACAGTCAACAGTCCATAAAAATTTACTTACATAAAATTATGCATCTTCTCTCAATGAAAATGACAGAAGCATTAAAAGTGATATTGGCGGTTTGAGGGCATCGCATGGCGTTTCAGTTGACGCGCAAATACAGGCGCTTTTGCCGGTAAATAGCCTTACAAAGTTACAGAAATTATTTGATAATAAACTTCAGATGTAAAAAGTCGATTAAATTACCAAATAAGCTTACGTGAATGAAATCATATGGCTGATGGGGTGTATATATATATATATAGTTTTAAATGCTAAAAAACGTGTTAACTGATGGACACGTAATCAGTGGCATGAAGTCAAGGCTATGGCTGGTTTGCTTTAAAAACCAAGGCCAATAGTTTTTCTTTTATTTTATTTTTTTATGATAAAAAAAATTAGTTTTTTTGATATTTTTTAAATAAAATATTTATTTTATAAATATTATTTATTGTTAGATAAAAATATCATTCTTTTTATTTATTTGTTTTAATATTTTTTAGATTTAATTATTTTGATAAAAGTAAGTAATGGTAAATTTTATTTAAATGTGTCGATCATGAAGTGAATATATCTTACAAATTATAATTTAATTTTGTTATTATTTTGATAAGAGAATATAGATAATTATTAACTTATTTTTATAATGACTTTCCAAATATTATGTGGGAATGCTTAAAAAGTATAAGCAATTAATGGTTAATCATGTAGTTAATGTTCTATATAATCTTTTTATTCATTTGATCTAAAATTTCTTGAATTAATGTTAAGGATGGGTGATTGTTGGTAGAGTGGTTTGCAAAGGTGAATTGGAATGAAGAGTTTTGAAAATAAGATATTTGCCTACTATATTTAAGTATTAAATAGAGTTGATAGTAAGTCATAATACTTTAATACATGAATTACTAGTTTACTTTAATCAAGAGTTATTTTATTGTATAAACACAATACATGTGCACGAAAAATTAAAGTATTAATGTTTGATCTATTACTTCTTCTTTTTTTAGTTCCTGCCAAGGAACTATAGGCACGCATCTTCCTTAACAAGTTATTAATAACTTTGATTTAAACAAATAGATTTCATATTTATTTTCTATTTGACAAATATTTGAATAACTCTAAAGTAAATATGTAAAATATTTAACAAAAAAAATATCTAAAATTAATTTTTTGAAATGTAATTGGCTAAAAACTTTTGAGCGATAAGGGCGATTTTCCCAGCTCCATTATCACAATTGCAATTTTCTCGGCTCCATTATCAAGTTTCAAAAATAGTTCCTTTTACTTTTAAGTAAATTTAATTTCACTAGTATATTTACTTTCCCAACACTAATATATATAAAAATATATAAGTTTAATAATTACTAACTTATTTGAAAATAATTACTAACTTATTTTTATATTTTTGAGTTGAATTGCGTTGTTCTTTAGATTTAAATAACCAATCATAAAGCAAATAAATAATCAAATCAACATAATATTTACAAAACTTAAATTTCATTTTAAAATTAAACTAAATTCTATTTTCTAAAATTCATAGAATATTTATTATTTAATTATTAAATTCATAATTAATTAAATTATAATGATTATGTAATAGAAATGAATTAAATATTAAATAGAAGTACTTTAAAAATAATTCAACAATCAAAGACTAAAATTTAAATTTAAAAGTATTCTTTATATTGTATTTTTTTTCATTTTTACATACAAACTTTTTAATATTGTAAAATTAAACTAAATTCTAATTTAAAAAAATATAAAATATTTGAAGTTGATAAGTTTTAAATATTTGAAGCTGATAATAAATACTTTATAAATTTTTAAAATTAAAATTTAGGTTAATTTTAAAATTAATTCTAAGCTTTAAAAATATTTTATTGATTTAATTTTTTTATATGATTAATAATTCTTACCCTAATAATTTCCAAGGATGCAATAGAAAAAAAATAGAATATATATATATATATATATTCTTAATTTATTGTAAAATTATAATTAATAATTGTTGAATTATTTTAAAAATAAAATTTAGTTTTAATTTAATTTATTTGTAGTAGAAAATTAACTATAATTTAAATGATTATTTTGAAAACTAGATAATAAATCATTAATTCTAAGCTTTACAAATATTGTTGTGATTTGATTAATTATTTTTTATGATTAATAATTCTAACTCTAATAATACTCCATTTCACATACAAATAGAATTCTAGGTTAAATACTTATTTTTGTTTGTAATATTTTTCATTAATACCGAATTTATAAACTAATGTTAAGACATTAATAATTCTAACCCTAATAGTATGCAATTTCACATACGAACAAAAATATATACTAACTTTTCTTTGTTTAATATATTTATCATTAATGTCAAATTTATAACTAATATCAAGAAATAAATAACCTTAACCCCAATATTTTTACTAGAACTCTAATTGAACCCAAAACCTAACCCTAATTCAACCCTAATAATAGAATTAATTACGGTTAGGGTTAGAGTGAGAATTTAATTATGGTTAGTGTCAGGGTTAGAATTAGGGTTTAATTAGGGTTAGGTTTAGGATTCAATTATGATTATAGTTAGGGTCAAATTTATAAGCTAATATTAAGATATTCACAACTCTAACCTTAACCTAACCTTAATCTCCATCCTAGAATGCTAATTAAACCCTAATTGAACTGTAACAATAAGGTTCAATAAGAGTTAGGGTTAGGGTTCAAGTAGGTTTATGGTTGGAATTAAAGGGTTCAGGTTAGGGATATCATCAATTACTGTTATGATTATGGTCAAGTTCAAGTTACAGTTAGGGTTTAGTTAGGCTTATTTTGGTTAATCTTACAATTGGGGTTTAACTCGAATGCTAATTGAACCCTAATTTAACCCCAACAACAAGGTTCAATTAGAGTCAGGTTTCGGATTCAATTAGGCTTATGGTTAGAAATAGGGTTCAATTAGGGTTAGGGTTAGCATTCAATTAGTGTTATGATTAGGATCAAGTTCAAGTTACATTTAGGGTTCAATTAGGCTTATTTTAGTTAAGTTTAGAATTAAGGTTTAATTAGAGTTAGGTTTATGGTTCAATTAGGGTTCAGGTTAGAGTTGAACATTTAGATTGAGGTTCAAATAGGGTTCAATTAGGATCCAATTATGGTTATGATTATTGTTTAATTAGGGTTAGGGTTAATGTTAAGTTAGGATTAAAATTATTAATCTAGAATAAAACTTGGAGCTAAGGTTAGGGCTATGGTAAGTGGTAGGGTTAGGCTTAAATTAGGGTTCAATAAAGGGTAGGGTACAATAAGGGTATAATAATATTGATTACTTTTTAAGTCATGACCATGCTAGATGCCAATTTGGTTTAAAAGACCCCTTGTTGAAGCCCACAAGACATTTATTTCTATATACCTTATATATTGTTCATATTTTTTTATCATTGTGTTTGACCTCATGAGAATGCTTCAGAGTAAAGTACACCTTGCAAATCCACCTGCACTTGGAGAACCATTCAATCTCTCAAAATTTGACTATTATTTTGGAATGATTATCAAATTGGATATGTCCAAAGCCCAAAATAAGTTGACTTGGCAACTTCTATACTGCATATGCCTCTTGTCAACTTCAACCAGGGGAGTACTAATTACATAATGAATTATCTTCTTTTTCAATTCGTTTAATCATCCCCCATAGGATCTTCTTCACCAAGTAGGGGATTAAGTTAAAGAGACCCATTATCATGTATTTTTTCCATCAAAATGGCAGAGGCCCTTAGTACAAAACTTATGCTAGCTAGTGTGTTACAAAAATTTACATGACTTCCAATTCTAGTAGCATAAGCCAGTACATACAATTTGCAAATGTTACCTGACTTACAAGATAGATGAGTTTCTAGAGGAGATGCAAATAAAGACAACTTTTCAATTTGTTTCAGTGCCTAGTGTGGAGTATCCAAAATTTATTGTTAATTCTGAATCTAATATTGACATATATCATTGAACTGAGATTGATACTACTACTCTAATTCATTGGCGATAATTATTGGATATGTTTGTAAAATATAGAGATTTGTGTTTGACTACAAAGAGTTATCTCTTGTGATTTATCAACAATTTTTTTTTTCATGGGCTTCTTACACACGACAATATATTTATGCATTTCTTGTAGAGTCTATTCCAATTGATCATAACAAAAAACTTCCAATTTTGAAAAGAATATAACATAGAACAAAATAGTAGTGAAAATACCAAACAAAGATTGTCAAGAGTGTATCTCATTTAGCTTTTTTTTAATCTCTCTTTATGTCTATGATTTCCTGAAGTTTGTCTGATCATCCAAATAAAACATTTATGGATATGTAACACATTTAGTGCACTCATGTCCTAGTTCATCATATTTGGTAGAAAGCATGCCCATCTAGAGATCACCTTAGAATTTGGTTATGACTTATCTAGAGATAGTGATGTCGATAAAAATTCAAATGAGACAAGAAAATCTGGAAGCTAAGGGTATACACATCAATGTCTAAGTCAAATGATTAATACCCTAGACAAATATCAATTCACACAGTGATGAGTCTACATTACGGAATTGTGATTCTAGACAGTAGGCTTATAACTATACTATCCTAGAAATGCATGAGCATTGTGTGGTCACCTTGAAAGGAATAAAATAATTTGAATCATCAATTTCTTGAATCATTATGGTTGAAGTATCTGATGTTTCCACCATAATATTGAGTAAAAATTGTCACATGAAGAGAAAGTTCTTTAAGGGTGAAATATTTGCAATCCAAAGAGTAGCATCAAAATTTGAGCTACAAAGGATAATTTTAAATTTTATATGGTTATTTAAAATACTAAAAATTTTTGCTTGAGAATTAGTTGTGCTAGAATTTTAGCTTACATTTTATTTTGAAGGTAAGGGACAACAACAATAATAGTTAAATGTCTCAAAAACAAATTTGTCAGACAAAATGGGTAGATCTGAATTTTCATAGATCACTTTTTACATACTTTACAAGAAATATCGTAATCTTTATTTTCAACTAAAAAAGGATCCGATAAAATACATATCTATAAATTTATAAGTATAGATGTTTAATTTGTAAATAAATACACATTTATTACGGGTGGACTACATTTTTTCTTCTTAAAAAAGTGTTTGACATGTCAGAATATGGGCCATATTCTATTGAATAGCTATGAAATTTGAAACATAGTAGACAATCTTTACTTAAAAGTATTAATTTAAAGTTTTCAACCATGTTTCCACAAAAAAATTATGTAGACCATAGCTACTCAAAATAGAAAGAATTTCCTACAGATTTTACTCATGAAGTAGATATTCCTGTTGCTACAGTAGGTGTGCCAAATTTGGTTCATGATTGACTAAAATCTAGTGCAATACTAATTGATCTTGGCTTAAATGCAGTAGAGGTATGGCACCTTCTAACTACCTTTTTCAAAAAAAAATTGTAAGTAAAAGATGGTTAATATATAGCAAATTAAAACTATTGCTTCCACTTTTATAGTATCCTAGTGCTAAAAGAGAATACCAATCAGTCGGCCATGTTTCCTATGAAGAGGCTTCAAGAATAGCTTCAACAATTAATCCTCTACCTTGTGGTCTTGGTCCAATGACTATTGCAATGCTTATGTCCACTACACTACAATCAACAAAATGAGCATATGGATTCAATTGAGATTTCTAATGTTTGATCCAGGCCTTTTGCAATATTTACACTTCACATTATAAGTTTTATGAGGCTTATAAATGAGTTGTCTATTACTGAATGGAATAAAAAGATCATTTTCTATCATAAGGAATTTTTTGGAGACATTAGGCACCTATAAGAGGACTTAGGACTATATGCTTTCATTTTCATTTATGCAGAAAACTATAACACTTAAGCAGGTTGGTTATACATGACTCTACATACAATGAAAGTTCTAAAGATCTTTGCTTTTTTAAAGATTTTTTTATCATATATGTTGAATGGTTAAGGAAATCTTTGAACTCATTGAATAATGTTAGCAACAAGTAAATTGCACTTTCTTCATGGTCTAAAAGCACAACCAGAGCATCTCAGAATTTTGAAATTCTTTTGTTATAAGGGTCATTTTCTAATGGAAGACAAAGTTGACTCTATTAATGATCAAATTCCTAAATTTAGGTGACAATTGCTTTATCCTGATTCCTAAAACACAACAAATACAAACAAAACTATTCTAAAACTTTATGGCAGGAACTTCGCTGCTCTGCAGCTCTTGTTTAAATATGTAGTGTGAATAGTGTTTTCTCTTTTTAGTTAAATATTAAATATTTCCTAAAAATATGATATATATAAAATATGTCAAGCGATGTCTTTTTTTATTGTTATTTATTTTAAGTTTTGAAAAATATAGATGCCTCAAAAATAATATCTCTCATGTATGTTAACTATTACATAATATATAAATAATTGTTATATCAAATTATATATTAGAATTATTATATATATTAATTGATTATATTAAATGATAATATTATAATATTATTGTATTATTGATTATAGTATTATAATTACTAAAATATTATTATTAATATTAGAATTATATTGCTATTAATATTTTATTATTAATATATAATATTATATTATTATTATTATATTTATATTGTAATTATATTATTATTATATTTTAATTATTTTTATATTATTATTAATATATATAATATTACTAAATTATATTAATTAAAACTAATTTATCTAATAAATTAGAAAGCTAAGGCTTATTATTGTTTTCGATACAAATAGGTAAGTGATTTTTTTTTTTTTTTAACAATAGATAAGAATAGGTAGATGGCCTCCAATTTTTTTAGTTTTTTTACTATAGATAATGATAGATAATAATATAATGCAATTGACATTATAAAATAATTAATTGATAATATTTAAATAAGTTAATTCTACTATTTTAATTTAATATATTAGTTGATGATTATAGATACTAATAATCACAGATCTACTTAATATATTAAAAGGTTATGTTTTTAAACATATAATATAAATAATTAAAATATATTAGATATAGATAATACCACATAGTATAGTGAAAGAGATGCTTCAAATATAAAGTTAATATTTATAACAATAATTAAAAAATTATGTTAAAGATTTTTTTTATATTAAATCCATTAACAATAATAGAAATATACATTAAACAAATTATAATATTTATATAAATGATAATTACACAAGAAATTTAGCAACATACGTTAAATTTAATTATTTTATAAGTCTTTAAGCCTATTTTCTTCTACTTTTTTATTTGCAAGTTATTTTCCTTTCTTCTAATTTTAACAGCATGTGTTCTATGCTAACCCCTTGAATTTTTTGTAATTAGAATTGTACATGGATGGTGGCCTTCAAATGATATTCTAGAGTAACTATCAAACTCAAAAATTACATGCATTGATGGTTGTCGTGGTTTAATTTCAGTCTATATACAATATTTTGAATATATCCAAGAGCTACATTCACATGTCTTGCTTGTTTCCATAATTTTGATGTTAAGATTACTCTTAAATTATTACTAAGTAATAATTCCATATCAATTTCATGTTTTGCACCTCCTTTTGTGGCACTAATAGTTCAAACCTTTTTTCTTGCAATGCTTCGGGAAATTCCTGATTTGATAATGAATATAACTTTTTTCTAATACATTGATGTTTGCATTTGATCTTGAGCCAATTGTTGATTGTAGGGTTTACATCCTTTTATATTTTTCAAGATTTAATGAAATATTTATTGTTCAATGTTTATCTAAAATAGCCATTATTTTGAAATATTTCCATATTAGATTTTCTCTCTCTTTTTCCTTTCATGTAGTGCTGTGTTATTGACTAGAATTAACTATGCCAAGTCTCCAACTAAAATTATATATATGTCTAAATAAAATAATAATATAAATATTGAAAAGTATGTACTATATGAAAGGAATTGTAATAAAATTGAATAAAATGTATTGTAATGTAAAATATAGAATGTGAGTAATTTGAATAGAAAACATACCTCCAAAACTTTGACTAGAGTTTTTCTAAAATGCTTATCGAAGCTGAGAATCTTTATTTTCAAGAAACCTAGATCTCCAAGGAAACTCATTTTATCTATCAATATGTATTTGACATGTTATATTTCCTCTTTGAAAGTTGTAAGTCTTGTTCCTTCTAGTTCATTGAAATATCTTCTTGGTATTCTTAATTTTGAATAAATTGTTGATGCTCTAGAATGTTGAATGTTGCAACTCCAGTTGGTGCAAGTAGAAGCAAAGGAAATTGATTGGAAAAAAATTCAAGTGCTTGATTAATGACACCAATCACATAAGAATTACCTATTCCAATAGTGCCTTGAATTATAATATATAGGGGAAATATATTTTGATGTGTGTGATAGTGTGACAGGATAATGTTGACTACTTTATGTTGTTTCTCACTAAGATTTCCATAGTCCACACATTGTGGAATACCATCATGAATGAGGAAACCATTAATTTTCATGTTAATGAAATTTATCACTTCTTTTGTGTATTCTTCACCTTGAAATCTATTACACCAATCTTCCTATCTATCAATATATCTCATGAACAACATATTTATCTTTGAAACTTGCAAATTTTTACCATGATGAGGTCTTAGATATAATTTCCAGTTCATTTTCTATAGTGGTTACCTAAGCATTTTCATTAGCTTTAATTTTTTTTTGGAAAAGAGGGTAAAAATTTATTAATAATAGGAAGTCACAGATACAAAGAAATTAGGGTCCATAAAAGAACCCAAAGGGAAGTGGGAATACCAAAATAGAAAACACCCAACCAAGACAAAAAACCACCCACCAACCAACATCAACCATGTCCTCTAAAATAATCTTCTCTAAAACTTGGTAATAATCAGGGGACAACTGCTCCCATCCCTGAATCTGCAAGCAACCAGGGAAAATTTTTTCTAAAGTTGCTCTAGGATACTTTTATAAGGGTCCTAGACACTTTATGCCATTTCTGGGAGAATTTGCAAAGAAATGAGACACTTTGCGGAAAAGTGGGACACTATGCGAAAAAAGGGGACACTTTACGAAAAAAAGGGACACTTTGCGAATTTTTCTTCCAAGGTCCTAAGCCTATCTAGAAATATGTAAAACATAAATTAAATGCATAGAAACGAAGCTAAGGTAGAGACTAATCCACTCATCGGATGTTGTAGGTCACCTCGCACTACCTCCTCACACAGGTTATTCAGTCTCGGGGGGACATATGCTCGTACACTCAGCATCCTCAATATTTCTCCAATGAAATCAAACTACAAGAAGGTAAAAGAAAAAATGATTAAAAATTGCTTCACTTTTTACTCTTATATATGTTCAAATAAGGTCTTTAGCATATTAGGGTTAAAAGTCCCCTTTTCACTCAAAATAGCATATTGGGGGTTAGGGAGCTCCATTTTCCATGCCATTTCTTGTATTGGATTCATGATTTTTCTCCCATTCTAATCAAATTTATATCACTATGTGGTATGGTACTTGTAAATACCCTATGATACAACTTATCTAATTTGATTCAACTAGACTGCTACCTTGATTCC